>VZTD01003900.1:1551548-1793876 GCA_013397725.1 Rhagologus leucostigma | reverse complement strand
TTTCACAAATTGGTTTGTTCTAACGAGTAGCATAATCTGTGTTTTAAGTAAAATCAGCTCAGTAAAGAGATGGAACAGGAAGATGCTCTGATGTAAAAGTTTATTTGCTCCCTTCTAAATGCTTCTAATAGCCACATGTCTGAAGTTTAAGCGTGGTATAAAACAAGCTGTAGACAATGCTTTTTCTCTGTCGTTTGGCTGAATAGGAACTTGACTGTTTTTTTACAATGCAGGATGAAGAAAAGCATCTCCCCCTTCTTCCTCACATAGATCTCTTGTATGTACATTGTAATGTGTGAGAGAAGCTGGGATTCATCCTACATTTCCTGTGTCTCAAGGCTTTTGGAGCTCAAGCTCCTTACAGCTGCAAACTAATAAAATGGGAATTTGAAGAAATGAGAGCTATGCACAAATCAGGTTATTTGGCATACATCTTGTTGCAAACAGCTAGTTTTTCCACAGAAGGAATATGAAATACCATGCAAAGAAAGGAAGGGAAGGGCAGAGGAATAGTCAACAAAAAAAGGTTGTTTAAGTACCAACATCTCAAAGTATGGATTTAACTGAGTCTAATTTTTGCATATATATTTCCATAAGGTAATGAAAATGTTGTAAAAGCATGTGCGTATTTAAAAAGAAAAAAGGGTGGAGAACAGGAAAAATACCATAACCAATAAATGCCTGATCTTGGGATATATGAATGTAATACTTTGTGCTATAAAGAGGTATTTTCACTGAAGAATATGCAATCTGTTTTTTGGTATTTTTGATTGATTTCAGGACTGATGGAAATAGTTCTTCTTATTGTTGCTCAGGATAAAACAATGCAGGATGATTTTCAAGCTGTTTTAAGTTGCTTATTTTTACTGCCCTTGCTGTAGTCTTCATCAATTTCACTGTGGAAAGAGATTTCTCCAGATGGTGGTATGGAACAAGAGCCAAAGGACATGATCTAAAATGTTATGTTCCAGCTGTTGCTGTGCAGAATTTAGAAGCTACTGCCTTTCGCTTGATCTGTGTTTTGAACAGAAAATAAGTAAGATTGCTTCCAGACCTTGTTGTTAAAACAACTGTGTGTTAAACCAGTCTTTTATAGGAGGCTGCGTACCCTCCTGATAGCCTTGACAGTGGAGACCCCTAAACCATGAGTGTCTGTAGCAACAGTGAACAGGGAGAGTGTCTGACTGCAGTGAGAGCTGTGTGCTACTGCTGGACACCCAACAAAAAGGTTTGCTACCTCAGCAGGGCAGTGAATTGAAGTATCACAGCACTTAGAGATGGATGAGCAGTTCCCACCAAAACAAATGAACTTCCAACAATGTCGTCAGGACAGCAGGAACAAATTGAACATTGCTAAGGGACAGAAAAATTTAAGAACACAGTTTCTCTCACGTAAAAGGGGAAAACTGGTCAGATTTTGATCGTGTCATCTTAAGTTGCAGTTGAAAAATGGACTCCTGTACTTCTGTCTTGCACATTTCATGGGATCAAGGGGTAATTCAGGTTGGAAAGGACCTCGCTACAAAATATGGATAACTCTACGGTTCTTGTTACCCACTTAAAAGGAAATTGCAGATTTTTAGCAGTGATTTAGCATTTGGAATTACCTTTTGCTTACATTCTTAAGAAAGCTCTTCAACAGGTTTTGCAGTATACACCTGAGGTGGCTAATTTCCTGGTAATTGCGCCTAACTGAGGAATAGCTGAGTGTGCCAACTTCCAAGAAAAGGGAGATCATTCAGTCAGTGAATTTGATCTTGTCTGAGTATTTGCTGTCAACTACACTAGCAGTCTTTTCTTGTCCCACATCTCTCTGCATGACAGTGTGCTCCTCCCGTAATTTGCAGAGAGGGGAGGTGTGTCCTGCCATCAGGACAAAGCAGAGAGCTGTTGAAAATGGTAAGAGAGAACCTCTTAACGCTTAGCAAATATGCCAAAACCTGAAAGTGACTTAGAGCTAGTAACCTTCTAATGAATCTCGTTTTCTTATTTCAAGGCAATTTCTCAGCTGTCTGCCTTTGTGAGGTCCTGGTTGCCATTGCATACCAGCTCGGTACAGACGTGGTGCACTTCCCTGCAGCATGTATAGAGAGTGCATAGAGTGCGAAACAAAATAGGAATAGAAGGGACATTTCTGTGAGCTGGTGTGATTAAAGTGAGAATTTGAAGGTATAATGTTTTTTAATGAGTGGGTCTTGAGCTTGATCAGAGCTGGAGGGAGTCAAAGGTGAATTCTGGAGTTGCTTTGAATTCAGGACTAGGATCTTAATGTTAAATGAATATATCGAATACTTTACTTACGCTCATGACTATGGCTGCTGGAACAACTCTGAAATCATGCCACTTCGACGATATGCCACTAAACTGTATCCTTGTTGAAGTCCCCCAGTGATTTTAGAATCTGGACCGAGAAAAATGAATGAATAAATGATGAATGCCAAGGTTACTAATGTTGCCCAGTGATCTGTATGCTATTAAAAAAAAGTGCTGATAGTTCCTTGTTAGCTCTAGGAAGAAAGATCTGCAGTCTTAAAAGATGCCATAACAGGTGTACTTAAAAGTTAGTGTTCCTGAGATGATTTTGAAACTGGTCATCTGCAAGCTCATGGAGCTTGAGAAAAGAGAGGAGGATTGCAGTCTTTGCCATAATTTTCCTGAATTCTCTTGCTTTGTTGCAGTGTGAAAGATGGTGTGAGATTGCTGAGCAGCACTCAATGTAGGCAATGTCTATAACGGGAAGCGATAACAGTGCAGTTGGTGAATTGACAGCTCTGATTGCTCTGTGAATCCTTTACTTGCATCCAGAAGTTAAGCCTACCATAAAACTGAAATTGGCACTTAAAATACTTGAGTTAAAATCAAGGAAAGCGATCAGTAATCCCATACATGCACTAACTTTAGTTACCTTTTGCTTGCCTTCGCTACCCCTTTGGGGTATATTCTTGCTTACTGATGGGTTTTTGCCATTTGCTGCCTATGAAAGTTCAGTTTTCTTTCTCACCTTTGCCTCAGTAGTTTGATTTCATTTATAAACCCAAAGACTTAGGGAGTTCAGCAACCATTTTTTCTGAATCTGATTGAAAAAAATAATCTAATGGTTCTGCTGATTTAATTATACCGGTTTCTATGTAGTAACTTCACAATAAGAACATAAAAGTTTCCGCAATGGCTGCTTGTGAATCTCCTCATATCTTGTTTAAAATTATTTTTCATTGACGAATACCTTATTTAGAGATCTACTCACTGACTGATTTTTAAAGCCTCTCTATATTAAAATGCAGAATAGGAACCTGCTTTGTTCTCTCTTTCTGGACACTTGAAAAATGTGAGAGGTAGTGTGTAAGCTAACTCACAGCTGAGGTTTATCATATGCAATTGTTAACTGATGAAGAAAGTTGAATAAACCTGTAGGATTCTGAGATTTAAGATCATCTTTAAAATCATCCAAGATGTCATCATCTTGTGATACGGGAAATAAAAAGGGGCAGATACTGAAACTCTAATCAGTCTATAATTCACTAATTTTAGAGCTTCTCTGTGCCTCCTTTTTTTTTTTTACTCCTCTTCTTGCTTGATTATCTAAGAAGAGATTTCTCTTGAAATGTAGCTAGGATAGCTGTACAAATAAATAGCTCAGATTTCAGAGTCATGTCATTGATGTAAGTCATGCTGTGAAATAGAAAAAATGCTAAAGAGAGCAACATCTTGGATTCTTTTTGCTTAAATGTCGGCTAACTACAGGTTTGAGATTTTCTGTTCCAAGATAAGGCTTAACACAAAGGGACTGACCAGTGGATGCAAGGAGTTGTGGAGAATGGTTTGCAGTTGTGGCTGCCTTGCCTGGATGAAGGACATTGCTGGTTTGGTTGGGAAACAGTGTCTTTCCCACCCATGAAACTTAGTTCTGTCTCTCATCTTCTAGCAGATATTTCTTTTCACTTAAGACTGACCTAAATCAGTCCAGTTGTTATCTAGTAATAGGTAGTTAGCAGTTCTGAGTGCAATTTCTATGTGTGTTTTCTTTTTTCCTGCCTGTAGAACTGAGCATAATGTGGATTTTTGAGCAAAAGTCTGTTGGAGTAGGTCCACTGAAATGGAGAGAGTACTCTGATGGAAAGTAACTCACTGAAAGATGTTTCTTCGATTCAGCATGGGATTTCTGTCAAAGAAGAGGTGGGGGTTCGAAGTCTGGTTCTAGAGTGAGCAGACTGGCAGATGAGGCACTTGCTTTCTGTTGATGATGCAACAGGGAGTCATTCTGAAGTCCGAAGAGAGCCTAAAGCATCGAAGTAATCTCGGTCAAGTCTGGCTTTTTTTGTTTGTGCCCCTTCAAAGGTCTTGTTTCTATGTTGCAAGGTGAAAAGCAGTTGTGTTATTAAGAGTGTGAATTTTCAGGATGAGAGCATTCCCTTTTGTTTGTATCTTTCTTCAACCATGTTTCAGAAAGCTTAAAAGTCAGTTGCGTGTGACAGCGGTGGATGAGTGCTTGGTCAACATCTTTGCTAAGAGATGCTGCTCTTAGCCTCAGTTTCTAAGTCTTTTTGTTGTCTTAATGTCTGTTTCCATATTTTATGTTTGTTGCCGTAACTGAACAATGCACATCACTGAAGATAGCTCTGAAGTACACGCTTCAGTGTTCTTAGAGTATCAATGCTTCTGGAGGAAGCTGTTCTCAGAAGTTCTCAGCATTGGTTTGTATCACAGTTCTGTAATCAAAGTGTTACCTTAAAAGATGTGTTTAGGGTAATTTTATCTGCTCCCCTTAATTGTGTGGCTGACTAGTTACTGATCTTTGCAGTGCAAGCTGATTGGCACAGTTACCTTGTTTCCTGCGTGTGAAGGAAGCCTGGGCATTAGACTCACCCAGCATTTGTCTGGGTTGTGTGAACTGCCACACTGAGTACCCATTTCCTGTTACCCTCTAAAGGTGACTTTCTTGATGTATTTCAGTACCTCTGGGAAGTTTCAGCAAGCTGGGTATCTGGGGAGCAGCAGAGTTCCCGGAATGCTGTGATTTCTAGGCAAAACGGCGCCATGTTACACAGGGTTACTCTCTGATCTGCAGCCAGGTTGTCGCCATGGGGTTTGGGAACACTTGCAGTCCAAATGAGCAGGGGCTGTCCTGGCCATTCAAATAAAGGTCTCTCGGAAACCTCCTAGGGTGATACCTCTGTCCCAAAATGCTGTCTTTTCATGCATCTTTTAACTTGGATAAATTAATATATTGCAGCAAAATATCTTAGCTTTATGCAGCATGAGAAAAAAGCTTAATATACACAAGTTTGTTAAATTTGTCTAGTTGATGGTGTCTTTGGGCCCTGAAGTTGTGGGGGCAAAGAGGAAATGGTGTGTTTGTGGGGAAGACTTCGTAATTTTCCAGTGTATAAAAGGTTTAGGTGACTGTTTCTTTCTTGTTTGCGTGTTTTAAAGATCTTTAGTTGCGTGATACAGCATTTAAATACCTGGTTTTTGATAGGGCTCTGTTTAGTAGAAGACTGTATGTAAGGCAAGGGATTGTGTAATTCTTCATGATGAGTGGGGGGAACCTCGTATTGAAATGGACTATGTAATAGTGTGTTACTTATTCTACTGAATATACTGAATTAAATGTTAATTAGCATAATTTGAGCTTCTTCCCTCTTTGCTGGTAGTTAGGGAAAAGCGTGTGTATGGTGTATATTACTACAGAAGGGCATATACTACCTATTAAAAATGCAAAACTGTAAAATGAATATTCCTTTAATAGGTCTGGAAAGTATCAAGGATGGTTATGCTGTTTAAGACTGAAATGGTCTTTAAAAGACGTAGGATTTAATACTGAAAGCAACACTTTTAAAATAAGAGTGCCTTTTCTCAGGCAGAACAGCATAAATACGTGCCATAGGTGCATACTGTGCTTTCAGAGGGGAAGCGTGTGCCGTGGGAATGATACCCGCTGGAATCCCGTGCTTGCCGAGCTGCCCCGTGCCTGCGGCGGGCATCGCCGCTCGGGCGTGGGTCCGCCCGCGGCCCCGGTGGCTGCGCGGGGCGGGAGCTGCGGGCACTGCGGCGGCACCGCGGCGGCGGGAGCTGCAGCCGGCCGGCCCGGCAAGGATGACATCACCCCCAGGAACATGTGATGCAGCCGGCTGGCGCGGAGGATGCTGAGCTGTGGAGGGAGAGATTGGTGCAGATATTTATGGCATTTCATTTGAGTGTGGTAAATGCCTTTTAATTTTTTTTTAAATTAAATCCTCAAATCCTCGCATCCGCGAATGTTTTGTGGAGAAGAGGCTTTAAAAAGGGGGAGGGAGGACCCACCCCAAGTCCTTAAGACCTGCTTATATTGCTGGTTTTTGTTTTATTTTTGCTTCGTTGGAGATAAAAAATGATACTTTCCTGCCGTATTCACCCTCTTTGCTCCCCAGCATTCTTTCATCTGTTGTAATCCCCACAGTCTTTTCAGTTAAGCTTTAACACTGCAGAACTGGAATAAAAATAGACTGTTTAGAGCAGCAGGAATATGATAATCCAAGGCAGTCAGCCTTAAGGATATGCAGATGCAGAACATGAGCCAAGCACTAACGTATTTGCTAGGGTGTTTACCTTGAGCGGCCCCTTAATAGTCAGAGAAATGTTAGCTAAATGTTTCTCGCTTCTTACATGCCACAGGCAAAGTAAAACGTGCAGCTACTGCACATCATCATCCGAGGTGAAGTAGTTTAAGGGCTTAGAAATCTGAGCAAGCAGTTGCGGTAACATCAGTGTCTTGGGTAATTTTTAGCTAAGAGAGAAAGCAAAGTACAGCACGAGTTTCTGCATGCTTTTTAGGTGAGGAGAAAGTGTTTTCTACCTCCAAATTTACGGTAAAGAAAAGGAATTGCCATGGTTGATATGAAAGCTGAGCATGCTAAACTGGCATTAAGCTTATTGTGGGTAGCTCAAAGCACATTAAAAAAATATTTAACCCTGGAAGTGTGCCTGTATGCCTTAGCAGTCAACTGAAGCCCAAATATTTCAAGGTGGAAAAGGGTATTTGCTGTCTTTTTAGGTGATTTATTTAAGCCCAAGCTTTTTCTTAAAGTTGTTAAGAGCTTTAGTCCATAGCAAACAGAGACGTAGTAGGAACAAAACTGTAGGCAGTTTCAGTAAAAGGCTGATAACCCAGTCAGTACTCTGGAGGAGTAATAATGCACGAGGTTCCTTTGGCTGTGTCTTTAACTCTTGAGAGTCTAAGCGCAAACATGAAAGTAAACCCTGCACTTCTTTGCCAGTCTGGAGTTGCTGTGTAATTGCAAAACACTGTCCATCATGTAGAAACCCTCCGTGCTGCGTGGTTACCCAAGGAACCAGTTTTCCTGGTCTAGCCTTTCTGAGAATGTGTACTGAATTTTGGATTTGTTTTTGTTCTGTGGTGTTCATGGAAAAACAGAGAACTAGCCAGGGAACTTCCATCTGGCTGGAAGTTGATTTGTTTTGTTTTCTTTTGTTTGCATTCTGTGAGTGCTGAGACAATGCCCTGGTTGAATACTTCAGTTATGGTGAACTTGAGGGACCCATTGCTGACAGACACTTGTCTGAACACATATTTTAAAAATCCATGGATAGGCTGTAGTCTTCCACAGGCAATCCTATGTGCTGCTTCACAGTTCTTTCCTTTACAAAATTTCCTGCCATCTAGTAAACCTCTTGCTGTAATTCTAGCAAGGTTTTTGTCACCACTAGGCTTTATGTTTCCTGAGGGCTGCCACCATGTCTTCCCACAGTTCTTCAGGTGAAACAAATGCGTGAATGATGACACACAAACACCTGACCATCTTTGATCCTTGGGTTTTGTGTTTGGTGCATCCTGGGTCTGTTTTGAAGAGTAGTGCCCATATCTAGATACTGTAGTGGCACACAAGTCTCAGTACTGCTGTCTAGAGTAGAAAACCTGTGATGTAATTTTCATTTATGATGCCCTTAAGTATAGCTCTTCGGTTACTTAATGACACCAGTTTGATACCTTCAAGTTTTAGTTTAGAAATGCACAGGTTTTTCATTTAAGCTCAGAACATGAGACCGAAGGATATGAAACATTTTGATGTTTTTGAGGGGGAAGAGTCTTAAAAGTATTTTTCTGCTTCCATAGTTCCAGAGAAGCAACGCACTTCCCGCTTACCCCAGCAGAGATACCTTCTTCAGATAGGGGATTATTTTAAACAGTACATGAATCCAAACAGACCAGGAAGGGTTGTACAGATAAGTTAGTTGAAGATATGTTATGCAGTTATTGTAAGATGAACAAAATTGGCCTAAACGTGACCAATTCTGTACTGTACAGGTGAAATACAAAGTAAAAAAATGCTTCCTAAATCTTCCTTATCAAAGAAGGAAGAACTTTAGAATTTGGCCCCAGAATTAGAGTAGTAGAAATAGGAAGCAGAGAGGCAGGGACAAACTGGTGATGTGCTGCTTTGCAATTGACTGTAATCACTCACCTTGGGCACTGCTTCATACTCCATGTGTGTACAGAGTTAGTATGACAGAATGTCCTCTCAGTTGCAAAACGCTGCTCCTGTCAGGCTGCAGAAAAGAATTCTGCTTACAGAAGTGATTTAAGAAAAGTTGCATGTAAATATATTGTGTTGGGGATTTTTGGTGGGTCTTTTTGTGGTTTTTGGGTGGGTTGGGGTTTTTTCGTGGAATTTTTTGCTTGGGTATTTTTGTTTGTCTTCGTTGTTGTGGGGTTTTGAGTGGGGTTTTTGGTTTGGGTGTTTTTTGTTGTTTTTTTTTTTTTTTTTAACTGGTAATTGTTCTAAGCATGCCTTAGCATACTCTTAGTGTTCTTACCATACTCTTAATAGCTTGATACTCTTCCTCCCTGCTGGTCAAAAAACGAAAGTGGGATTTGGAATGCATAAAAGCTACGGGATCCATCTGATAGTTTTTGTTTAGTGATGAAAAAGGCTAATTCTGGTATCCTGTTTTCTTCTGAGGCTTGCTTGCTAACAGGCCATGCCATTTGTATTAAGTTAGTCAAAGTGATGACTTGTCCATTAATATATTTTAAAGTTTAGTTTATTTTTTTGGCAGACTTTTATTGTAAGGTTATCTTAATTCCTGTAGACATAACATTCAGAATGTATTCCAAAGGTAAATGTTTTTCAGTGCATTCATTAAATGCAGAAGATGGGCTTGTCTGAATTTTTGACTAATCATCTTCTCTTTCTCTTTTCTTCAGGGTTTCGCAAAAATGATGAAATGAAGGCTATGGAAGTATTGCCAATTTTAAAAGAAAAAGTTGCATACCTTTCAGGTACAGTTATTTTATCTTGTAGAATGCCCAACTGTGTTGTTAGTAGCATGTAAAATGGTATTTTAAATACTTTAAATATAATTACAAAATTCATGTAGAGCTAGGGCAGCACTGATTCCTGTTGGATGTCCTAAACGTGGCATAAACATTTTGAAAGGATCAGTAATAAAGAAGGTATGTGTTTTCTTGAATGTGGAACATTGCTAGTTGTCATTTTGGTCATGTTAAATCCTTCATTCCCCCTGGCCTGCATATCTAACAGAATTATTTACAACGACTTAGAACCTGCTGTACTAAAGTCATATTCCTTTTCTTATTTGTGGTTCTTCTGGTGGGGAATTTTACAGAAATGCCTTTATTATTGGCTCATCTGCAGCATATTCTTGAGAAATATGTCTGTTGCAGAAGTGAACTTAAGTTGCCCATCTTTTGAAGCACACTTAGTAATTTTATGGTGAACTGAGTTAGGATGTAATTTTAGGTCATTCCAGCATATAGATTGAATTTGGTTGGTTACTACTGAAGGAGGAGTAGCAGAGGATTTAAAGTGGGGTTTATATGAGTTAGTATCATAACATAATCTTTAACTTCATAAGTAACTTTACTTGATGGAATGATGGGCTGAGGTGTTTATTTTTGTAAACTGCATTTTGGTGTGACTTTCTGTTGGGATTGAACACCATCATTATCTCAGCCATAATCTTAGTGTCAAGTGATTTAGAGGACTGTCTCATATTTGAAAGGGGTTTTTTTGATAATTTGTCAAGAAAGCCAAAATAAAGCTCTCGTCTGTAAATATTAAAATACATAAAATTATTCCTGCAGTTGTACTCTTTAAGAGATTTGCTGTGCATGGATGCTGATGCTTGCAGGTACAGCATGTAGTACATAGTACTTTATCCTGTCCACTCTGCCGAGTCAAGTGGAGGTGCAGAGCAAAAAGGTGTGTGGGTGAAGTTCTTTGTTTTCTTTTTTTTTGGTGTTTTTTTTTTTCTTAAAAGTTCCTGGCAGTTGTAATGAGTATGACTGCCCAGAGCCAGTTTTCCTGGTAGCGTGGTAGCTTGGAAATTGTAGAGCTGATGAAGGCTTGCTTAAAACTCTGTATTTGGAGGGAAAGAAGAGGAGAAGAGGGGGTTAAGCACAATATTTCAATCCCTCATTACTCTTTTTTGGACCTTGTCTTATGACATTGAATGAAAATTAAGTCAGTTTTCACTTCAAAACCTCTGAATTTTCAAGTTGTCCAGTGCTTAGTTTAGACTCTTAGCAGGGACCTGAAAAATGATGGGGTTTTCTAATGTTAATTTGTAAGCAGATGGTATTCTGAAAGGCATTAATTCAGTGAAAGTGAAATGGGCCAAATGAAAGATGAAGATAAATTTAAGGGGAGATGGTGGATTGTGAACCAGAACAGAGGAGGTGTTGGCAGAAATAAATGGTTGCCAACTTGCCTGTGTGAAGGTAGCAACTCCTGATGGAAGAATGGAGCAAACAGCTGCGGGCAACAAGACTGGCCAGAACTGCCAAAATCCATAGTTTCACATTTCCACTGCAAGTGAAACTCAAATGGAATGAGATACATTAGTTGTGCAAATGATTTATGAAACCCTTAAGTGCAACAAACCAACAACAATGCACTTCAGTGTGTTCTCCCCGTTCCCCCCACAAAAGTACCACCACCACTGGGACTTAGCCATTGTGGAACTAGAACTGTCAAGCTTTATACCTGGGAGCACAAAGATGAGGGAGACTATTGGTTTACTGAACAGATTTTCACCTAACTGGGAAGTAAACTGTTTGAGTATTGGGTGTCTTACCACCTGAAATAGTTACATCTCTAGGCTTTTCTTTGAAGTACGAATAGAGTCTTGGATGCAATTTTTTGTGAAGTTAAACTGAAACCTGTCAAAGAACAAAACTCTTACATCTCTACACATACCTAAGCCAGGAGAGCATTTTCTTACAAGGTACAGTTATCTTGGTTTCCTATGAGGAAATAGCCCTTGGTAACTTGTCTTGCCATAAAAGCCAACTGTTTAGCTTTCTTTACCTAAGTACTTTGTAACTAGGTAAAAAGGCATTTCTTAAAAAAGCTGCACTTCTCAGCTGGTTGGATTTTAGGGCCATTTGGAGACCACTGAGAATACTGCTGTTAGTGATGTGCACCAAACAGAAATGATGCATGTTAGGTGACTCATGTGAGTTGATGGGATAGATGTTTGTGTGACACACTTTGGCATAAACAGAGTATCTCAGTAGTGGGGTGGGGTGGTGTATCAAAGGAAATGAATTAAAATGGAAGTCTTACGGATGAAAGCAGTAGTAGCTTAATATGTTTTTGTTAAACAAAGACTAATAGGAGGTTGAGTTGGATAAAAACTTTTGCAAGACAGGAAATTCCCACTGATGCCTCATGCATTGTTGCTTTTAACCTTCCTCTTTGTGTATGACACAGGAGCATCAGGAACAAAGGAAATGAGAGTTAGTTATTGTAAATGGCCTAAGAAAGCTGTCATTAGAGCTGATGAAAAAACCCCAAGTCTTAGGGACTTTTTTTTTTATTATTATTTGCAATTTTGCTATCTGGTTTAAGACTGGATAGTGAAGTTCTTTTCATCTAAAATCAAGGCTGTATTAATTTCTTTGTTTCTTATCTAGACCTGGAGTTTGTACAACAGAGTTTGTCTCTAATGTACAAAAGTTTCAGGATATGATTTATCAGAAATTTAAGCACCAGTTTTAAAAATAGGCTTCTTCCGTGACATATGTGGAGCTGGAGCCAACTGAAGTGGCGTCCAGAATGACATAAAGAATAAGGATTTCTTTCTTTTGCCATATTGAAAAACTGTGTGATACAGGAGTTGCAGTGTGGGAAAGGCCTGGAGGACTGGTCTGAGGTGACTGCGTGTAACAAAGCATTTGCTTAAAATGGTTAGAGAGTGTTAAAGGTAATTCAGCGTATGCTTTTGCCTGCTAGCTGCTGCTTTTTAAAGAATATCAACCCTGGGTAATTGCGTTACTTTTTCTGAGGGGCTGGAATCAGTAGCACTTACGAGTTGAAACAAATATTTAAGATATGAAGGTAGTGGCCTGTGGTGCATTGAGGAGAGAGAGCATTAAGGGCTGTAGCAGATTTCTGACTATGCTTGGTAGCCTTGGAGCCCAGCGATGGCTCTAGAGCTCAGCGGGGGCCTGGGCTGCTGGACTCTGTCTTATCATTTATCATTCCTCTCTCTTATGGCTTCTGTCTTGTTTTTCTCCTGTCATTTGCTATGTAAAAATCCTCAGAGCTCTCTGCTTGGCAAGGGAATCAGGATGGTCAAGACTCGCCTATCTCCATTAAAATGAAACAACTCAGCGTTTCATCTCATGTCCCACTTAAGAGGGTCATGGAAGATAAGGATATGAATTTCCTCTTAAGTTTTGGTTTCTGGCATTGTAGCTTGACAGAGATTTGAAGATGCTTTTGCCTCTTCTGAGTTTCATTTGGTGTCTCACAGGGAGCATGTCCAGTGTAGACAATCTCTAGAGACTTTGACAGCCAGGCTTAGTGTCTCTGGCAAGCACACACTGACTGTGTTGGGATGCATTTTTGAGTGACTGGTTTTATTTATTATTTTTATATTTATTTTTATCTTCTCCTGGCCCTCCTTTCTAAGTGATTTTTTTAAAAACTTTGTTTAGCAACATGGAATTACAATGAGAAGCTGACTTGAAATGAGAAATTCTGGGCTGAAGATAATGTTTTTCTGTGTTTCCATGGGACAGGAGAAAACAGTCCACACATCTGTGGCTGAGAACATATATGTGAAATTTATCTTGCAAGAGTCTGTCTGTGCAATTATATATGTGTTGTTAAAGACAGCCTACTGGGCTTGAATTTGGTGTTTAGTAATAGTAACATTTTGTTGTCACTAGCAAGGGGTTGGATATAAAATTATATTTTACTATTCGACTACAGCAAGTCTGTGCAGTTTTGTGACTGAGATGAATGCATTTAAGTGGAACCACTTAAGTCAGATTTTTTGCCTTATATATTAAGTGGATTCAGAATTTCCTGTGTTGCTAACAAAATTAAAAACTATAAACTGACAATTGGGAATCTGCAAGCCAGAACAGGATAAAAATACAAATTAAATGCTTAAATAGTTTCCATCCACTCAATCTAATATATGTATTGAATGTGAAATATTATACACCTAAATTCTCCTAGCAATTAATACTCCTAGTAATTAATCATAGAATTACAAGATCATTTAGGTTGGAAAAGACCTTTAAGATCATTGAGTCCAGCCCTTAACCTGGCACTGCCAAATCCACCACTAACCATGTCCCCAAGTGCCGCATCACATGTCTTAAATGCCTCCAGGGGTGGTGACTCAACCACTTCCCTGGGCAACCTGTTCCAATGCTTGACAACTCTTTTGGTGAAAAGTAGTATTTTTCCTGCTATTCAGTCTAAACGTTCCCTGGTGCAACTTGAGGTCGTTTCCTCTCATTCTGTCGCTTGTTACCGTGTACAAGAGACCAACACTCACCCCACTGCAGCCCCCTTTCAGGGAGATGTAGAGAGCAATAAGGTGTCCCCTGAGCCTCCTCTTCTCCAGGCTAAACAATCCCAGCTCCCTCAGAGGCTCCTTGTGAGCCTTGTGCTCCATACCCTTCACCAGCTCTGCTGCCCTTCTCTGGTCACACTCCAGCACCTCAATGTCCTCCTTGTAGTGATTGGACCAAGAACTGGACGCAAGATTCGAGGTGTGGCTTCACCAGTGCCAAGTACAGGGGGACAATCACTGTCCTGGTCCTTCTGGCCACACTATTGCTGATAAAGGCCGGGATGCCCTTGGCTTTCTTGGCCACTTGGACACACTTCTAGATCCTCTTCAGGTGCTGTCAATCAGCACTTCCAGGTCCTTTTCCACTGGGCAGCTTTCCAGCCTCTCTTCCCCCAGCCTGTAGCACTGCCTGGGTTTGCTGTGACCCAAGTGCAGGTCTGCACTTGGCCTTGTTCAACCTCATACTGCTGGCCTCGGCCCATCAATCCACTGCTGCCCAACCTGGCATCACCTGCAATCATGCAATCAACCATCACTCTTTATTCTTACCCATAAATACTCAGCTTCATTGGCACCATCATTAATCTCTAGACAATCATAACACTCCTAATGTTCAGGGCTACCTTGCTGACTCTCTTTCCTTGCCTGTCTCTTCTGAAGAGTTTACAGCCATCCATTGCAGCAGTCCAGTTGTGCAAATCATCCTACCATGTTTCCATGATGGCAGCTATGTCACAGTTGTCCTGCTGCCCAATGGCCTCCAGCTCCTCCTGTTTGTTGCCCAAGCCATGTTCATTGGTGTAGATGCACTTAGTTGGGCTGTTAATTCTGTCACCCTTTTTGGGGCAGAACCCCTAATTCCTGCATGACCATTCTCGGGTGCTTCCTTGCTTTCTGACACATCAGTGTCTCTTAAATCTTGGCTGCTGCTTGAATCTCTGTTCCTACCTCCTGTGAGATGGCAGACTGAAGGACCTTGCTAGTTCACCACTCCTCAGACACTGGTGTGCTGCCCACCAGGCTGATCTCTAGCGAGCATGGCTTTATCAAGTCTAGTTTAAAGCTCTTTCAGTGAGCCCTGATAATTCCTGTGCAAAGATCCTTTTCCTCCTTTGAGACAGGTGTACTTTGTCTCTCACCAGTAGGCTCAGTGTCATGTAAACCAACCCATGATCAGAAAACCCAGAAATCTTCCAGTGACGCCAGACTCGGAGCCTGGTATTGATCTGAAGGCTCTTCCCATTTCTTCCCTTATCATTCCTTGCAACAGGAAGCATAGAGAAGGCACTACCTGTGCTCCTGATCCCCCAACCAGTCATCCCAAGGCTTTCAGGGACAGACTTCAATCACATCTCTCTTAATTGCCCTTGGGCTTCTTATTGCAGTTTCTTGCTACCTCCCTGGAATATAGGTTAATAGTAATGGGTTTTCCCAAGGGCTATACCAGGGTAGGAAGCTTTCTCATCACATCTTTAACCTTGGGCCCAGGGAGGCAGCAGGCTCATGAAGAAGTGGGTTAGGTTGGCACACTGGGCCTCTGTTCCCTTCAGAAGGGAGTCTCATATGACAATGATCCATCTGTCTTCAACCTACTCACCTCCTCCCCGCGCTCTGTCACCAAGTGGAGGAGCTCCTCTACCTGGGCACACCTCCCACAGCTGTGCTCTCTGCTGCCATATCATCTAAATACTTTCCTACAAAGTAGCATAATTCTATTTAAATTAAATCTGTATAATTGCTGAGTCAAAAATTAAATACATAACGGAGTGCCATTGCTGGAGGTGTTACACTACCAGTCAAACTTGAAGGTGATTGTAATGTGTAAGTGTAATGCTCTGGTTATACTTTGTTTCAATTCTTTTTGGCATTTGCTTTCTCGCTGTAGGAGTTGTGACTATATGCTGATCGATACTCCCAAAATTCAGTCTTAAGTTGGTCTCAAAATGACAGTGTTGGCATTTAAGTTGAAATCACTTTTTCAAAAGTAGATACTGAAGACTAGTTCTGCAAACAAGAATTATGTTATGCTGTGGGGTCTTCTAACATTTTTAATTTTTCAGGTGGCAGAGATAAGCGTGGAGGTCCCATTCTAACATTTCCAGCTCGCAGTAATCATGACAGAATACGGCAGGAAGACCTTAGAAGACTGATTTCATATCTAGCATGTATTCCTAGGTAAGCCATGGTCTGATAACCTCTAAGGCTGTATAACAAAATAAATGGTTTATGTTGCAGTACTCCCACAAGCTAGCAGACTGAATGAGTAAATAACATAAGCAAATCAATACCGAGTTTTGTTATTTGCTATTTTCAAATTGCTTTTTGGAAGAGAAATAATTACTCTGCCTTGTAAAAGGAAGGCCGCTGGCAGAACGGCTGGTGTGCTTTAGCTGGAAGTAGTTTGTGTTTTGGAAACGGCACTGCCATGCCACATTGGTGTTGCTGTGTTGAAGGCTGCAAATACAACTCCAAGGCTTTCAGTACATCAATAATTAGAAACATGCTGGTCATCATTCACCATATGTCTTGTGTGGAGTGCGGTCAGCACAACGCTCCTGACTGTTATTTGTGTTAGGTAAGTCATACTGTCCTGATACAGCACAGAAATAACCAGGAGAAAGGTATGAGAAATTGCTTGTAAAGGTCTCAGATAAACCTGTGGAGTGATCTGTGAAAGTACTGATAGCATTGCATTATCAGCAATTTAACCTATGAATTGCAGTGAGCTGTTTAAATAAATTGGCACAAGTCAAATCCAGTGCTAGTGTGTGTGCATATATACACTCCCATGTATATATATGAAGTTAAATATATATGAGATACTTTAAAAAAAGTTACGTATTTTATATGTATCTAAAAAGAATTCCTTCATATAGAACTTCGCTTTCAGTAGTAATCAAGTTGGGGACAAAAATGATCCTAAGACTCTGACTTTAGGTCCGTCTTGGAACCTGCCTGCATTTGTTGTGGTCTGGAGCATTTGTTGCGGTCTGGAGCAATGCTGACTGTGCTTGACTATGTTTGTCTATGTCCTCAAGCAGCAGTGGTCATTACAGTTGAAAAAAATTCCTTGGACAACACCCCTGAGTGCAGTATCTTCCATGTTTCTCTAATGTGCTAATTTACAGATAGTGTTTGCACCTGATATAATCAAATATGTCCGTCAGTTTCAGACTGAGAAAGATGATTTCATAAAAATAACTTCAAGGCACTGGCTGAGAGTGTACATGGCCTCCTTTCTGTAAAGTTAACTGGGGGACTCGGGGGACGTAGAGAAAGGAGAACAGGAAGAAGGCTTGAAATTTTTACTCCCAGATTTAAATGGTGAGATGTATTCTAGCCAGCTAGAGCTTCAAGTTGCTAGAGAAGTTAATAGATAGATAAATATGCATCAAAATGTGTCCAAGAACTTTTTCAGAGATAATCGGGGCAAGAAACAGTATTCCTCTGGCAAAAGGTGTATGTTATTTCAGCATCAATAGATTTAAAATTAGAAGAAAGTTAGGGCACGTTTTATACTCTTTAAGCACAACGAACTTTTGAGAATAAAGGGAGCTTTATTAAAAGCAAGACTTGTTTTCATACAAGTCAAGTTTAGGGGGCTGATTATGTAACTCTAGCTGATTAGAAGTTCCAGTTGGTACAAATATCTCCAAACTTTTGGTCTGTCTGTTATTTGTTGCAGTACTGTTACTTGATGTAGCTGAAGAATCACAGCTATCAGTTGTCTGGCAAGAGATCTAAAAGCTTAAGTTTACTCAGTCTCACAATTTTACTGATTTTACAATTTATCTGATTTAAAAATACAGCGAAACTTACGTTATCTCCACTGAGTGGACGAAGCATTTTAGTGTAGTTCAGGTTTACCAACACAGGACCTTTGCTGACTAAAGCATCCCTAGGACAAATCTTGTGATCCTTGGCCAAGAGGAGTTCAGCTTGTGTGAGATGATGGCTCTCCATGACGGAGGACACACCAGCACTGTATCGCACCATGAGGGACCACTTTGGACACTCCAGTAAATGCATGCCTTGTGAATTAGTGGCAAGCACTCCTCGTGCAATCCTCAGTTTGGTGCTAGGATAGGGATTGGCTGAGCAACACTCCTACTGCCATTTGGCCTTTCAATAATGGGTCTGTCTTTAAGACAGTAGTTGTTTTTATCCTTGAATCCTATGAGGATCCTAGAAAACATTTTCACCGTGGCCAGAAAATTGTACTTTGTAGCCTACATATATGCCAAGCTACTTATTTTTAATATATTTCACTTCTGCCATTGCCATTTTTGTCATTCCTATGGGCAGGTGGGAGAGCCAGCATTTATCATAACAAACTCTGTTTTTGAAATGTTGTGGGATATTTATTCTTTCTTTTCCCTAGCTTTAAACTTTTCAAACTTAAAAAAACCTTCCACTTCGGAGGAACTCATATTATCACTTCTTCCAGATCTCCTGAATCAGTCATAATCCATCTTTCTGCAATGTGGCCAATAAGACTGTATAAAATATGCCAGTGAAGCTTCCCTGCCTCTTGGACACTCTGAAAACCTCACCACATGAACTCTAGAATGGCATTTGAATTAGTCACATCCCTGAAAGTGACTCATACTCAAACAATGGACATTTGGTCCTTTTTGATAGTCTGTTGGCTATGATGCATTGGTTTTGAAATATTTTCCTCCTATGGTCATTCTACAAGGTCATGCAGCAAATTCTGCTGGCAGAAAATCAGAATTTCTGGTGGTGGTGGTGATTGTCACTTTTGATCAGTGGCAAGAATTAAATGTACAGAAGGTATTGATGAAAATAAATTAAATCTTCCACTCTCAGAGGAGGTGCTGGAGAATTTGAATATAAGGTCTGTCAACTTTTGGACGGCAAAATTGAGCTCAAATATTGTAGAAACAGATTGATATGGTTTTTTTCACATCCATAAAATGCTGTGTTGTCCATTAACTATTCACAAATTGATCCTGTTACAAAAGAAATTGTCAATACATGGGTGTTTTTCCTCTACAGACTCTCTCAGATAATATGGTTGTAAATCTGAGACAGTTTGAAAAAGTTGCAAAGTGGTAGGTAAGAACAACTTGCCGTCTTTTGTCTTTTAGAGGATCCCCTCAATCATTAGAAAGACATTAATGTTATCATCAGTCAAGTAAGTGTGTGTGTGTTCTGAAGAGTCAATTGTAAATGAATTAGACATTGCTGCTTTAGGAAATTGTATGTTTACTGTGTGTGTAAGGTGAGGGACAAACAAGACTGGATGATGAATCATCGTGAATATAAACAGTGACAAAGAAAGTGAAGATAATGGCAGAATATCAAATCAGCAACAGATATAAAGCTATCACCCACAAGGAGTTTGGCATGGGCACGAAAGAAACGTCTTGAGAGGTTTGTGAGATTTGCTGTATATGGTCAGCAGTGAGACCCTGAGGAGACCATGTTCATTAGGCAGCGTGGTGCAGTGGAGTGCTGTCTTGGAAGTTGAAACACTTGCTTGATAACCTTTTCTTCTGTTTTCTGCAGTGAGGAAGTATGTAAACGAGGATTCACCGTCATTGTAGATATGCGTGGGTCAAAATGGGACTCCATAAAGCCTCTGCTGAAGATTTTACAGGAATCCTTTCCGTGTTGTATTCATGTTGCACTGATAATCAAGCCAGACAATTTCTGGCAGAAACAGAGGACTAACTTCGGCAGCTCTAAGTTTGAGTTTGAGGTAATTTCCCCTATGGTATACAAATTATACTTATTTTGTGGTTTTAAGTGTCCTCACTAATGATCAGCACCTTTAAACTCTCAGGTAAATTATGTTCTGCCTGAAAGGAGAGGTACTTTAGACCAATGGTGCTAGAAGGAAGGTGGTTTTCTTCATGTACTTAGGCTAGGTAATTGTGCATGTTGTTGTTTATATTCTTTTTGTAAGCTGGTGAAAGATTGAATTAGGTTTTTCCCCGTAATGGTGAAAACTTAAGTTTTGTCTCTTTATTATCTTAGTCTGCATTATGGTGATTGTGGTATCTCCAGCATCCAGAGGAAATCAGTTGAATGAACCCTGCTGTTATCATCCTGCAGCTTTGCAATACACAAAGTCAAAACTTAATCAAAACAGTAATCAAAAGGAGTGGTTGCTGTTTTGTTCTTAAATGTAGTGAGGTGAGAAAGAAATGTGGGGAAATACCTGCAAGACCTCCTGTCTTCTGCTGATCAGAATTGATACTTGAAATACGTGAGAAAAGTTGCCGTGTGGACTTCATGAGCAAAATAACCAATTCTTACAAAGAGAAAAGCAAAAACTTACAAAGAAATTTCAAATTCATTTCAATAACAGCACTTTTTTCTTTCCATTTTTATTTTTTAGACAAATATGGTGTCTCTGGAAGGCCTTACCAAAGTAGTTGATCCTTCTCAGCTAACCCCAGAATTTGATGGCTGTTTGGAATACAACCATGAGGAGTGGATAGAAATCAGAGTTGCCTTTGAGGACTACATAAGCAATGCAACCCATATGCTGTCCAGACTGGAGGAACTGCAAGATATATTGTCAAAAAAGGAAATGCCTCAGGACCTGGAAGGTGCTCGCAATATGATAGAGGAGCATTCACAATTAAAAAAGAAAGTTATTAAGGCCCCTATCGAGGACCTTGATGTGGAAGGACAAAAGCTGCTCCAGCGGATACAGAGCAGTGACAGCTTTCCCAAAAAGAACTCTGGGTCAGGGAATGCAGACTTACAGAACCTTTTACCCAAAGTATCCACCATGCTGGACAGGCTGCACTCAACACGGCAGCATCTGCATCAGATGTGGCATGTGCGGAAATTGAAATTGGACCAATGTTTTCAGCTCAGGCTGTTTGAGCAGGATGCTGAAAAGGTAAGGATTGAGCAAGGAGAGTATGGATGGCCGATACTTGACGGATTTGAAAAAAGTACCAAGGGTAACTGAAAGTAGTAATTTTTGTCTTTGAAGTTAATCACTAGCCTTTTAAGGAGAAATAAGGGACTTCTTGATTGAGAGGCACTTAGGGTCTTCTGGAGCAAAGGGCATGGGTAAGTACAGGAAGCTCTTACCAAAGAAAATTTTAACTGCTAATGACTTCAGAGCGCTTATTTTGTTAAGCATTTGTTCCATACAGATGCATCAAGTAAAAATGAATGCTGTGTACTTTATAAACACAGATGACTAAGGACTACATTGGTTTTCTTTTGAGTGATTTTTGGGAAGTGAGTGACAGGCAGTCAACAAAGTCCGAAGAGGCTGACATGGCGAACTGCTTCATTGATGCAGGGTTTGAAGTCCCAGGCTAAAAACTGATTTATCTCTTCTGACAGCGCATATGTCATTAAGAGGGAACTGAGTGATTTCAGAATGTTTCTGGCTAACCAGTCCCTTCAAATGAGAAAACCCTTGATTGTCATGGAATTTGAAGAGGAAGTATGGCAGGCAGTTCGCTTTTAGATGAGCTGAAATAAGGTCTATTTTCATGTAGAATGGTTTTGCAATCACTTATTATTGACTTGTTACCATGGAACAAATGGCTTTAAGGAAGGATGGGGAGTTTTTCTCCGGGAGTAGTAGTAACTAGACTATGCAGTCAAGTGGTAAGTAGGGTTTTTGTTAGAGTTCTTAAAGCACTCATATTTCTTAGAGTATTTTACATAAGATTGCCTGAACTGCATGAGACCAACAGTCTGTGTTGAACCAGTATTCTGCTCTTCAGCCGCTGTCACAAGCAGATGCATGGAGAAGAGTAGAAGCAGAACAAACATGTGAAACTTAACTTCTTCCTTCTTCATTTGTGTTCTTCACTTGTACTTTCCCTTACCCTCATCATTTCAGCTCAGGGACTTTCTTTACATCACTGTAATGTTTTCTGCTGTGTTTAAAAAATAAATATTTTTTAAAGTACCATTTAAAGCAAATGTTTACTGGATGGATACAGCTGAAAATAGTAGGGACATGTAGAGATTTGAAAAAAAGATAAAATTATTACGTATTTCTAAAATTATTTAGAAAATAACGTAAGCTCTTGGTCTAGTGTTGCTCTTTCAGACCGAAATGCATTTTATCAACCTTGCAACCACTTCATTACAGCATTAATTATTCTGCATTATAGCATATCTTTCAGTACCGTGTGAGCACCATCAAAATATATTTTGTTAGCTTGCTTATGTTTTATCAAATTGCTTACATAACTTGGGCTGTAAGAAACTTCTTGTGAAATACTTGAGCCTGTGGGATTGACCTCTGTCCTGCCATGTGGTTGCATAAGCTCCTATCAGTGTTTTCTATGTTTCTGATTCCAAGAATAAGTCTATATAAAATTAACACATCTTTCTGTCAAAAGGGAAATATTAGGGACTTCAAAATGAGGTTGACAGCAGCTACCATACCTGGGACTGTTTTTCTCTCGTTAGCCAGTAAAAAAAAGATTAAAAAGAAGGTTTGTGTAGTATCCCAACTCACTTTTGGATTAAGACCCTTGCCTTAATCTACTTGCAGCCCCTATTTTTACTGCTTGTGTCAGATTAGATTTCACAGCTCATGACTTTTATCAGTGTGTGTCTGTGTTTTACTGTTGAGAAAGGATGGGATCTTTGTTGGAAAGAAAAAGGGTATTGCATGGGGAGAAATAAACATGTTCCTTTTGGAGGACTTGCTCAACTTCGTGCAAGAAATTTGGACCGGTTCAGGAGAAGAGAAGGCAAAAAAGGGACGAGGTGGGAGGGAATCTGATTGGAATTGCCCTTTAAGTGACTGAAGGCAGCAAATTCAGGTGACGTAGAGAAGAGTGGTCACAAGCAGTACCAGTGTCTGTTTTGAATAATGTTGTAACACATCTTCACTGAGTTCTAGATAAGAAGCTTAAAATTTTAGGAGTATGGGATCAGCTGTCTCAGTTACCTAAACTTCAGGAGTTTGGTTTACAGTTCTTACCATATTGTGGTCTGCTTACAATTTAGTTTGTCATGGACTTGGGATAAATACTGGATTTGATAATGTTGTTCTGTTGCCAGCGTATTTTGAAAGACCTTTAAATGAATACTTACTGCTTACTGCTACCGTTTTTTTCCTGGACAAACTATTTCAGCTTACCCAGGGAGCAAGTGTGTCTCTTCTGCTTGGATATAGCAAAGATTTCAAGACCATTGTGAGCAGGTGGGGTGTTAAACAGCTCTTTGCTGTGTTACTTGGTCTTTGAAAACTTTGTTTTCCAGTGCCACTGTTAACATACCTGTGTGCCTTCATTGATGGCCATTGTCATATAAGGTCTTTCCTAAAATTTGTTGGAATATTGAAATACTTCTTTTTTTCTTTTTAAAAACAAGCATATTTAAAGATTTCTCTTAAAGTTCTCTGGAAGAAGGTAGTATGTAACTCTGTGCTCACATATACTTTTAATAATTCATCTAGAAATAGAATAGTTGTTTTCAAATCTACTGTAAAGTCATGAAGTAAAAATATTAAACTTGCAGCTGAAGTACTTGATCAGCATGAAAGAATTTTTATTTAATTTCCATGAGTTGCCGTCTTCGTTCTAAAGTGCTAAGCTGCTGACGTCAGTAAGTGTTGACACTAGAGAACTATAAGCTTGGCAACTCAGGGCTGTGCTCCAAGTCTGTTTGTTTACTATGACTTCTTTGTAATAATGAAGTTTACGATTATGACATTACTGTAGCTTGTTGAGGTAAACACCTACTGTAAAGATAACAGTAACAGCCTCAGCAGTTTGATCCAAAAAGACAGATTTCAGCAATGATTGGGTTAAAATGTACAGTCACTTACAATGGAAAGAGCATCAGTGTTAATTTTCATGGCCTTAGACTCTGTATTCTGTGTTCACAGATATCTTAACATTGCTTGTCTATGATTTCTGCCATAACAAATTATTGAACTTTCTCCTTTCCTTAATATTTTCATGTAGATGTTTGACTGGATCACACACAACAAAGGTGTGTTTCTGAACAGCTACACGGAGATTGGAACCAGTCACCCCCACACTATGGAGCTTCAGACACAGCACAATCACTTTGCCATGAACTGTATGGTAAGAACAGGCCTCCCAGCACAGCACAGACATGCTGAGTATTTGTTCTCTGTTAAGGTAGAATTTGTAAGTACGTAGACACAGGTCAGTCCTTCTTTACAAGGAGTGCAAATGTGTTTTTGAGCGGTGAAGTTAAAAAACACAGCGGAGGAAAATAAAGGGTGATCAAGTACCGAGGTACTGTGATAAAGCAAATTGTTTTGACAAATGGCTGTGTTCAACACAACCTCAGCACCTCTCAAATATAAGCATCCAAGCTTCTAGAACCTGGGATGTGTCTTTGAGCACCATCTTGGATCTTGTAGGAAATTTCAGAGACTCATGTGTAATACAGATTTTAGCTCTCCATTCTGAAAGAAATATCTGTCAGGATCTTCTGAATAGATTTCAACTCAGACAAAACGTTCTGAGAAGTAACTGAGGCTGGTGTAATAATTTTCCGTGGTTTTAAGAAGACACTTCTCATTTTTGGCACAGTAGAATGGAGCTAAAATAAACAGATTTTTTGGTCAAATATCATCAGTAGGCTGTAAAAAAAATTTGGATTTTAACTGGCAACAAGTGAAAGCTATTTACTTTTAGTTTCATGAATTGCTGTTTGAACATGGGGACAAAATTCTCAAGTACATTTTAGGTCCTTCACACATTGTAGGTGTTTAAATAACCTTGGGAGTTTGGGCCTAAATCCAGTTCCTGTTTGTCAGATCAGTGAAGGAAGAACACTACCAGTCTTGTTACAAATTAACATTCTTGGCAGTCCAAGGATGGGAATTGAATTAAAGTGTGGTTGAAATAATCAACTCTTGCAAGATGGTTTTTCTGTAGAACAGAACTACTGAATGTGGAGAGTGGCAAAATAAACTTACCTAGGTTATGTATCTTTCTAAAGTAATGGAAGGACTAGTAAGGCAGCTCTTGCGTATGGTATAAGACAATAGAAGACATGATTAGAGCAGGCACATTTTCTTCTTTTGCAACTCAGCTCTGTTTCCAAAAGTTCAAAAAAAATAAAATCGATATGAACTTCCTGAAAAGAGTAAAGCAAATGCTGGGGGACTTTGTAATTATGTAACATCATATATGGTTTTGACCATTAGGTTTTGTTCATGGCATGGGAAATTGCTGCCTTTTGGAGGACCTTGTTGTTGTTCCTCACTGCTCTGCATATGAAGTAGAGCAGAAAGAAACACAGGATGACAGTAGGTGTCATTGACATGAGACAACTTTTGGAACTTAGTAATTTTGAGTGGCCTTCCAGGCAATTCTTGGACTTGTATTCTAAAGGTTAAATTCTTCTTCTGTAAGCCTGTCCTGATATTAGTCACTGTTGTCCTCTTTTCTTCAAATTGGATGACTTTTTTATTTTTTTCCCTTCTTTCAGACTGCTAAGATGCTATCAACAGTAGGAAGCGCTTGAGCGATGCAGCATAATCCTTCCTGCTCTGTGTTTGCTATTAGTCTTTTGCTGTTAATCTCTCCTTTGCCTTTAATTGTCAAATGCATTAATTACAGGGGACTTTTTCTCAGCCTGCAAAATGATTTCTTAAAGTGTACAAGGAGCAGTTTGAATTTGGGGCAAATTAGGCTATGTGAACTTTCAAAAGGGTAAAAACAAGCTGCATTTTTTTCTGTAGCATAGCCTCCCCAGAAGGAGTTCTCTGCCACAGAACAGGAAAATGTAAATTCAGAATGATTGGTCCCTAGTTTTGATTTAAGCAGCATTCAGATTATCTGGGTTTTATTTGGTTAAATGGCAAAAGCCTTTCATATAGATTAGGGACAGAGATTAAACTGAACATGACATAAAAAATGATGTGAACGGATTGAATTTTGGCAGGCTTTATTTTTCATTAGCTTTTAACTGGAAAAATGTTGGGCAGTCTTAACTCCTGCAAGCATGTTCAGCTTCTCCCTGACCACTCTCCACATATGCTCTGTGCTTAACAAGCTGCTGTTTGTTAACTCTTCCTGTCAGTGTAACTCTGCTGTAATCAAAGTGGATTTAAGGTCTCTTGTGTGAATACTCTAGCACCAGAAGTGGAATTTAACTTTTAACCTATCTACAGCCACGTGAAATAATTCATTTGGATGGAGTAGAGAAAGGGAGGAAGACAACTATATATAAGCTTTATTTATTGCAGGAGGCTTTTTTGAAGGCTTTTCATTGTGGCCCTAATTGGACCTTAATAGATCTTGCTTTCTAGTCAATTTTCTTAGGCTCACTTGGGGTAGGGAAGGACTGTTCATAGGATAAATGCTCCCCAAGCAGCTAAATGCAACCTCTTGCACTTGCTCACAGCTTAACTCTGATAATTGATGTTGCAGCTGCTTTTCCCAACACATTGTGGTTGCTGCAGGGCACGTGCTCCCCTCCACAGCAGGTGCTACCCTCTGTCAATAGCTGGGTCTCTCATGTCCCCTTCCTTCCCAAGTAGCAGTTTGTTTCCAAGAGGTGGTGGGCAACTTCGCAGCTGCTTATGCCAAACTTGGCTGAGAAAGAGTGACAGCCTTTGGGTCAGATGCCAAAATTTTGATCTGGTCTTCCAGTCTGAAGCAAGCCACCTGGATGGAAACCGTTGTGAAATCTACTTACTTCCTGTCATGAACAAGAGTTAGTTACATCAAGGACAAAGAGGATTTGCTGAATTTTTTTTTTAATATTCTTGTAATGGCTTTGTGCCATTTTTAGAATCTTGGTTTTCAGTAAGAACACAAAATAGTTGGAAGCGTAAACCAAATGTTATAAAACAAAAAGGTAGAGAATACATCCAGGGAGGAGATTTAACTTTACTTTCACCAGTTTCATTAGCAAATGGTATATCTAGGAATCTTGTGTATTCATGTGGTTGCACTTTAAGGTAACAGGAATAAGTTCATTCAAGTCTTAAGCTTAATACACAGACTGGTTCTCACTGCAATGAATCTGTCCCAGAGAAAAGCTGGATAGATGTCGTGCTGTGCATTAAAGAGGGACATATGTTTGGTTACCATGGATTAACATACAGGTTGATGTGACTAAAAGAGCTACTGACTGAAGGATAGTTCACAGGTGTAGCCATAGGTATGTGGCTTCCTGTCATGGAATTTGAGAAGCTGTGCACTGATAAAAGTCAAGGCTGCCTCTTCCCATGTTTCATAACTGTAGGGAAAAACAAACTCCCAGTGATTCTGCTCTCTAAAGATGAGGATGGATTTTTAGTACAATTTTAAAGGCCTGCTGTCAGCAACAGTAGATTGCTGTTGTCAAGTCCAGAGATTTATTTGAGTTAAGCAATACTCAGTTTCAGCTTAAGGTTCCTATTTGGGTGACTAAACCAATGCTTCACTTCTCAAAACAAGTTTCTAGTACCTTTTAAGGGAGAAACTTTCAAATAAGGCATCATAGGAGTTACAAGTACAAAAATTATGTATTGGGTTTCTGAACTGAGAGAATAAAGTACCCATGATTATACAATTAGTCTGTCTTGCATGCAAGAGTGGGAAAGGTTGATTATTTGTCTGTCCACTCTTTTTCCTGCCATTTTCTATATGTCTGCTGGGACACAAGGAAGATAAGAAGTCATGTGAAATACGGGTGAGGAGGAGGATGTTGTCTGCTTAAACATTTTCTGATCTTGTTGCTACATCAGATGGCCTTGCTTTCATTACAGTTTAACTGTGCCTCTCCCTGCACTGGGAAAGGTTAAAATGCTTTAAGAGTGATGCAGGCAAAATGAAACTTTGTTTGGAGAAAGCTGACACATGCTACTATTAAAGGATGTGCCATGACTGCTTCTTGTCTCAGTGTTGATAGGACCATGAGTAGAAATTGCATTTATTAACCATAACCCAAAAACTCCTGTGTGAGTTGTAGACTAAGTTGATTAATGTTCTCAGAACAGGCTGTTTGCATACACTATACCATTTTATCAAGCTGGTAATCAAATACTGAATGCTTTCCAAAAAGAGAGTGTCAGAGATGAGCACTGGTGTGAGCTTTGGGATGTTAAAATAAAAGTATGAGCACAGCGATTGAATATCACTAGGTTTACAGAGTTAAAAGTTAAAAAGATGTCTTGCTCAAATGCACCCACAGGGACTGGTACAAATGAAAGCATGAAGTCAGGTGAGGCAAAATCACCTTAGCTTAGAGGTAGTGTAATTTTTTCCTCCTCCTTTGTGCTACTGACGTTTTTCACCCTTGAGATTCTTTTTACTTCAAATATGTATTTTTGTAACCATACAGATTTGTCTCTTGAAAAAGGCTTAAGCACCATGTGAATTCTAGACTGCCCTTGGTCCTCAGGATTTGGGCAAATGAGGGCGAGACCACAGGTGTACATCCCTAAGAGAATCTTTATGGTGCCAGAGCAGTTAATGCTTAGACACAATGTCTGGATGCCACCAGCCTGAGAATAGACTGAAAAGGTAAAATGAGTTCAAGCTATTTTCGGCTTCTGAGGAGCACTCCAAAGTCAGCAAGACTAAATAGAACAGGCTAAATGCACAATCCTTAAGAAGGAAGAAGCAAGTAAACAGATTTTAAAAAGCACTCAGCTGCTGAGGTGTTAATACAGCAACAAGTACGTTCATGTCAATGAATCACAAACTAAAGGAACAGACAGTGGTGCTACTGAAAAGAAGCAGATCTTATTTCACTCTTGGTACTTATTGGGGTGGCAGATTTGTAAAGAAAATGCTCTGATTCAGTTGGTCCTACTAGAGAACTAGGTCCAGTTTAAAGCCCCATACTTAGTGTTGTAATGGAAACATCTACATGAAAGTGATGTGGCTGTAGGGAGAGTTTGAAGGCGTGGGCATTTACTGTGATTATGTAAAGGTCAGTGAAAAGAAAAGGAGGAAAGAATGTAGTGTTGGTGTTGGACTATATAGTCTTTCAGTAAGATTCCCCAGGTCCACTGTGAAAAATGCAGGAAAGAGATGAGAAATTTGAAGGAAGTTAGAGTGAAATTATATTGCACGTGTTCCAGTGCTGATAGAAATGGTTAAATAGTTACCTGAGAATATTTAGAGGATCCTTGTAGTTGAAGAACAGGTTAAACACTTTCCTTAATTGCAGCTTGGATGTTGCCAAGTTTATATTTTTTCAAGAGAATAGATCAGGTTTTACCTTTAGTTGTCCTGCAGCCCTCATCGTTGAAATCTGTATTCCCAAACTGAAAGTTTTACTGTTGCTTCAAAAATGAGACTAGAAGAAATGTTAGAGAACATGTAAATCATTAAAGCAGGTGTTAATTCGTACATTAATACTACCCAATGTTTTGGTGGTCATTTGAGTGTGAAGTGGCAGATGATTTGAAAATTCCATCACTAAATCCTTTCTATCACAGTAAAATAGTTCAAGCTCACTACAGTCTATATAGAGGTGCCAGTTATGATGCTTACGGGCCATGTCACTGAGTTGATGGCGTTTAAAACTGAACGTGTAATAGTCTCTGCATCAGAAAACTACTGTTTGAAATCTTGGAGCTAAACAAACATTTTCTAAGCGGGTCTGGGAAAATCAGGAAATAAAATGGAACCTTCAGGTCACCTGCCAGCTTTATTTTGTGTGAGTGTGGTAGAAGTTCAGTTAAGCTGGTAGGCTGTCACCTGTATTTTTCCTGTATATTTGCCCTTCAGGCATGCATCAAAGAATGACACAGCGCAGTTGGGCTACTAATCTGTGTTGCTTTGCTGAGCAATACTTTTTCTTATTTGTATACTCCCTTTAGAGGAAAAATATGCAATGAGGAGCTTTCCAGATATCCTAAGGTCTCCTTTCAGCTTCTGGCTAAAGAGCATTTTGAGAGAAAATAATCGTGCTAAGTACATTTGTATCCTTGCTAAACGCACTGTAATGCAGTAACTTGAATAGTTACCTTTTAAGTCTTGTTACGATAGTCATGTGTGTAACACAGTGAAAGAAATGCAGTATCACATTAGCCTTTCACCTTTGAGACAGTTGATACACATTTAGAAGCTGCAGGTGCTTTGTGCAGATTCACGTGGTGTAAATGAGGTCACTAAATAAGACTTTATCAGTTATTACCCTCATAGCTGTTGCTTCCTTAACTAAAACCAGGGTGGAAATGCATACAATGAATAAGATATCAGTCTCTGGTAAATTAGCATCAGATCGCTTGTAACAGTGTTTCTCATTCTCAAGCAGTGTGCAAAATATGCAGTTGTCTTAGAATAATGACACTGGAATTGCCTGTCTTTGTAGGAAATTGAGGAAAATTTGTTGACCTTCAAGGGTCAATTAAAGGCAGTCTAGTTGTAGTGAGTTGCTATTGGAGATTCTTTTCCTCCGTAGCTAAATCTATCTTATTTGAGTCATTGCATTCTAAAATATTGACACTTAAAACTTTGGTAGATATATCATGTAGTGAGGTAAAAGAGTTAGATTATTGTAAGTTGTTTTCTTGGTTGGTTTTTTTTTTTTTTTTGAGGAAAGGAATGTGGTGTACATAGCTTGGAAAGTGTTCAACTGTCAGCATTTTAATTCATATTCATACGGCTACAGGCTGTATTGTTCCACACGTGTGAAGTCTGATTGCCATGGGAAAATGAATACATATTAACCACAGCTCAGTTTTAATTTGTTTTACTTCATGTTTATAGTGCCATGTCCTTCATTTTTAACTGCTGTTCTAGACTTCCCAAAATTGCTTTGTTATGATACAGAAAAAGTTCACATGGCAGTCTACTATAGCCTTTATTCTTTTCTCTTTTGGCACTTGTTTCTTCTCACAACTGTAAATACCATCTAATGCTTTCTGTATTCATTTAGCAGTCTTGTATTTATGCTACGTACACTTTTAATAGGCCTGAATGCTCTCCAGTCTTTTAAAATTTTTTGGGAATAGCAGATTTCTACTCTGCCAGTTGTTTGGCTGTGCTTAAAAAGCAGAGCACAGATGTGTGGGATAACCTAAAAAAGTGAGAGGTAGTACTGTGCAGAAGGGAAAAACAGCCAACATGATACTGCTGTGCTCAGTTTATTAAGTAGACCAGCTGAGGTGTAGGCTGTGTCAGGTATGCTCCTGCTTGCATGCTTGCATACATGCATACAGTTTACAGTCAGTAGGGACCTGTCCTGACAGCCACTCAGATGAGTCTGGGCAGTGAAGCCTGGAGGATCTGCAACGCTTGCTCCAGCCAGTCAGTGTCAGGCTCTGGGCAATAGCTGGATTCCAGCAGGTCTTGATTCCACCTGATTTGCTCAGTGTCTGGTGGTTGGACTTGGTGACCTCCAGCCTCAACAGTCCTGTGATTCTAAGAACTTCATTCTAGATGTATAGGAGTTTGCCCAATTGAAGGAAGTGTCAACTCTATGTTATACGCACGTAGCTCTGAAAGAATTACTCAGAAAGCTTTTGGTGGCAAAATTGTTCTTGTTTTACTTCACAGGAATCAGAAACTCTTGATTTAAAATTAGGTTAGATTGACTGAGCCATCAGTGACTAATGCCAGTGTGCTAGAGAATACTTCTGATCTTGGACCTTAGTTATCTAATTTTCAGTGCTAGCTCTGAGGCAATATAACAGCAAGAAAATAAAATGTAAAACTGTTAAATTTCTTGTAGCTCAAAGTTCTTTATTTTGTTTCTTTAGAAGTTACTTTCAGAAGTTGGTGTAAAGGTTCACAGATGTTGCACACATGCATGCTGTGGATAGATCAAGAGCTTAGTAATGATTTTTCAATTTTCCTGTATTGTGTGTGTCTGAATGTCTTGTTGAATGTCTGTAAACATTTTTGAGGTTGCTGTAAAATATGTTTATTTCATCCTGTTTATTATAATAATGTGTCTTCATGTAATGTAAATTGGCTTAAGCTGATTGTTAACGTGAGTTTTAGACTGATTATTTCAAGTCCTCATTCTCACTTGTCAGTTATGGATCGACTGTTACTGTATACACCTAGGTTCCAAAGTTTGGCATGCCAAAGAAAACCAGACTGTTAATCAGTATTGTGATAAAGTAGAATTTTTTAGGAATATACTTCTGTACTTAATTGGTCTGCTAACTTGCACTAATTTTTCCTTCCTTCTTCTCCTTAGAATGTGTATGTAAACATCAGCCGCATCATGTCAGTAGCAAACCGCCTGATCGAGTCTGGCCATTATGCTTCACAGCAAATCAAACAGATTGCCAGTCAGTTGGAACAGGAATGGAAGGCATTTGCTGCAGCCTTGGATGAACGTAGCACGTTACTGGACATGTCCTCCATCTTCCATCAAAAAGCCGAACAGGTTAGTGAATAGGGAGGGCATCAACAAAAGTTTATGTGCTGGAACAGTGAGTTGTGCAGTTCACTTTTGCTTTGGACAAAAGTACAAGAAAGTGATTGAAAAGGTTGACAAGAAAGCCAGAATATTTATTTCTGCCGATTTTGATACTCAAACAAGACCTTGTTTTCCTCAGTTTAGCCCACTGGCCTTAAATTCTCCACAAAATGCTTTGCCCATTTCAGTTCAAGATAAAACAACCAAATTAGCTATATGAATCAAAACAAAGTGGACAGACATGCTTAACTATATAAGGCTTTTAAGTATCATATAATGCCTTTCCTGCATCTAGAAACTATCACTTCTTCTACTGTCCTCACCACCCAACTCCAATTGGTCCTCGAGTGTCAAGATTTAACTCATAATAATTGCTTATAGGAGATGTAAGTTGAACTGGCCTGAAAGTTGAGAAGTTAATTAACTGTCTGCTGAATCTGAAATTGTGGTGGGAGATGTTTACTTAGTATTCCATAAGAGATTCCTCCTATGCTAAAAAAACATTTTAGCTTTAGGCCTATACCAATTATTTTAATTAAGTCATTAACCGTGTGTAACTGCCAGAGAAGAGGTATATGTAGGGGAAATAGGAATAAATATCCCCAAGTTAATAATCTTAATGGCGAAAGGATGTTTTGCCCTCAAGGGAGTTCAGTTCTGAAGGAGCTGCTGTGTGTGTGCAGTTGAGTCACCCACTGGTCTTGTAGACTGTCTGCTGTGTGCATCCCTGGTGTGTTTGGAGAGCAGAGGCTCTTGGATGGGCATGGCTGATGGAAGCTCTGGTGTGCTGTATGTAGATACTTTTCTTTCAATTTGCCTTGCTAAATTATATCCAAGAAAAGGTCTCATGTCTGATATAACTTTAATTTGGAATGAATGAAGGAAGCACTTGGGAGCTGAAAACTTCAGAAACAGAGAGGTGGTGCAGTTGATTTCAAGACATTTTTTCCCTGATTTCTACTACATGGATATTTAACTTGATAAATATCTAGACATAAGAATGTATTAAGATGCAAATACACATTGCTTTTCATTATGTTAGTGGTGACATTGGTTTAATGTCCTTAGACAGACTAAATTACATAAATTTAATAAAATGATGCCACTATAATAAGTCCTTTTAGTAGGTTTTACAGAAAAGCTACATAAAAATGAGATGAAGAAATTGTTTTCTGGTAGAAAAGTCACCAGTCAGCTTGAAGTGTTTGATAGACACAGTTTGGTACCTTGTCAATATTGATGCTTTTCTAATTACTTGGGTCATTTGGGTTTATGTTTAAGCACTTTGAGCCATACATGTAGAAGAGAGATGAGTGAAATGTGAACAGGTAGATATACCTTGACTCAAAAGCTGTCATTTTTCATAACGAAAGTAATAAATTATACTCATCAGAAGTCAGGAGACTAAATTTTGTGTGGTTATGTGCTGGGCAACTGTAGTAAGTTACCTTCTTTAGCGCTTAATATAAGTGTAAACAGGAGGAAAGAGAGAAAATAATGCGGCATCTGCTGGGATTAATTTACTTTTAATTGCTCCTTCTGCAGTTTTCATTTTATGATTAGCTGCGATGGATTGCGCTAGTTGCTTTGTAAGACACCTGCCTGTGATATATTAACTGTTTCATTAACAATGGAGAGTGAGTTCAAGGAAATAGGGTTTGGAATGTGAGGAATGACCGCTTTAGAGACTGGTGACGCTTGACCTACATAAAAAGATTAAAAAGTAAGCAGCCCAAGAAAAAACACACCCTTCATGAATGCATGTGTTCTCTTGCAAGTGACAGGTAAGTGTCGCTGCCTACTGTCAGACACAGGGAAGACTGCACCAGCTATCAGTGCCTGCTCACTGGTGCACATGGAGCTTCTATTAATGTTCATTATTAATCTCTATTAACATTAGAGATTTTTTAAACTGGCCCTTAATGAGAATTAAATAAGTATTTTAGAGCTAAGTACTCTACCACCCTTCTGCCCAGCTCTCAAACAGTAGAAGAGTACCAGAAATGATCTATGAATTCCTTTTTCCACGAAAGACTACATGTGCTCCAAGAATTAATATATGACATATGAGACAAATGGCTTGGTCTCATAACTTTTGAGTCTTGAACTTGAAATGAATAGAGGAAATTTACTTTACAGAGCTCACGTGTGCTTGGCTGTAGTAGGTTTAACAACTGTAAAAACTCCTAGAAAAACAGATTCTTTTTTCCTCTTTCCTTTACTAGCATAACAGGGGTATAAAATTCATGCCCCCTAGCTGAGAAATCTTAAGTTGGCAGAACTTCTGCTATGTATACATCACAGCATATAGCTGTGATGGCAGTTTCTTGTCTGTCAAGACAGCTTAAACTTCAGAGATGGCTTAAATTGTCTGCAGAAGAGATTTCTGTTGCAGTATCCTCAATTTCCCCTGAAAGGCTTGACTTGAGCAGCTATGCTGACATAGCTGTGTGCTCAAAGTTCAGTGCTAGTCCTAAGAGACCTCCGCTCAAGTTGTAAATCCCTTACATGCTTGCTGCTGTAGTAGCTTGCCAAATGGATTTAGTGCTTCTCTGCATGTAGAAGTTAGTTCTTTGGGGACTGAGGTGTGAAATCACTGTGCCCTGACACTGCTTTGCTTCCCTGATAACCTCTTTCCAGCAAAAGATAACTATGGAGTGTTTCAGTGAATGGTTCACCAGTAATTCTTTGTGTGCATGTGCAAAGAAACACGGCTTTCTCTGAAGAGTAAAAAGAGGTGAGGTGATAAACCTCGTGATACCGTGAGTATCTGCACAGGGAGCTGATGGGTAAAAACCAATGGTCTGGACTTGAAAGCTGTAGCATGTTTTACTTCCTTGTGTAAACAAGACCTTAATTGGCTTTCATGTTCCTGAGATGATAGGTGCAGGGTGAAGGAAACATTTTCTTAGCTGCAAAGTCAAGAAAAAGAGCAAGAGTAAACTTGAAGCATCCATACTGCCAACAGTTAAATTGATTCTGAAGACTGCCAACATACAGCCAAGCCTGCCTGTCTGCAAACACCTCAAAGAGTTTCAGATACCTAAAAGCACAAGTATAGTCAGACTCGAATATTTCTTTCTATTCTGATGTAAACTTTTGGTTATTTCAGATAGAAATACTATGAAGACTTTTCACTTAAAAGAAGTCTTTTCAGCGTCTGTCACACAGATGAGTGTCCTTTTGTATGTTGCCATCACGGGTGTACTTAATCATGCTGGGTGTTTCTTCTCTGTTGCAGTACATGAGCAATGTGGACTCATGGTGTAAAGCCTGTGGTGAGGTGGAGCTTCCCTCAGAACTGCAAGATTTAGAAGATGCTATCCATCATCATCAAGGGATATATGAGCATATTACCTTGGCTTACTCTGAGGTCAGTGTCTTTCCTTAGATAAAATTGTATCATGTTTAGTTTGGATCATGAATTGGTATCACTTGTTGCATTGGGAGTTAGTTGGAAAGTCAAGTGCCAGGCTTCTTTTAAAATTTCATATACTGTATTTTGCTACCGTTGTTCAAAAGTGAAGTGTTAAAGTCTTCCCCTTAATCTTTGGGAAGAAATTAAAAGGCGAGATTTAACCATGTGTGGTACAAAGAGCGCTTGGAGCACTAAGTATGTTTTAATTTGCATTTGCATATTACCTTTCAATAGCAGTGTGATACTATTGTTTAAACATTTACTTGAAGGGAAGTTAGCTGGTGTCTCGGTTTGAAACAAGTTTAGGAGGAAACGTCCTGTAATGAACGTCTCCTTGTAAGAAGGCAGGTTTCAGCACTCCCTCCCCCACTGATGCAAAAGGAATTTCTTGGATGAAAGTGAAAAAACTATTTATTTAACAAGCAGAGTGCCAGCAGGGCAAAGAAAAAAAATGAGTAATGTTAGATAATAAACCTCCTTGATGCAGAGAAAGCTGGTGGATTTAGCGTTCCCTCTGTAGCCGGCTCAGCCCTTCCCGAGGCCTAAGGCCGGGATGTGGTGTCCCCTCAGCCTCCCCACCGGTCCACGGGGTCCAATGATCTAGTTCTCGAATCACAGCTAGGCAGAACAGTTCCAGAAGAAGAAGAAGTTCCAGAGGATTTCGGTATGCACTCCTGGGAAAATTTCTTGCCTCAGCGAACAGGCTGGCTAAAAGCAGGGAGGTGCTCCCTCAGCTCTGCAGCAGTGAGAACTCGGGGGAGTGTGTGTCAGTCCTTGGACACAAACTGAAGACTTCGCCTGGCTTCTCTCCCTCCTCTCCTGGACCCAGCTTAAAGCTATGGGACCCATTTCTGGGCATAAAGCAGATGATAGGGAAATACAGTACTATCATAAAATCACCTCAAGACAGCTGGGCGTTCTTTGGGAAGGTATTCTGTTGGCATGGAATGCTCTTAAGCATGTTTTGAAAATCAATCTCTGAAACTGCTTCACAAAAAAGGCTTAACCACCAAAGGATGTCACTTGAGAAGCCAGAAGGTAATGCACTTAGTTTCATCAACCTCAAAGACACTTAAATGAGCTAGCATGCTTATGTAGTCAGCATTTGTAAGATTGGCATACCCTATGCTGCTGCTCTAATCTTGGACTCAACACACACTGGAATCATAATATTTGTCGCTATTTCTCATAGTTGTATTTACAAGTTAAGATAAAATGCTTATTCTGAAGGTGGCCTAGAAAATGATGGCTCAACTATCTTTTTTTGTTTTCTTTCAAATTTTGAGTTTTCTCTTGTGCTTTACTTAGCTGAAATCAAATGGGGATATTCACTATTATTAGCTAACAGGTATTTTCTGCATTTCCTGCTTTACTTTCCTTTTTTTCTTCTGCCAGGGTTGTTCTCATTGTGGGGTAAAACTGTTTCTATTATTCAATTGGACTGATGTTGTTCTGGATTAAATACAGTTATTTTTGTACTCATAAAATTACGTATTTGGTTAAATCACGGTGAAAATGATCAGTGGACACAGGATAGCTTAGGCCACAGCTTGCACCTGTCTTTAAAAGGAGGTCGTGTGGGTTTGAATTAATGGTTGTGATTTATACATTGCATTAAAGTTACAACTGCATTCTGATGAGCCAGCTTCGTTACAGGAAGCTGAATCCTAAGTCCTGTCACGTTTCATTTAGCAGTAAAGAAGGGTAAGATTAGTGCAAATCATCCGTCCTGTTCTTAGTGTATCAAAACTGTGTTTTTTCAATACCTGCCACCTTAGGGTAAACTACACATTGATATTCCTATTCTCTGTGCCGTCCTATGTCAGCTGATCTAATTACATACTATCACACCTGATACTACTTGTGATTTTACTACACATAACTGTTTTAACTCATTCTTGAAAGCATGTTTTGTGGTAAGGTTTCTTTTCTTCATTATCAACTCTCGTCATTGGGATGGTCCCTTTTTGAAACAAGGGACAGAGACATAGCACCTTTGTAACAGATTGATGTGGAGAGAGGCACTCGGGTGCATGCTTCATGAGAGTGCAGCAAGGAGTAGGAAGGATAGATCTCTAGAATAATGATGATAAAGTGCTCAGGTTGAAATAGTGACGTTTTTTCTACTTGGTTCTGTTTGTTTTGAGTTGGTTTTGCGGCATTTCTTTTTTTTGTCAGGGATGTGACTGGATGAGCCTGCTGTTAAGTGTAAATGAGTACTGCGGATTAGCATGTTAAATACTATTTGCTTGCTGGTGATGCATAAAGAAAATAAATTAGATGGGTAGATTATAGGATTGCTTTGGCAAATACCTTGAAAATGTATTTAGGATTTCAAAGCTGTAGGTTTTGAGTTTGGGATAGCTAGATATTTTAACGAAGTCTTCACTGGTACTGCTCGAAGGAAAAAAGAGCACTAAGTGCCTTTCTTGTGACTTCTGGTCATTACTTTTCCCCATCTGGTGAAAAAAAATCTTTGTCTTTAGCAACCAGAATTGGTGCAGAAATAATAACTGTATGCGTATGTACAAGTTGTGTTCCTCCTCTGGGCAGAAGGTTTTATTTTGCATTTTTCAAACGTGCATTCCTTTTTGAAGATTGATAGAGGCGTCTTTCTGTGTCAGGATATTACAGCACTATTGCTTATCATTATTAGATGTATGACTTCATTTCTATTACAGTACGGAGCTCCTTTCATTTTGTGATGAATGAACAGTGGGAGAAGAGAGAGGAACACTATGGGAATCACAACACTGTCATTCATTTTAGATTACAATGTCTTGACAACACAAGTTGGTTGCAAAGTAGAAGACAGTAATTTTAAGAAAGTAAATGCTTTTAAGACTAGACAGTCTGATTTTACTGAGGGTAATTACTGTATATTACTAGTAGAGCAACTTACTAGCTTACAAGATGAGATAAATGGTGTGCCTGAAAATCCAATAGATGTGCCTTAAATGAAGTTATATATATAAATAAAGTTACACGTCTCACTGAAATCTTAAGGTAGTCATGCACTAGGAAGGAAGAAAATTTTAGTGTATTAACTCCAAAGGAAAATCTGTGCACAGTCATTTGTTTATAAAGCTAATAAACTAATTGGATCAAGGGGCTGCCACAATTATTTTTTTTCACCTTGATTTTATGGACTCTGAATAGATAATTGAAGTCCATTATCTTGAAATGCTTGAAGGACTTACTAGATAATTCTTTTGGATACAGAAAAGAAAAAAGATACCATTATAACTATGCTATGGACTATGCATTTTTCTGCTGACATGACTTTACAGGAGCTACTTTCAGAAGTGAGCTTCATTCTGTGTTGATACTCATTACTGAAATGAAAGAGCTTGACCTGGAACTGAGAAATAAACTTCCTTGTAATCTAATTATTAGAAAAGAATTTTCATTCGAATCTATTTGACTACTGAGTAACAAATTTAAAATGTGCCTAGACTTAGTAAAAAGTTGTTGAAAATAGCCACTGGGGGAAGGCCTTGACAAATCTGCTGTTTCTGACATGGTGTTGATTTGATGGATTCAGGCTAGTGTTCATACTCCAGTCTTGTGGTTTCAGATGGTTTTTTTTCTGCCTTGTAGATGAACTGTTAGAAAAGTTCTTTACAGGTAGCTGAATGATACTGACTTGTAACAGTTCTCTGAGCTTCGTGCTAAAAGTTTCAGAGTAAACGCCAAGGAAGAGTGCTTTTAACATTACATGTTAATAGCAACCAGATACGGGAGGATTATTGCTTTTTAATTAGCATGCAAGGTAAATCTGAATATTTCTGCTGTGGTTTAAATCAGAGAAGACAACAGTTAGAAATGACAAATGTTTCCTGTCAGTATCAGTAGTTAAACACATTTTGGAAAACAGTATCTTTCTGTGCTGCATGGAAAGGGTTTAAGTGATTAATAAGAATTAAGTTTGCCCTAACAGCAGATTGTCCTTGGCTTACCAGTAACAGTAATAATTTCGAAGTTGTAAATCGTGTCAAATTGAATCATGTACTAAGTTTTGTATCTGTTGGTTTAAATGTATTTGTCAAATTAATATTAACCTACAGAAAGTAACCTCCCTGTTCACCTTTACAGCAGACGAAGAGAGAGATTTTTTTGGAAGGATAATTCTGGACAAATGCTTAATTTTAGATGTTCTGTTGACTAGGGAAAGAGTTGAAGAATATTTATTCTAAGTTAGATTAGACTACTTTAAAAAAAAAAAAGCAAACCACAGAAACAACAAACTCAAACCAAACCAAATTCCAACACTTTGAAGGAAAATCACTCTTAAGGTAATGAAAAAATGGAAAGACAGGCTGTTATTTAGAAGAGTGCTACTTGTTAAAATTACTTTAATTAGAAAGATAATATAATTTTTTTTCTTCCCTGTAACAGCTGTATGTAGGTAATCATGCCTGCAACAAAATGAGTCTTCATCACTGTGCCCTGAGTTCTTAAAGACATCTAAAACTAGGAGAAAGGGTGGGGTACAAAGTAGTAGCCCAACAAGCTTTTGGTAAGACTAGTAATTCTTCATCCTTTCTGGCGGTCAGGTGAGCCAAGATGGGAAGTCACTCCTTGACAAACTTCAGCGACCTTTGACTCCTGGGAGTTCTGATTCCCTCACCGCATCTGCCAACTACTCAAAAGCAGTTCATCATGTCCTGGATGTCATCCATGAAGTATTGCATCACCAGCGCCAACTGGAAAATATCTGGCAGCATCGAAAGGTCCGCTTGCACCAGCGGCTTCAGCTGTGCGTTTTTCAACAGGATGTTCAACAGGTAGGTTTTATTTCACATTGTCTAAGTGCCTTTGTATTCTGTCGGTCTGTGATTTCAAGCTGATTGCACTGACAGGTGAGTTTTGACTGAAACCCCATGTTCTTTTGTACAACAAGTGAATAGTTGCATGGGATTGACTGAATGATACCAAGTTCTGTGTATTATCAGAACTTGGGTATTGGCTCATATGGATAATAATTATATTTGTTAGTTAGCTCTACTTCATTTTTTTCTGAATTTAAATTAATTTATTTACTTTAAGTCATATATGATGAAAAAGATTTTCAGTATAGACAGCTATTCCGAGTTTGTGCTGGAAGCTGACATTCACATTCTAGGCAAAATTCTGGACTCAAAGTTGTTGTTGTGACATGCAAAAAATTAACAGTGTTATTCTGTAAAATTTTTGGTTTCAAGTCCTCAGTGATACTTAATTGACTTAATAGTGTTTCTTTAAAACCTGAGAGTAGTATACTAAGGAGTTATAAAAATTACAGATGAGATTACTTTCTGATAATAACACTTTTCCTGAATTAATGATTATTAGCTGCTTTTTTTTATTATGACAACATCCTTTAAAGTTAGTAGTTATGTACAGGCATTAATATCTCTGACATAGCTTTGCCTTTTTAAAGTAAAACATCATCAAATTCCTTGGTTGATGGATTTTTAATAAACATAAAATGTTGGCTTTGGACTGCAATTAACAGTGATATTAGTAATTTATCCTTTAATAGCTCATCTTCATAAAGGAGTAAAGATGGCCAGTATTTGCTGATAATGTTCTTTCATTTCAGTGTAAAAGTGTTCACAAATCACAGCTTCTCAATGGGGTTTTTGGATAGATAGTCATATGTTCTGGCTAAACTAATCTTTTTTCTTCAAAATTAGTTGCACTTCAAGCTAAATTTTTTGTGCTTTTCTGTTTCAAGAAGATACTGGATGTAAGCAGTTGGGAGTGAAATAACTGATTTTCATCATTTACCGTAGATGAAAAAGGTAATTTAGGCAGATGGTGGGGAGACTGAGCAATCTTGATAACTCAACTTTCTTCTCTATCTGGTGACTATCTCATAATGCAATTAAAGAAAGTAACTTAAATACTTAAGCAGTAAATTACATAAAATCTTCAAAACTTTATTACTTAATTTTTTATCTAAAAAGAAGCATACATTGAAAGACAGCCTGTTATCCAGAATAAGAATGCAGAAAGGTATGAAAAATATTAGCTGCCAAAAAAGTAAAAGAAAGCAGAGGGAATGTTACGAATGGTCAGCAAGGGCACAGAGAACCAAAGACTCCATTCATTATGCCATTGTATAAATCCTTGAGGCTCTCCATGAAGATTACAACATAAGTAGTGGCCAGTTGGGATGGTCCAGTGCTGCTACTTGCATGAGTAGTCAGTGAAGGGCCAGCTCAGAATATGCTGTGATTCTGTGATGAGGCACAGCCCGCAGATGAATCACCTCTTAAACTGAAAAGGCTTCATAAAGAATCTTCAGAAACTGAAATTAACACAGTAGTTTGATTCTCAGGGAAAAATGTAGGTCCTCTCAGTAGTCTGGTGCCAACAAGTATGGATTGGATGGTGGAACTTTCTCCTCTAGTTTGAATTCCGTTCAGTAGGACCTACTTAGGCAATCTAGGCCAAGGGATCTCCTGAGGTAATTTGTCAGGTGCATATTTCAAGTTTTGGGCCTGTCGGCCAGGCTTTAGGCAGTTTATTTCCTGGGGGAAAGTGTTCATTAAATGCTGCAGACAGTCTTACTGTACTGCTCCTGCTCTTTGCCTTTAATGTCTTGGGAGTCATAAAATGCTTGTAGGAAATTTTCATTTTCTGCTCCGTCCTAAATCATGGTTCTTGGTGTAGAGGAGTTAGCTCTCAGACTGCTTTGATCTTTGAAGCTGGCAAATAAACCCTTCATTAGACTCAAGTCATTGTACAGTCACCACCAGGTTCTTCAGCAAGATGCTGGATTTTCCTTCTCTGTATTAGACTCATCAGCCTTTGGAACTGCTGCATTTAAGATGAAGCAGTCACAGATTTGAAAACAGCAAAGTGGACAGCTTTATATATTTTTATAACTTCCCCTATCAGGAGTGTGCTATCCAAATCATGCATGTGGACTGTGAGTACACCAGAAGTTTTCAGTATGAACCAATTGCCTCAAGAATGTTGATCCATATTGACTTATTATTTAGTACATGCCTTATCTACTGGTTGTAGGAATTTCTTTCATCGTGTTTATGCCTGTGGTTTCTTTATACGCTTTGCTAGACAGTCACTGAATTAAGGTAGCAAGAGATCCTCTTGACAGTTTGGAGCTGCAGCCTTTTGTGCTAATGCACATCTTTATCAGCCACATGAAATTTCAAGCTAGATCTGTACAGAGGTGCAGCCCTTGCTTGCCATCTTCCTAAGCCCTTCCTTTAGTATCCAGTAGTTACCACTGCCAGAGACTCAGTTGTCCTTTGGTTTATCCCTCTAATGACTGTTAATTTCTGAAATGTTGCATGTGGAAGTACAGCTCCTTGTTATGTTGCTTTAACTTAACTTTACAGATACTGGGTATTTTTGGCACTGCCTTATGAATCACAGTGTGAATTTTGATCACTGTTCCCTTTCGTAATACAACTTTTCATACTTGAATTTCAGTGCAGGTCAATCTGTAGGACAATGACAATTCAACATCCATACCAGTTAGATTAATCCAATAGCCACAGCAGATGTCTTAGAGATTGTAGCTCCTTCAGCTTTGAAAATTTATCTGGGGAAAAACGTGATCTTGAATAACAGGGTTGTTTTTGCTTGCAAAGCAGAAGCAAACCAACTTTATCAGATCATCTTAATTTATCTGAGAAATGTTAGTTTTTCAATTGAATAATCATTAACACCATTCAGTGCATGAAATTATTCTGGTTTGAGGTATTAGTTAAATTTATATCCAAGACAGTTCTGGAATGGTTTATGTAGAACTCCAAAGCAACTTTCTAAAATATTTAAGTTTTTGTTTGCACGTTCTCTCTTTGTTCAAACTTAATTCAATTAAGATTGATTTAGAAACTAACATGAAAACATCTTTTAATTATTGCCAGTAAGGTTAAATGTGGTGGGTTTTTTTTTTTCGTTTCAAAATAAGCTAAGTGTGGCTCTCTTCCACTGTTTATAGTTAATTTGCACATAGTGGCAAGCAACCAAGTGCATTGTAAGTGAATCTGTAACTGTCCTTTAGCATGAGTCTGTGATTTCCTCCTCCTCCCTCTGCTGGCTTAGTGAAATAACTCAGTTCATGCAAGTGACTGACAGAGCTGACTTGGAGGAGGGAATTGGCCGTGTTGAGCTGGTACTTTACTTTTTGTTACTTACACCTTAGAAAGCTCATTGGGTTTTTTTCTTCCATCTTGTGTGTTCTTGTATACTGGGAAACTGTTTCTAGTGGAGCTTTCCAAATCAACAGTAGCCTTGTGGGGATACTTGTGTACACCAAGAATCATCTGCTGATCTTTTGAAGCAAGTGGTAAGGAAAGTAGCACATGAAATAGTAAAAATAGTAGATAAGAAGTGAATTACAGAAAATCTGAAATTTGAAATGTGAAAACCTATGACAGTCTTAAACTGAATGGAATTCTGAGTTTGATTTTAGATAGCAGAAATGTGCTGGGAGGTCTAGCTCCTGGTTAGTTTGTATATTAACATCTAAAAAGAGGGGTTTTATTTTAATTTTTTTAGAAAGTCTGGCCACTGGCACTCAATTGTGTATGTAGCCCTTTTAATATAAACTATGCCAGTAGAAATATGACTTTATGTTTAAGAGTTAATAAGCTAACCAAGTAGATAATATAGCCAGCCTTTCACCTAAGGAAAGGAGCTGACTGATTCTGATATGGAACAATAAAGCAGACGTGGAACAGCAACATGGACTTTTGCTCTTCTAGGCCATGAAAGGTCAAAATCGAGCATAAAGGTAATGTTTCCGGTAAAGTGATACTGCTGACACTCCTATGATCAGAGTTTTGGTGCCTGAAAAACTCTCCTGGTAGCTTGCAAGCCAGAAATTAGTAAAACAGGCTGGTTGGAGGTGTTTTGAGGGTTTTTTTTTGCGGGGGAAGAGGTGGTTAGTTGGTTTTTTTTGGTGTTGTTTGGGGGGGCATGTCTGGATTTGGTTTGGCTTGGGTTTTTTTTCCCAAAAAATACATTTATTTGGTCATAATGGGTGTCTTCTCTGTCTGTTTTGGATAAATGTGCTGCTTCTTCCTTGATCTGCCTGCCTTGAGACAGGTTACAGTCACTAGTTTCAGCCTTGACTAATGAAGGGCGGGCCATGAATGCCTGCTACTTGCTAGCATCAACATGATTTCACTGTGTGATTCCCATGTGGCTTTTGAAGGCGGTTCCAGTGTAAAATGGTTCTTTTTGCGGGAGAGCATTTCCACATTTTAACTATCCGAAGATCAGAAATGCAGAGTTTTCCATCTTCCCCTTCTCAATGCTATGTCAGCAGCAAGTAAGTGGTGGAGATCAGAAAAGTGAGTGTGTGCAAAGTAGGGAAAGGGGTGGGGGGTGAGGAATGGATAATTATGTGGGAAAGACTGGTGAAAATGAGCACATTGCATCTGCGAAAAACCAGATTTATTTCTACAAGCAGCATATACCACATATTTTACAGCCGTGAGCAATGATTTTTTTAAAATGAAGCTGTCTTTCCATAGTTTCTTCTGTTGTATATTCTTTTGGGAGCTAGAAAAGTAAGCATTTTTCTAGATCCTATGCTGGGCATAAGGATGGTTTTGCTGAGACTGCAGTAGAACTTAATTGCATCATTAAAGCAACTTTCTGCAGTGGAGGATGATACTATTCACCCTTTCACTGAAAAGTGTTGAGCCTCTGACTACTGTGTATTACTTAAGTACCAGACTGAATTCCATCTGTTTTCAGTATTGGTAGAAGAGCCCTTAGTGGGTCAGTATGATGATTTCTGTAACTCTTACTTCTCCCAGGAAGAGGAAGAAAATGCATAAGTTGTTAAAAGGCTAATATCAGTGCCAACTTAATGGTATTGTCCTTTATTTGAAGTAGTATGCAAAGCACTCTCTGATGGGAAGAGCATATCTTGACTCTTCCTCTAGGTGCTGTAAAATTCCCAAGAGTGCTTCCTCAGTTTTGTTAAGAATCAAGGTATGAAGGCTGAACACTAATGAGACTTGTATTCATACTGATTTCACTTAGAGGCAGTAATGTTTCCCTAGTTGAGTGGTTTATGTCATGATCTGTGTACTGGATTTCTATGACAATTTCTTCCCTGGAGAAATTATTCAGCATTATTTGGAGCAAAAATCATACTCCCTGGGCTGCTTTCTGCTTTTCATCCCGTGCTTTCTGGGACTGATTTTGCTGTTGATTTTATTTGTTAGCTTGTAACTGTTAGTAGTCTCCAGAGTCCAGTCTAATTGTTTAATCCAAACATATCTCTTTTTAGCTCTTTTTATAATGGAAAAACTGGTCTCCTGAAACTAGTCAAAAGTATTGGTAGTGACTGAGGCCATGTTTAGCTCCTCACTTTCCTTTCTCTGATCAATACTTTACCTTGAAAGAGGCAAATGAAAACTTGCATTGACCTAAAACACAATAATATTATTTTGGAAATACTTACTAGGAAAACAAATATTGCATAAGTATGGAGATTTAATGAAGTGTTGGTGATTTGAAGTGCTGTATTTTGTGGTATTAGGGAATTATTTGTTGTTTTGAAGATGTCCAGCAGGAGAGATCTTGCAAACGGAAAAATATTTGCACGGTCAAGATAAATGAGAAAACCATGTTTTCATTCTTCTGCTAAAGAAAGAATTGATTTTTTTATGGGAATAGTGTGTGGGATTACATGTGTGCTGAATGTAGTCATAAGTGATGTTGCAAGAACGGTTCTCAAATCTGTTTGAAAGAAAAAAAGTCTTTAGTTATACTCAGTTATACTTTCAATACAAGAAAACTGGGGAGAAAACCTCACCCATCTTCAGGAATCAGAGTAAAGGACACTGGTAGATAAGAGGCAAAGTACAGGCTTTTGAAAGTTATATTCAAAACAAACTAAAATATTCATGTCTTAAAGAAAAAAGAAAGCTGAAGGTGAATGCTAGGTAAGGTATTCCACACCACTACATTAGTGCTGTATAGATATGGTTCACTGACTTAAGAAAATTGCTTATGTGCTGTTGTTTTTAATTCTGAAAGTCATTCTTGAATCTTTTGAGTATCTTCTAAAAAATTGAATACCATATGCATACCATACTTAACTAATAGATTAAAGTATGGCTAGGATGTATTAGTTTGAAGAGAGATTAGATGTTTTTGTTCGTTCACTCATCAGAAATTTGGTATGTGTGCAGGAATCTTTTGTGTTAACTGGCAGGAACTAATTACATGTACTGTTTTTACTATTTATAAAGCTGTCAGCCCAGTCATTGTGTTAGAAGCATTAAGGACCTTAAAATATCTTTTGTTCATCACATTTTCAGCTATAAAATTTACAATAAACAGTTATGTCTGATGTTTTGAGGGGATAGATGCTTCTTAAGAACTGGAGCATGTTCCTCCATATGCTCTGAATACAGACATTTCTCTCATAATGATTTCAACTAATTTTTCTTGTGTTAATTAAAGGTACTTAGTTACTACTGAATCTTTCTTCTTGGATTAATAATATGTAGAAGGTGAAGTGAATTCTCATCTAAATTAGAGCTTCACTGTGTTATTCACCAGCAATGTGAAAGCTTCATTAGTGTTACCTTGCAGAAAAATGTCAGCTGAAGGCGTAAACAGATTAGAGAGACCCTCACAAGGGGTCTCGCCACTTGGATCAGATTACTGTCAAATTGATGAATGTGGAGAAATGAGGTTGTCCTTGGTAGGCTTCAAAATACAGATATAATCGTGAATCATACTATTTTGCTAGTTTGAACTAATTACTGCCTTGAAAAAAGTTAAGTGAGATATAATTAATGTCTTTCAGTGGCAATACTGTGTTTTAATCCAACAGTATAGTTCTTTTTAAGCAGTGCGTTTACAGCTTCTCAGTTCCTTGAATAATTGTCTTTCTGTTGTAACATTCAGTGCATCCACTCAGGGTTTCTGTGTGTCTCTCTTCTGTACCACAGGTGTTGGATTGGATTGAAAACCATGGAGAAGCTTTCCTTAGCAAACATACTGGAGTGGGAAAATCACTGCATCGGGCCAGAGCTTTGCAGAAACGCCATGAAGACTTTGAAGAGGTTGCGCAGGTAAAAGCAGTCGCATGAAGGACTGTACACTTGTCATGGAAATAAATGAAAAATTCCTGCTCTTGCACTTAAGGGCTGGGCAGAGGGAGCTCCACTAAAAAACATTCCGTTCCAGGAATGGACCATTTTGTCTCTGTTGCAAGTTTTTATATCATTTTTCCTTTATACTCCAGCTTTGAGAAGAAAAAGAAAAACTTCCACAGTCCTAGAGAGTGTGAGCTTTAAAGTACAACAGAACTGCTCTGCCAATATTATTATTATTATTATTATTATTATTATTATTATTATTATTATTATTTCAAAAGCATGCTTTCAAATATTAATTTACAGAAGAATGAAAGCTCTCCTTTCAAAGTAGCTTAGTTTCATGGGATTCTAGGATTTAAACTTTTGTGCAGCCTGTACGAGAGGGTGGAGATGAATTGAAAGTCCTGCTATCTGACTTTAAGCTTGGGGAGCTCCTAGATCCTCACCGCAGTCTCATGGAGAGGAAGGAGGGATTCCTAAGAAACCAGGTGAGCCAGCAAACTGGCCAACCTGGCTTGGGCCTTTTTCTTTAAATACGACTGAGTTTGTATATGCCCTCCTCTTCTGAATCACTGATACCCTTAGTTTAGCCTTAAGTGGAACTGTTGATACAACTTCAAAACACATTTTTCTGTGAAGAAAGTCAAAACAAATAGACATACAAAGGAATGCAGGGAAGTTAACAAGGAGCTGGTGTAGCTGCTAGCCTCTAAAAGGGAATGTGAGGTGAAGAAAAACCCCGTGAAGGAAGCTGAAGGCAAGAATCCTCCCCATTAGTAACATGCACTGTCCATCCAGTCTTAATGATTGGTAAGAGAAAACATCTCCAAGATCAATCAAGAAAAATCTCCTAAGGTGAGGCTGATATAGTGGTGCTTCAGTCAAACAGAAGACAGTGTTATTAGGTGATTCTGACATGATATGCAGGAGCTCAGCAGTGACACCTGCTTTGGGGGATGCATCAGAAGTGTTGTTTACGATTTGCCTGTTTAGTGGAAGATATTAAGCTCTTGATAAAATTTTATTGTAAATACAGTCTTAGAGCACTCCAGTGGCTGAGGACTTGAAATAGCATCAGAAAACTTCCTCAAAACTGATTTCCTGTAAAAGTTTCAGAAAGAATAGGTGCTGTTACTTTTGTGTATATACATGCTGGATTTTCTATATGCATGTCTATTACTTCGTTTTTAGTAAAAAGTAATATTTTCCATGTGGAAATAGTTATTTTTCTGGGTCAGACAAGCAGGAATCAATTTTCATAAGATGCTTAACAAAGCCTGAATGATCTCATACTTAATACTGTGTTATTTGGGCAAAGAAGAAGAAAATGTTCGAGTAGCCAAAAGGGGATGAAATGCATAGAAATGTTACTGGGATGTTAAATAAAGCATCTTGTTAATTTGCATTATACTTTAAAGCAGAAAATTATAAAGCAAATGCTTACTAAAAACTTCCTAAAAGTGAATGTTACTGGAGTTTGAAATTATTTCTTCAGGGAATGGGTGGAAGTTCTATTTTTGGAGATACTGTAAACTTAGATTGGTCAAAGAACTTAAATATACTACAGGGGACTATCTTCCACTGACAGAAAGATGGACAAAATGATCTAATAAGTATTTTTTTTATCTCTAACTCTTGAATGTGTAGTGAGTTACTGCCAAGAGAGGCACACCCTCTGAGTTGTTCCTCTTGCTTGCTGTTAAACTGAGTATGAGCAACCCAAAAGGCATTCCTGTTGTTGCCGTTACAAGGAAGATTATGTTTAAGTATAAAACAGCACTCTGCTGTCCTTGTTAAAGCATCAGTAACTTTTGGCTGACTTATTTTCTGCCTACATTTCTGGTTGGTCCAGGTCTTTGTTGTGTTCTTGATTTTGGGCTTGTTGCTGTTGTTGCTCTTTTTGTTGTGATTTTGTTTTAGTTTGTTTTTAATAGGACTCTAGGCATTATCAGGGGTTTTCAATCAGTTCCAGTCAGAAGCTGAGAGAAAGTAATGTTAAGCGAAGTGTCACTGGCTTGGCAATGCTCTGGCAAATCCAGGGAGCTGACAATAATGTTGACATGTTCCTGCTCAAAGGCTAACTCCTTGTTTTAAGGGGAGTGAAAATTATTTTTTCTTTTTTCCTCCTTTTTGCTTCTTCCCACATTTTTTTTAACATGAATGAGGTGCCATTTCCTCAATAGCGTTCAAAGAGATGTTAAAATAAGCTGTGTGTCGAATAGAAAAGACGTTCCAGTCAATGGACTGTGGTCTCACAAATTAGTTACTTTAAAATTCATGTGAAATGAAGGTTTGTTTCTCTTTATTGAACACTTTTTGTAACACTACAAAAGCTAGATAGTCAAAACTCAGCAAATAATCCTCTGTAAATTCTGATGATAAATACATGCTACACATACACACTTTGACTTGCACCCACTACTGTAAAATTGCGTTGCTCTTTTCATGTAAAGCCTGTCCAGTTCAATTTCTACTTACCCATCTTTTTCTTTCTTTTTTCACCTTCTCTCCATGTTCATCTTTGTGTCCATGAGACTTTTTAAAGTGTCAAGTGTCCAAATTTTGACATAATTGATTCACTTATGGGCGTGAATTTTCAACTTAAAAGCTCCGGATAAAGGTCAATACTGTAGTTGTACTTTTCCATGCATTTTTGTATGAAATTCTAAGTCAGCTTTTCATGTTTCAAATATGATCTGTGTCTGCTTTTTGACAAAAGTCTATGCTCAAAAACCACAAAAGGTGTGTGTATGGCAAGAATTAATTAATGGGATCTTTTTCCATGAATAAGTCTTCTTGGTGCAAGAGGTGCACAAAGAAAGTGCTTCCAAACCTTTTCTGAATACGCCTTTCGTTTCCCTGTCAACACCAGTTCCCATCGCCTTTAAGGTTATAAAAGCAGGTTATGAATTTGGACTGGTTCTGAACTTTACCCATGGAATGGTTGCAATACGTCAAATAAAAGGTCCATATTTTACAGTATCTTGTGGCTATCACCAGATACATAAAGAAAAGGGACTGTATGCTTAAAAAGTTACTTTTACCCTCCCAGTTATCTGATCCTGTTTGATGTTAGAACTGAAGGATCCATCAGAACCAGTATTTAATAGTCACTGATGGACTTTTCTTTCTTTAACTAGGTTACTTTTTGAACCCATTTATGATCTTGGAATGTAAGCCAGACCCTGTGGCAATGAGTTATGCAATTTAATTGCTCCTTAGATGAAAAGTGCTTTGCTTTTTCATTTTAAGTGTACTGTCTGATGTTTAAATGTGATAGTATCCACTGTACTTCATGAGTAATCGATCTTATTTTCTATGCCTTTAATGATTTGTATACGTCTGCTGATCTCTGGCCATCCATGTGTCTCTCTTCTCTTTCCAGACGACGATAAACTCCAGACTGTATGAAGTGCAGCCCATACCTCCACTCATTTCTGTTGCTGTATTTATTGTCAGTAGTACTAACTTCTGCACTAGTGTCTGAAATTTAACCTTTGAGTTTTCTGTGATGTGTCACTTCATATGCTTTCTAAAAATATGATGTTTGTTCTTTGTGAAGAATATTTAGAAAATAGTCCTTAATAGAAGGATTAGAAAAATGATGGAATTTGTTGTTGGGGAAGAGGGTAAATTGTGTTATGGAGAATTTTTCATTATTTTGGAGAAGAATGCCTATTAAAGACTTGCACCTTGGGGCACAGAGATGGACTACAAGTAGTCTTGAAGTTCTTATGGGGCTCCTTCTTCTCCCCTGGGATTTGGGGAGTGTGTGCTAATGGAGATATCCTGAGGAAGTTTGTCACCGTGAAGGCTCCTTTGTCAATTTAGGAAATTGGCATAAGCAGCATCAAGGAAGAGATCTTGCTCTTTTTGCCTAACTTTCAACCGGAGGCTGCTCCTTGGGATGAGCGTTTTCAAAATCTTCACGTTACTGCTTTTTTCCCTCCGAGCATTGTTTAGAAGTGAGCAGAGAGCCGGGAAAGGCAGTAGTTAGTACTGAACACCTAGTTAATGTGATTTCTGTTCCAAAGGGCAGTTTACATTATGTTCCAGCTCTGCTTGGAAGTGAAAGCTGAGCAATAAGGTATGTGCCTGATGCAAGGTTTGAGAATCGAAACCCTTTTGAAGCAGCATCCAGGGTGTGATCTTTTCTAAATACAGGTAGTTCACCATCCCCTTTACAGAAAGAGAAGTCAGATGTGCCTGGGCCTGTGTAATGCGGAAGATACTCCTGGAATTCGTAAACAATGCTTCCCATGTGAGATAAAGTTTTCATTAAAATGGGAAACTTCTGTTTCAGCCATCTGCAGCTGGGTGTGGTGCTCTGGACTGATGAAGTAGTTGTTGTTTGAGGAGTGCCTTGAGGCTCTTCGGCCTTGCCCCTTATACACGTGTGAGCTGCAGCCATGGAAGGCAGAACACCCAAGCACAGCTCAGAGTGCGTTCAGGGCCAGCGTGGCCTGGGACAGTGGTCTGGGGCATGGAGTAGCACGCTCCTCACTGAATAGGATAAGCTTATGTTTGTCTCTGCAGGCTTTCCCTGGGAAACCAGGGAGGAGTTCTCTAGCTCTCCATGCAACTAAAAAGCTGAAAGTTAAGGAAGGGCTGAGAGTTACGTAGTCAAAGTCAAGGAACAGCATGGATTTAATTCCTTGCATAAACAGATCATAATAAATTAAGGGGGAACTCCCCCCAAATATGTGAAAGCTTCACTGAGTCATGTAGTCTGTCCTGGGCTTGTCTGGTAATTTGCCTGATACCCTGCAGGAGAGGTCTTATTTCCTGCCCTTTACTTCAGTTTTAGGGCTGGACTTGGATTTAATTTTTGTGGATAGTATGATGTTAATTTGAGGTGTGATACTATATTTATGGCAAAGAAAAGCACATTTGCATAGGCTTTATTTATCTTTGCAAGGAGTGTTTTTACTTGATGTAATTGAGGTTGGGAGAACATGGAAGGGCAGAAGGGAAAAGAAAAAGGTGTCGTTTATATTGTCAGGAATGCTTTCTTCTTTTTTTAGTCTGTGGTGCAAACCTATCAGAAGACCTAGTGGGGTGACGTGAGCAAAGCTTCTTTAGTCTAGACATGGCTTCAGTTTGTTTTCTCCAGTGTTAACATGCTTCTAACCTTCCTCGATGAGAGTTTTGAGAACCATTCTAAAACATGAAAACCCAAGGTTAGGCTCAAAAAGAGCACCCAAAGTATAACAAAAGTTTGGACTCAGTCCTGTTTTGAATTAATGAGAAAGCTATTGAGGCAGGCTGCAAATGCAGAGCTTTAAGAGTTGTTAAACACCTGTGTCTTCTCTGCACCACAGCACTCCTAGCACGTCAGAGACCAGAATTCTTCCGTTCTTTTTCTGCTTAGACCCAAGTCTCTCGCAGGACTTCTGATCTGAATTTGTTAATCCTAGGATGTATTGGGACGGTATTCCACTCAGACACTCAGCCATAGCTGACTTCTAAATCTTCCTATGCTGCTGCTTTTTCACAAATAATGATACACTTGATACATGAGTTTTGGATGCCTGACTTCTGTAAGGAGGGAGAGAAATGTTCTCTTTCTGTGCTTGGTCACTTTCTGCCTTCCTGCTGGATGTATGGACTTGATGTTAAGTATTTCTACCAGCAGATAGAATTTTTTCAGCTCTAGTAGTACACATTTGAAGAGTCTTCTGTCCCTGACTGTAGTGATTTTTCCACTGTTGATGTAGGCCAGTTTGCAAGTAATTAGGCATTTAGGATGATCTTTATTCTAGATGTGAATATAAAATATTTATTCTAAGTTATGTGTCAAGGAGACATTTGAATAGACATAAATAAGGAGCTAAGGAATTAATTTATTCACAGTTAAGTGAAAAATTCTATAGAAACATAACAAAATCTTTAGTAAGATTATATTGTACTACCTTTAAGAAAAGAAGAAAGAAAACTACATTCCAGGGGCCTTTTTGTAGTTTTGTTTCCATTAGTGGAGTGGCTTTAAAATATACTGACTGACTTTTCTTTCATTTAATCCTGTGCAACGAACTTATTTCTCTCCAGAACACATATACCAACGCAGATAAGCTCCTAGAAGCAGCAGAACAGCTTGCTCAGACTGGGGAGTGTGACCCAGACGAAATTTATCAAGCTGCCCATCAGCTCGAAGACCGGATACAGGATTTTGTCAGGCGTGTGGAGCAGCGCAAGATCCTGCTGGACATGTCTGTGTCCTTTCACACTCATGTTAAAGAGGTAAAACTTCCGCTAAGTTGTGGTGATAACTTCAAGCCCTAAATGCGGTGCTATCCAGTGTTGCTTTCATTGTTAGAACCTTGCCATAGGACATCATGAAAACCCCTGTTGTATGATGAGTTTTGGTTTGGAATGCACTGTGGATTCTGGGCTGGGGTAGCGTGGTGGTTCTGTTTAAGGATTTTTTTAATTTGATTTGATTTTGATTTTTTGCTTTCAGAAGCAGCTTTTACCTCCCTTGTTGTGCAAATACACATGCTTGTTCAGTCACAGAGGAGAGAGGAGGGTCAGATCAGGGAACGGGTACAGCTAAAAGTCAGCGTCGTGGGGGGAGATACTGTGCACTTCTGGTTTTTTATCCAACCAGCTCTCCTGTTGTCTGAGTTACCAGACACATGGTTAGACTGTCATGGTTCAGGAGACTGAAACCTGTGGCAGAAGCACAAGACTACCTAAGGCAACCCTGTTGCCCAGAGAGACTTTGTTTCTCTGTTCTGCACACTGCATTGTTATCTTGTGTATTGATGGTTCTTTGCAACCTGAAGAGCTTATCTGATAATGACAATGGTTTGCCTCATGTCTGCAATTTTTAGTCTTCTTCAAAGATTGAAGTGATTCACCAGGAAAAAGAAAATTCAGCCACACTTAATTTTCAGTAAGATTAGCTTTTTGCTCCAATTCAGAACACAGAACATGTGACTTTATAAGCTCATGGGAGAGGATGGAACAGGCTACAGCAAGAATAAGGACATGAGTAAGGTGTTCTGGTTTTTGACAACCTTAGGTTGCTTGTTTTCTGTTTTGAGCTCATGTTAAATGTCCTCACTGTTCAAACTCAGTGAAAATACGAAAAGCTTCTGGATCACAGCATGTGGTCCAGTGTGTCTTCCTTCCCTTCACTGTACATTGCAAAATGGTCTGTTCAGTGGCAAAGTATAGTATTCAAAGTAGCTTCTTCAGCAAAACCTCCTAGAGGATAAGAGTGGGAGTTTTTTGTAAGTGAAACATCTGCTTTGCACTTGAAACAAAAGCACAAGGCAGTTGGTCTTTGAAGGAGGTCGGGATTGAATTACTTTTTAGCTTTACACATGAGTACATAGCTCCCCCATCAGTTTTCTGTTAGACAGTTCCTTGCCAATATTCTCACAGGACTCTACTTGTTCAAACAAAATACAAATGCTGTTTCATAAACTGTTCTTAGGGGGCAGCTTTTTTGTTTCACTTTCTCAAGCAAATAGTACTGGTCTATTATCTGTTATGAAGCACAGGAGCAGTCAGCTGCTAAAATGTATTCATGTTTTTTGTATATATTTCTTCATTACCTGTTTTTCTTAGCATCGAGAGCAACAGCTGGAATGGTATTTAAGTGGAATACAGTTGCTTGTAGTGATGAAAGACCAAGGGTGTAAAAGGATTTGCTTTCAAAAATGAAAAAAAACTGAAAGGCAGACTGATGTGTGAGTCACTGTTGAATAATTCTGGGAGGCTGATCCAGATGTGCTGGCATGTTGCCACTGCTCCCTTAGATAATAATGTTTTATTGAAAAGAAAAAAAAATTCTGTATTTTGATTTATTTCTTTGGGAAAATGGCTATTATTTTGAGTCTGTAAGCACACATAGGTGTTACTGTGGAAGCCTCTTTGCAGTCCGGACTTTGGGGGAAAAGCACTATAGTGGCTGATATTGATTGTTTTTTTGGTTTTGTGATGTGGATGACCTTTATACCTAGTAAAGCAAGGAAAAATTTTAAAACTGCCTATTTGTGTAAGGAAGGATGTATTTTTATATATTTGCATTCTACTTAAAAAATACAGATGAGAGAGGGAGGCGGGGGGTTCATATTTAGTAGACTAGTCCTTGGTTCAGGTGCAAAGAAATAGCAAGCTCAAAGCTCTCCTGTGCTTTCTGTATTCTGATCTATTTTCAAGAGCACGTTGTTTGTTATCAAACATGCGTGTGGAGTGCTGAGAAGGCATCACAAAGCAGATGGAAGATAAAAATGCCCTAACCTGAAAGCCGTCCATGCTTTATTGGCAGGAGAATTGTTTCTCCTGCAGGATGTGGGAAGTTGCTGAATAAATTAGTGCATACCTGTAAGCAACATAACCTTTCTGCTGTATTGTGAAGAAATTAAGGTTCACAGTTAGCTAGTGAAGAGAAGAGTTCAAGTAGCAGGATAATAGGTTAGTTGTTGAACCAGAAAGAGGTGCTGTAGTTGTTAAATAAAAAAATAAATACATAAAAAAGCAACACCAGAAAACCCAACCCACCAACCAGTCAACCCCCAAAACACAAAAACCCCCAAACAAAGCAAAACACCACCAATGCATTTTACCCTTGAAGTATTCAAGATGAATTCTGTCTCTTGTATATTTTTTTGTGTTTTCCTGGTAAAAAAAAGTAGATATGAAGAGTTAAACTCCTGTTTGTGTGTGACAATTTGGAGGGAGCTGCAGAGCTTAGAGAAGCTGTTTGTCTGAGTTGGTTGTCTGAGACTTTGAAATCAGACTCCAGTATCCTTCCAATCCCTTGATTTCTTTGAAGTAGGATGCTTCAGTATGTTTTATTCTTTTCCTCAGAAATTCTTCATCTTAAATGGATGCTTCTCATTTGGATGAGAGTATTCCAATACCACTTCTCCCCTGTAGATTTACATAACCTTTATAGCTGACACAGAATTTGCCTGCAACGTTTCCCAGCTTCCCTGGGAAGCACCAGCCCTTCAGTGACTGCAGAGTACTCTCACTCCGTTCATGCTGTGTAAATCAGCACAGTTTCTGCTTTCAGCAGTGTGCTGGCCACAAGAAGCTCTTCCTGGAAGTAACAGACTTTTGCTATATGTATGCACAGAGCAGCTGTGTAGTATGTGTGCAGCAGCCTGTTACGATGCACATGGAAAATACTGTCTGTCTCCCAACATTTCCAGAAGTTTTGTAGTGAGGTAGTTATAAGCTGGTAGAGCTTTCTGTGGCTTACAAACATCAAAAAACCAACATATAAGTTCTCAGACTCCTCAGAGACTAACCTCAATAGACAACATTTTTCACTGGGGGAAAAAAGGATCTATTCAGAAATGACAGAAATACAGTGTTATGTAATGGTATCACTCATTTTGCTTAGAGGTGATCTGAGAAAATCAGTTGCTTGCTATTTATAAATTGCGATTACATGCTGCTGTCTTATTACTAGTTTTAAAGTTGTAAGGTTGTGAATATTGATTTTTAGCTCCCATGCAAACAATGAGAAATTTCAATCTATAAGCCAGGCTTTTCAGTAAGTGATGTACTGAAGTTAAGCTGTGCACTGGCAAGCTTTAAAAGTGTTTGGCATCATAAATGCCCCTGTCAGGATCTTTGCATTGGAAGTACTGTGTCTTGACAGATTCCTGGCCTGAGGATGGGCAAGATACAACTGAACATCTGAAACAGACCATTGCAAGACAGTGGAACCCTCATGGCTTTTGTGCCTTTGGACATTTAATAATATGGCAAGGATTGAGGTGTGAAAAAAATTGCACAGGTAAAAGATAACAGTTGAAAATAAAGATAACAGTAACAAACAGTTATAAAAGGTTGTGTGCAGAACACAGGAGCAGAAGTCTCAATAGTCTCTGCTGTGCTGAAGTGTGACACAGAGTAGAGATGAACAGCATTTTGGTGTGAGTTCAAATTCTTTCATACGCAGACATACACATGTGCACACACACTCTCCAAAATGGCTCCCTCAGCATCTGTGAGTGGGAAGACTGAAATCCTGTCCAAGCCAGGTGTTTGTTGTAGTGCCAAAGTAGAGCAACAGATATTTTCCTAACTGGAGTCAAGTGTGGGAATGCAGTTCAGGCTGACTGTATGTGGAAGAGAATGATCTCTTAAGAGCCTGCTGGTTTTTTGCATATAGCCTTTTGTGTGTATTCTGACAAGTTGATTATAAAATAGCTCAGAGCGCTTTTTATGTATACACAATATGCTTAATGGTGTTAGAAGAAGACATGTCTCTTCTTTTTTTATCTTGCTCAAACTAAACTTTGCTCCAGAGTAGACTGAGGTTGAAACAAAGAGAAGGGAAGTGGAATTGGCTAGGTTTTCAGATACAAAACCTTCATTACCAAGGTAATGAAACAGTAGTCTGTGCAAGCTTTGGAAGGAAGGTGGCATCATTTTGAGGATGCCAGTGCATGGGAAGGCAGAGGAGGCCTTGCTCTGGCCACAGTGCTGCCCATTCATTCACATCTACCTATGAGGCATGTGCATGTGATTCAAAAAAGCCTGTTGATAATGGTCTTGCTTTGTGTCACAACTCACTGCCAGAAATATGCTCTCCTCTGCATTGCCCAGTGTAGGAGGGTGTCTCTCACACAGCCTTGCATTTGTTTCATCTCGAGGTAGACCCTGAGATGACAGCCCTGCTCCTTTGGTTGCGTGTCCCTCCTGGGTGTTTGATCTTTCTGTGCTGGTCGTCTACGGGTTAAATTTCCGTGTCACAGAAAGGCTGCTTTCTCCTCTGTGTGCTGTTTCCAGGCAGCAGAACATCTTTTGGATGCCGCCATCTAAATGTGAAGGCTTTATCCCTCAGGCTTGTGCATCTCTAATGTTTTTATTATGATGTTATAGCACAGCAGTGAACGATGTAACAGGTCTGGCAACAGATATAAAGTGCATTCTGGTCAGTATTTTGATATGCTGCTCCTCTGGAGTCTGAGAGTTCTGGAGGACACTTTTAAATCTGAAATGAGAAACACTTCCAGTGGCTGCACACTCAGGTGTGTAGTGGCTTGCTGCTGGTAGGACTGGAATTCAGTTTACCAGCACAGCTTTTCTTCTCTCTTGAGTTTTTCGATACTGGTAGCTTCCTTGCTTGGGAAAAGGGTTGAAATTTCAGTCCAAGTGTTACTGAAATAGCACTAAGTGCTTGACAAAAGTGAGGCAGAAGTAGGCCTTTATGCTCTGTTAAGCTATGTATAGACATTTTTCTCTTGTTCAGTTAAGAAATAGGGCAAATGTTAACAGGGTAGTAGTAGCTGATGTAATTTTATGAACATGTGGGAAACTTGGTTTTGCTGCAAGGATGAATTTATTCCAAATTGGAAATTAATACCTTTATAACCATAGAACAGATGGGGTATTTGAAGCTTTTAAAGATAATTATATCTAATGAAAAAAAAAATGCAGGCATTTAACATCTTAAATGCCACTGAAAGACCCTGGAAGACAAACTCCAGGGGGTTTAACATCTTAAGGTTTTTGTTTTTAAAAAGAAACATATTTTGTCCACTACATATCCTGAAAGCCAAAGCTTACAGGCAGACACACACACATGAGCCCCTTTCTATGCCTAGGCATACTTGTTAGGGAATAGTATTGCAACATTTGGCCCTGTACAAATAATAGCTCCTTCAACAACTGTGGCTGTGGTAATGCACATACTGCAGCACTGTGCTGGGGGGTGGGGACAGAAAGAGGAATTTGCAGTTTTTACACGCAGAAAACGCGTGCCTTTCTTTGCCTGAGCCTACTGAAAAGGCAGACTGCATATCCAAAAGCCATTAGTATAAAAATGAAAAAACAAATTGTGAAAGAGTGTGATGGATATTTTACCCTAATAAAATAACTCTGTGCTCTGGGGTAAAGTATTTACTCAAAAATAATTGTTCTCTGTTTATATTCAGCAAAATACAGTAGGGTCTTATTTAACTGCAGTCTTTCAGGAGATTGCAGAGATGGGACTTAAATGGATAGAGGCCCATGATGGAAACACTGAAACTTCCAGGATGTTGTAGACAATTGAAATAATACCATCTCAGTGACTAATGGCATGCTCCCAAGAACTTAGGAAAGAGGTAGTACAGGATGCAGGCTCATTCAAGCAGATGTTTCTTAGTCTGTGCTATATTTAGATCAAGAAAAAAATCTGCTGAGTGAAACATTTGCCTGTCAGGGATTCAGAATTTTATTTCCCTCTCCAATTTTAATTCTGATAAGATGCAAAGAACAGATGAAAAGAGGAGAAGAACTTCCTTCTGTGACTGGATTGAGTTATGTATGCAGTTTTCTCACCGTATGTTAGAGCTGTCTTGCCGCTGGATAAAGTTCTGACTGAGATCACAGGACTTGATGGTTTGTTTAGGTATCTTCATGCTACTTCTCTTACAAAGAATAGAAAAAAACATGACTGGAAGTTGCTCGAAGTTCACACTGAGAGCAATTTAATAGTTTTTTAATGATGAGTTTGTGATTTTTTCCCCACTGGATTTTTGTTGCCAAGCTCTCTTTTATGGAATAATGTGTTACTTCAGAAAGTCATTGCACTGTAAAATCTGTAGTTCTGCACTGCTGAACATGTATGGGTAAGCTCTAGTCTCTGTTCACCCCCTGCTGTAAACTGTTTGCTTTCTTTTGGCTTTGCTGTGCAACCTTGTACAGTCTTCAACCTTAATTTTGTATCTGAAAACAAGGTAATTTATGTAATTTCCAGTATATCCAGGGCTCATTCTGGTTTGAAAGCTGCAGAGAAGCCAGCTGGCTACTGCCACCCATTAAGAATTAAGCTTCGCTCAGTACACTGCATGAATTTTTATCCAGCTTTAGTAACCTGACAGTTTTATTCATCTGTGGTGGCTTTGTTATAACTTTTGTTTATAAACACCTAGATTATTTTGAGGGGATGATGTTTGTCAGAAACTTACTTGGTGGAAAAATGTAAAAGCTTAGTTGGTAGTGTATTAGAGTAACTTTTGCTACGGAAGTGTCAGAGAGCTGTTTAGTCACTTCAGAAATGGCTTAAATTGTTCCGCTTTCAACAGCATATGAATCACAACTAGGCAAGTAATGCATACTAATTACTCTCCTTCTCTTTCTGCACTTTTCATAAAATGTTTTTGCTTCCCAAGCAGTGGGCAGTTCAGCTCATGGGCTGGGCAAACACAGTGTATTTTTGAGCCCTTCAGTACGTTGGGGGCCAGATACCATGTTTATAGTGATGCCGTGCTGACCAGGCACTAAGCCAGCCAGTGTAACACTGGGTTGTGCTGGTGCCCATGTCCCTCTTCTCGAGGCAGGTGGTGTTACCTGAACTGGCTCTGCAGAGGGAAAGGTCTGCATGTCCTCTGTTGGCTTGGTCTCCAGCATCCAGGGTGAGCTTGAGGGAATTATTTGCGTGCACAGTACCTCACCAGTCAAGCGCTTGTAGGTTTTGTTGCTTCTGCTAATGATCCATGCAGTTATGAAAATGGCTGAAGTGTATGTGAAGAATAAAAAATGAAGAGGTGAGGTGTATTCCTTGTAGAGGTCTGACACAACTCAGCTGCAGAAGGCATGTTGTTAAAAATTGAAGTGGCTCTCAGACCTGTCTTCAGCTGCAGTACAAGTACTTCTAAGGGACCTAGGGGGCAAACTTGATATAGTCTGAGAGACTCAAAATGATTTAATCTCAGTTTCTCTGTAGTAAATATCTGTGTAAATTTGGCCTTTTGTAGGCAGTGCAGTAAGCATGGAGTGTATGTAAGCATGTAGAGGTCTTCCAGCCAGCACCAAGCACATTGCAGAAAACAGCACAGTGTTGCTCTCAAGTATCTGTATCTGCACAGTTGCAAGCTGTACTGGTTATGTGTACACACCAGCTCACTTGGAAGGTCTCTGACTCGATGCCCTACTTTTATGGCTCAGGCATAAACTTCACAAGCTAAGAGAGGAATAAATACACATCCTCTGGGCACTGAGTAAAATTTTCAGGTTGTATTTTCAGGCTCCTTGCTCTTAAGTTTCGTTTGTTTCCCAGTTAAAGTTGCATTCCAAAGTACGCATTTGGAAAAAAACCATTTGGATGCTGCAGTGGGTTATGCTGGAATGAATGTTGACGAGTGCTTCTGACCCACTTGTTAAGTTCTATTGATTTGTTCTCCTTTTAATAAGAAAGACTGCTGTGCCTTGAGCTTGTGGTGTTTACGACTGTGGAGTTGCATTCGGGTTTGTGACAAGCATTGTCTTTGAAGCATATGAGTAGTCAGAATAGCTGTGTATGAACAGACATTTCTGGTTTGGGGAGGAGGATTCTACAAATTCTACGGTAGATTTGTAGAAAAGAGTCCGGTTTAATCCCATTAGTTCATTGCAATTGTGAAAACTTAGCCTATAGCTTGGTTTACTCAAAACCTACAAGGAGGCATGTAAAGCTATGAGATACCAAAACTAGCACTTGATTTTAAAACAAATTTTCAAAGGAACTAATTAATCAAGATCTGGAATCATTCACTGAGTTTTCTATTTTAATGTAGTACTTAGGAAACCTTTATGATCAGAACATACGTGTATAAACGGCAGCATAAAATGGCTACTTCTATAGAAAATGTTTAGCAAAAAAATAAAACATTTGAGTTTCTCAGATTTTGAAATTAAGCCAGTTTTGATTGCTTAGATACGTATTTTAACAATGTTAACATTTTAATTAGGTTCAGTAAATCTCTAAAATTTTCAAAGGCAGAGATTAAAATGTCATCAAAAGACCTTAATACTTTTTATCAGATCAGAGTTACTCTTTTGGAATAAAAAACAAACTCTTGTTCTTGAAATTGCAGCATTTGGGATGGGATGGTAAAATAGATGGGAGGGACCGGGTTTGAATGCTTCCTGTGAGAGCAGCTGTTCCAGTGTGATGTTGGTGCTGCTCATGGGAGTGTTGCAGGACACAGCCATGCTGCTGCTGTTTTTTTTCAGTTCCACAATAGATGGCTAGTGGTTTGCTGATGAGTGATTTTCACACAGAGCTTAGGATGCAACAGTTTCCATCATGAAATTGTGGAAAAGAACACCACAGGCTTCTTCTCATGACCAGTAGTGGTACCTGTCCAGCATGTACCATGGAGTTTTTGTGTAAGCCACAGTGCATGGGCATTTTTGAGCAGGGATATGTGCATGTGTGAAGCAGGGAGGAAGAATGTTGGATTAACTGGTAGAATTGCTTATGATGATTTTTGTTGTTACGGTGTGAAATTGAAATCAGGAGGGCAACCACCATCATGACAGAACAATAACTTCTCACATCTGATTTGCCTCTGTATTTTGTTTTCTGAAATGCCCTTTCTTTTTCCTTTTTTTGAAGGCCACTGAAAAGTGTTACGTTGTCTGTGTGCAGTGTCAGCCTGGCAGTGCAAATTTGATGGTGGCTACAATACATCTCCCTTCCTTCCTTCCTTCCTTCCTCCCTTCTCTCGGGGAGTGTTACCATAGCATTTCTCTCCCAGGGACTCTCTCGCAGAGCTGCAGATGGGCTTCTCACTGTGAACTCTGTGCTCCTCAATCGGATATGCTCAGTTCTCTAGAAGGAAAATGGGGAAGAAAGGGTGACTTAGCAACACGGATAAAGCTTTCCTGGTATTTCCAAGAAGCGAAAACCTTTTTCGAAACAAAGGCTTGTTTTCATTAATATGAGGATGGGATTTTTCTATGAAGAAAAACAAATCCTCTTTTTCCCTGCCACCTCAGTCTGTTTTCTCTTGTCCAGGGATATTGATTCGGAATAGTTGCCTGCCTGATCCTCGGGCTTATGTTTCTTGCTTTTTCCCCTCTCCTTTAGCTGTGGACGTGGCTTGAAGAGCTACAGAAAGAACTGCTTGATGATGTCTATGCTGAGTCTGTGGAGGCTGTCCAAGACCTGATTAAACGTTTTGGTCAACAACAACAGACCACTCTGCAGGTTACAGTCAATGTCATAAAAGAAGGTGAAGATCTCATACAGCAACTAAGGTAAAACAGATTTTTATTTAAATCTCTCCTGGTGTTCATCTGATGTTCTGTGAGGCTCTTTCTATTTTGAAGGTAGAGATGATGAGTACAAGATATGACCTATAAATAAAACTTGTAAATATTAGGACTACAGTGATCTTTCATGCTGTACTGATGGTCTCTAAACCTCTGTTTACAGGAAGCTCAGCTTATAAACACTGCTGCCACAAGAAGGAGATTTTGTTGACATAAGCTACCTTTTTGATAGAAGCAATTAGGTGTTTTTGTAGTCTGACATGCAGGGCTCCACAGCATTTTGAGTTCTGAGCAGCAGCCGTTTTATAAAGAGACACTTGAATTTGTTTTGCAGACTGACGAGTAACTTCATTGTAGTAAAAGCCAAGTTGGCGTCCATTTCATTCAAAAATGATCTGAATAAATAAATTTGGTTCCCAACTGCTCTGGTTCATGTCTCATTTGCTGCAGGAGATTAACATATCTGAATTTGTAGGTTTTATACTCAGGTAAAAGATTAAGTAATTTTTTTTAATTAGCTAATTTTGATTTTCTTTCCTTGCCAGGAAGATTCAGTAAAGTAAATAGTTACCATACGCTACTTCCTTATCACAGTGGAAGCGTTTGTCTCTGGTTTTCAAATTTTATCCTTCCTGTAAACAGAATGTCTTTACATGTTGAATTGGGCAAAAAAATGAAAGTAGTAATTTCCTAATGTTTTTTTCAAGTACTTGAACACAAAGATGTACAGACTTAGCTTTCATGCAATATGGCTTGCACCAACCTTATCTGAAGCAGGCTTACATCTTGTGGTCATGTATAGCGTCCAAATTGTATGGAGTTTTTTTTTCAACAATGCTGTTTTTTCTTCCCCCTCCCCTCTCTCTGCTTTGAATAGGGATTCTGCCATTTCTAGTAACAAGACCCCCCATAACAGCTCGATCAACCACATAGAGACAGTCCTGCAGCAGCTGGATGAGGCCCAGTCTCAGATGGAGGAGCTTTTTCAAGAACGCAAGATCAAACTCGAGCTGTTTCTGCAGCTCCGCATATTTGAAAGAGATGCAATAGATGTGAGTGTTTGCTTTCAGACTTGCACTGCACGCACTTCTCCTCTTGTGTAGGAATGTTTATGCTGAGATTGTGTAGTTGCACTGGATGTGGCTCAAATGACTGATAGACTTAATTCTTACCTGAACTAAGGCTTTTGTCCCGTATATGAAAGTGTCAGAAGAGCTCAGTGCTCAGCAGGCCTGAGCTTTTTCGTTGGCTCTCAGTGCATCTTTAAGCAAATGTGTGGTAAAATCATAATGCATCAGTTGCTTCATCTGGTAAGTTTAGTTTGAATATCAAACTACCTTGATATAACTAGTATGCCTGCACTTAATGTGAGTAAGACTTGCAAGATGGTTTCATACAAACCCTCTAAACTGGTGCTTTGTAATAACACCTCTCTTCTCTTTCTTTTTCAAATCAGCAGTCTTTTTTTTTTTTCTGTTGGCAGCTGCAAATAGTATTTGGAATTCTGTCTTAATCATTGGGAATGTTCTATGGGCTGTCATTTCTAAAAAATAAAATTCTTTTCTACCTCCGAAAATAATTCAATAGCACCCTGCAAAACTTCAAGAGTATTTGAGCCTGTCCAAACTGTGAAGGAGAGTTGTAGCTTATCAGTTGGAAAGTTTCTGTTTGTGTGCAGGAACTTGTATACAAACAGACATGAAACTCCCCAGGGAGCTTAGGTTAGCAGAGTTGCATTAAAAAGCTTCAGCTAAGTTCATATGACTTTGTAAAACTACTAGTGCTGTATGCAGTGACTGAAACAAGTTGGTGCCTCATAAGGTTCAGGGTTATCCATTGGTAAATGATCCCATTTGAATGTATAATGACTTATATGACTCTTGAAATTCTGAAAACCAGGAGTTAGAGTGATAATTTTACCCATTTGTTTGTATGTGGTAAAAGCTGCAACTGTTGGTTATGAATGGGAGGGTAAAGAGGCAGTTGGCAGAAAGCTTCTCAGGTTTTTAGTGGTAGTGTCTTGGGTTTTTAGTGTTTTGGTTTGGGGATTTTTTTTCCCTTTCTGAAAGTCAGGATTTGATGTCATGTCTGAAGTCTGGTTTAGCTAAGCACATTGTTAGGTGCAGTGCAGAAATAGACAGACACAGTTTCTTGATCCTTACCTGTAGAGGAAGCGAGTGTGCACTCTACAGTAACAACAACTCTGGTGTAAAGGAAGACTAAGAAGGGTTTTTTTTCAATTTTGCAATTCACAGTGTTCTGCAGAGAGTTTTCTGCTTTGACTGTGAGAGTAGCTTTCTCACATATGCTTACAATCTTTGCAGGAGTGATCAACAGTGCTCGATATCTGTGAGGTGTTCTCAGAACACTTTTTTTGAGGGAATGGCACCCATGTGGGGCAATGCTTACCAAGAACATTAATGGAAGAATTAGGATAAAGGTTTGAGTGAACTTCACGATTAAGTTGATTGCTCTCTGCTGTAGGTTACATGAGCCAAGATTCTACAATAGCAAAAGGCTGGTTGCAGGAGCCCTGCTTTGCAGATGTGTTCTAGTCCTTCAGTGCAGGACAGCGTCTATATAGGTAGGAGTACTTCTGGTACCGTTACTTGGTGATGCCCATCGGATTTTGCATCAGAAAGCTGCAAACCCTAACTTCATAGAATCATAGGATAGAATATACTGAGTTGGAAGGGACCCAAAAGGATCATCAAGCCCAACTCCTGATCCTGCACAGGACATCCCAAGAGTCACACCACATGCCTGGGAGTGATGCCCAAATGCTTCTTGAACTCTGTCAGGCTTGGTGCTATGACCACTTCCCTGGGGAGCCTGTTCCAGTGCCCAGCCATCCTCTGGGAGAAGAACCTTTTCCTGGTATCCAACCTAAACCTCACCTAGCTCTGCTTCGTGTTGTTTCCTCGAGTTCGGTCACTGGTAACAAGAGTGAAGATGTTGGTAGCTGCCCTTCCACTTCCCCTCTTGAGGAAGTTGTAGACTGCAATGAGGTCTCCCCTCAGTCTCCTCCAGGCTGATCAGACCAAGTGAGACCTCAGCTGCTCCTCATACGGCTTCCCCTCCAAACCGTTCACTCTCTTCGTGGCCCTCGTTTGGATTCTCTCCAGTAGATTAATGTCTTTTTTATATTGCAGTGCCCAAAACTGCACACACTTGACAGGTCTTGCTTTTTCTAAACCTGACACTTGGCATACGTTACATTTTGCCATGTACAACATAAAGCAAAGTACCAGTTACCTTGTTGAAAGAGTTGGTATAATTTGTCTATATGGCTTGGAAATAAAAATAATGCTTATTTTAGATTGATGGAGAGTCCTTCAGGAAAGAAAATGGCCCTGGCTGCAGAGTGACTTCAGCAAAACGTTGACTGTTTTGCTGTCTCTGTACCATGTCTTCTCTGCTTCCTCAGCAAAGCACACTTCTCTTTTCCCTCTCCCCGAAGGCAGACATCTGTGCAGAAACTTCCAGGAAGAAAATGTGGGGACTAGTTCCAGGTCAGTTGTTTGAAAGCAGAAGCTCAGCTGAAGTAACTTGATAATGAGGAGGAGCCAGATGCCAGCTAGGAATTTGTAGACCTTGTTTTGACCTTCTCCTTCCTCCAGGATTTTGTGTGACTGGTTCAGTCAATTAAGAGTTGGCTGTAGGGGCAGTTCATTCAGGGGAGAATCCTGTGAGGACAGCTTTTCTGGAAGGCAAGTAGTAGCTTCTCTTACTGCTTGCAAAATTACCCAGGCTAAAACGGGACAAAGGGCTCCCCTGGCACTGCAGGATCATACCATGCAGCTGTGCTTCTGGGGACAGTGGTGAGATTTGCTGGCAGGGTTAATTCCCTTCTCCTTACACTTCCCTTATTATTTGCTGATGAAATACTTTGTTTCTTTTATCCTACAACTTTTCAGATACTCCTGCTTTTCTGAGATTGATATAACTGCAGTGCTGTCTCTGTTTTGCCCCTTGCTCTTGGCATATAAACTTGACCTTCTTTATCCTCAGCATAATTTTTAGTGCCATTGTTTGTGAGCTATTTGAAGGACTCCTTTGTAAATGCTTGTCTTAACTAAAGGCAAGAATGAGCAAAATAATGTAGGTGAAGATTCCCTTGCTAGTGTGATTAGTAGCATGAGGAAGGTGTGTGTGAACCCAGCCAGTGGGATGGTAACACTGGTGGCAAAGTACACAGTCCGAAATGTGTTTGTCTCGTCTGTGTCTGTGCATTTTTGCCTGTCTGTAACTTAGATGCCTTGAGGCCTATGCCGGGGCCCTACACAGAGCATACCACACACTTTTCAGCTCACAGCTTTATCTCAACTCTATTTTTGGACCATACTTACAAGATGCCTGTTAAATCTTACTGCTGAAAAGACAAGGACATAAAATGCTGGGGTATCAGAGAGACCTAACTCTTCTCCCTTTCCCATTTTCCTTTTTTTTTTTCTCCCCAGAAGATAATATTTTCCAGGTCTTGGTGAGCACTTCCTGTCAGTGTTACCTTTACATTTAATAGAATGTAGCAATATCAAGCAGCTCAGAATCTGCACTAGGAACTTCTTGAACACATGCTATGGGAAATTGTTAGCCTGTGTTTATGCTGGGTTGTTCATTTCCTGAGAGCAGTATGAATTTGTGATTCAGTTACTTTAGATGTCTATTAGTCATTTGTTTTCTTTGTTTAATGCTGATTGTCTTGACAAAACTTTACAAGCAAAACGGGAGCCTGCTTGCTCTAAAAGTGTTGTCTGTAAAGCAGAACTTTAGGGAAAGCACTGATGAGTGGGGGCAGAGAGGGCTTAGTGAACGCTATTTTTGTATTAACTCTGCCCTCAGATTTGCACAGTGGATGCAATGGCCGAAATAGACAAATAGACCACCTTACACCACCTAATTACTGCTGAAAAAATATGAGGATTACTGCACTTGTTAGGAAACTCTCTGTGATGGTCATTGACTGCTTACCTTTTGAATCAGTGTGGAAATATGCTGGCATTATTTATTTGAATCGTGGGCATCCTGATCTTTTGAAGGGGAAAGGAAATGTATTGGTCTTGTTCAGAGTGTTTCAAACTGCATTAAACAGTGTGTGTGCCCTGATATTAACCGTGGGGTTGTATGAGATAGCATGGGAAAAGCTATAATTCTTACTGGCTGTTTGTGGCTGTTCTTTGGAGGCACTATCACTGAAACCTCTTGGCTGAGGCAACACACAGTTTTGACCTCTTGAAACTGGTTGTTTTTCCTATCAAGTAAAGTGAATCTTAGGCGCTAGTGACTACGATCTATTTCATTATTATAACAATACTGACACTTAGCCACAGCAGTGTTGTATTGTGAGCTTACCGTGTTTTTTACTTTATTCCCACTTAAATCTCTAGTAAAAGAGATAAGATTTTGGCATCTGTTCTGAAGGGAGATGGACTGGGTTTGCTTTTAAAACAGCGTCATAAATGTGCCATGTTAAATCTTAATCCTTTGAATAATGGTGTTTAGAAAGATGGGGAAAGATGGTGTTTTGATGGTGGAGTTTCGCAACCTTCTTTAGTGCTCAGATTTCTGTTTGACAAAGCCCAACTACAGTTATTTCTTTAAGGTAACTTTTGAATGTTGTTAACTGACCTGGATGAAAATAAGATGGTAAATCTGTTTTCTTAGAACTTCCCTAGTGCAGTGGATGAAGAAACGAACACTGGATGACCTCCACTGCTTTTAATAATAAATGAACAGAGTTTCAGAGAGAAGCTGGGAAGAGCAGATCTGAGATGTGTAAGAGGTGAAAGTAAGCAATTTCTCTGGCTGGACTGTCAGGAAAACCTGAAGTTTCTTTAAAATTTCAGGTCACTTAAAAGGACATGAAGAGCAGAGGGAGGTGATAAGGCATGTTGGGCATGGACCAAGTAAAAAGGAAATGAAGGGAACCTTGTTAAGGATTTTGTGGGAGGTGGAGCCTCCTGTTTGTGTGTTTAGAGGGAAAACCACTCATAGCGCCTAAACAGACTGTGTGATGTTTAGAGCACATGGAAGATGAAAGGAGCTTCAAGCAATGGCTAAAAGCTTTGTCCTATCTGTCTTCCTGAATACTTTGGCCATCAGCTTTTCTGTTTTCAGTGTTGCCCCTGACTGCCTGTTTTCACTTCAGCAGAGGTAGCTGAGCAGGTTTAGGGATTGCAAATAGCTACCTTAATTGTTTGGTATCTCCCATCATGACATAGTGCAAAACTTGAATACATAGTGAATCAAGTAAAATTTTTGCAGAACACCTTTAAAAGAGAAAGTAACTCACTGGTGCCACAATGTTAATACTAATTGCTTGATGTGTCCATTTTTTTTTATGGCGTTATGTGAGCAGAATGGAAAAAAGCCTTCATGAGAGATTGTAGCAAACTACAGAAGCTTTATACAGATTATTTAACTTTGCTATCTCCCCCATTCCTCTTTTTTTCTAGAAGGCCTGTTTTCCTGGAATGTCTCTGGTCGTTTAACTATCTCACTAACTTTGGAGCTATTACAGCCACTTGAAAAGGGGTAGTGGCATATTTCTTTTGCTGACAACAAATGACTTTGGTTAAATATTTATGCTCTTAGATACTTGATTGCTAGTGCTCGTTTAGTCAGGTCCTCTTTTTGTTGTGTCTTGATGCCTAAAAAGGTACTTTACTGTTGTTTAGCACCATTCATGTGAGTTTGTCCTACTCTTAAAATTGTAGAACACTGGAACTAAGCCATATGTGGTTCTTGATATCTATAATTTGCTTTCCCGATGAACTGCAATAGTTGGTGCCAAAACTGTGCTAAAAACTCTGGAAAAAATTTGATTACTGGCTGGAGGGATAAGTGTATTAGACTTTTTTAAAGTAACTGACGCATCAAATCTCTGCCATACGAACTCAACCTGCTTTGATAATGAGGGTTGTGACCACTATCTGTTAGCCTTAAAACCATTTTTGTATCCTAATTAAAAGGAATATTTCACATTTCAGACAGGCTTTGCAATATGATTTGGAAAATAAATTTGTGTGGACAGACAAGGAGAACTTATTGTTGTGATACATGTGTTAAAAAACCCAAAACTCTTTTAGCTACCCTTCTTTGAATATCCTATAGCGAAGAATAAAATCCAGAATTAAAGTGTAAAAACTGAAGTGTAGCTGAAAGATATTAGCAAGCAAATTTAGTTGTGGCATTGCAGTAATACTGTAATAAAGTATGCTTTTTGGTTTTGCTGCATTCACCGAGTACCCAGCCTGTTGTGGTAAGTGTGCTTCTCAGTTGTCTGGCAGAGGTCAAAGGTGCACGTGGCCTGATGCTTCCTGCCCACAGAAGGGTAGAGCTGGCTTTCTTGTAAAAGGGCTCGAGATTGGCACAAATGTAAGCTAAGCTGGCTCTTGATGTGTGGTTTATTACGTGGTGCAGTTTGAAGAATTAAAAAAGATGTTCCAGATCCACATTTTCCTTTAAAAGTGGAGATAAAAACATGTTAACTTCATCTGTTTCACAAGTTATGTGTTGATGGAGTACCTTAAATTAGGGAGGGGTACTCACAGTGTTGCAAGCACTGGCTGAAGAACTGTAGCAGTTCTCAAAGAGGTTCTTTTGAGTTGTTTGCCAAAATTTAAAATTAATGATAAGACAGCCTGTGTCTGAACCGTGTCAAACTTGATCAGTGAAGTCAATCAGCAGTAAGCAACTTGAATGCCCTACCTCAAACATCAGTGCAACATTGGAAATAAACTGTTTTCTGTTGTGTAATGGGTGATTGAACATTGTCTCCTTCCTTTTTCCCCCAGATAATTTCAGACCTTGAGTCTTGGAATGATGAGCTCTCTCAGCAGATGAATGACTTTGACACTGAAGATCTTACAATTGCAGAACAGAGGCTCCAGCATCATGCAGACAAAGCCCTGACCATGAATAACTTGACCTTTGATGTCATCCACCAAGGGCAGGATCTGCTGCAGTATGTCAATGAAGTGCAGGCATCTGGTAAGATGGCTCCTACATGCTATTCTGGGCAGTGGCTTTGTAAGAATTATCCAGTTGTCTCTGCATGGGATGTGTGAAAATAACAGAGATGCTGGTTAACTGTAAGCTGGAGACATGTGGGCTCCTTTATACTCAAATCATTCAGTAGTGTTCATGAGAACATAATGGTACTATGGCACATAATTTCATCAGAGTTGGCAATACCCAAAGGTATTTAGTTTTTAAAGGAGAGGATTTCACTCAGGACGTCAGTAAAATTAGAGTAAATATTGGGAGCGTTAGTTTTACAGGTAATCAGACCAATGCAATCAAGCAAAAATTTTCAGCTTTCGAGTAATGTCTTCCTTTTTTGTTCCTTATGCCCCTTCACTTGATATCTTTCACTGTGTACGGTCATGTAGGGTAAGTATCAGACTTTTAAAAAATCACATTTCACTTTTTAGGAGTGCAAACCCCTATACTTCTGTAAGTATATGCTCCAAGGATTAGGTTGAACTTGGAGAAGCAACTAGAAAATTAAGTGTAAAACAGTGGAAATGGACTGTTTGTCTTCGGAAGCTTTGCGGGTCATTCATAAGCGACTGTCCCGATTGCAGGTGTGGAGCTGCTCTGCGACAGAGACGTGGACATGGCCACTCGCGTGCAGGACCTGCTGGAGTTCCTGCACGAGAAGCAGCAGGAGCTGGACGTGGCGGCGGAGCAGCACCGCAAGCACCTGGAGCAGTGCGTGCAGCTGCGCCACCTGCAGGCAGAGGTCAAGCAGGTACGGCCCCACCGCCCCCGACAGCTGTGCCCTCTCCCTTTGGGAGCTCTGCTCCCAAAAACACACGCGGGAAATTACCTCCTGCTGCATGAAGTCTTTCGCTGGCAGCAGGGGATGACTTTGATCCGTGAGAAACTTCATCCTCTGTTAATATTAAAGTGCATCTTTTAAACTTGCATCACCGGTCGATCTTGCTGTGTGGATCTGGAGCACAAGTCTCATGGGGAACAGCTGAGGGAACTGGGGATGTTTAGCCTGGAATAACGTAATCTCAGGGGGAACCTTATCACTCTCTGCAACTGCCTGACGGGAGGTTGTATCAAAGTGGGGGTTGGATTCCTTACCCAGGAAGCAAGTGATAGGACAAGGAAGAAAAGTCCTCGAGTTGTACCAGAGGAGGTTTAGATTAGATAGTAGGAAAAATTTCTTCAGTGAAGGGATTATCAAGCACTGCAACAGGATTGAGGAAGGCACCATCCCTGAAGATATTTAAAAGACATGTAGATGTGACACTGAGACACATGCTTTAGTGGTGGACTTGGCAATGCTGGGTTAACAGTTGGACTCAATGGTCATAGAGGTTCTTTCCAACCCAAACTATTCTGATATTCTGTAGATACCTGTAGTCAAATATTTGAAGTGTAGAGTGATTTGAACTAATGTTAAACTCATGTTTTTACCATCTGTATGGGGATGAATAACAATGCTCATAGTCCCTGCACGCTGACCTAGTACTTTTTGGTCTATTGTTTGAAACATTTACAAATATTGATAACATAATATATATCGATGTAGTTCATTTTCCTTGAGAAGAAAAACAAAGTTTTGCTTCTCCTGACAATGAAGTGGCAAGTTTTGAGGTCTTTATCTGATAAACACCTAAACCTTTGGTGAATTTGAGATGTGGGCAAAGCCACTGAAGTAGGTAAAAGTTTAAAAAAGAAACAAGAGACTAGAAAAGGTAAGAGGTTTTGGTCTTGCTCACACTTGGCAGCATCACAGAAGTTTGCTATAGTCTGTTGTATTACTGTGGCCCGTAATGAGACTGAATGACAACTCCCAAATTGCGAAGTAATGTGAAAGGGATCCAGCTAGGACTAGGAGAGGTGAGTAGAAGGTTCCCAAAGAATTTTCAGGCAGTGGTTGGTTGCTCTGCAGTAGCAGATGCAAAGTTTCTGTGTGATCTAGAATTAAAGGAGTGCAAAAAACTGATAGTTGTCTGCTGTCAGTGCAATATAGGCATCAGGCAAATACCTGATGTTCTACTTCAAGCCTTTGCGTACCCTACTGAACTGTGCTGTATCTGCCTTAGCACTTACTCATCTTGGTAAGTGCAAATTACAGATTCCTCCTTTCACATGAGTAGTGGCTGAGATGAAGTTGTTGCAGATCAGGATAGTTTCTGTACTCAATTGCCTGTTATCTTGAGGATGAAGGAAAAGAGTGCACATCTGCAAAGGAAGGAAAAAAAGAAAAGAAGTAATGTGAATGCCAGCTGAGGCACTCTCATCCCTTTATGGTACATCAGTGGGTTCGGGTGGGATGGGTTAGTAAGAAAAAAATGGTTAATTTCCATGATAGTGAAATAGTATTCAGTAAAAGAACAGAATATAGCACTTTGGTGATATTTCAAAGAGACACTATTTAAATAGTTATTTCTATTGCATGCTCCCACAATAAAGTGAGCGCCTTGGTTCACTAGATTTGTTTGTATGCAAGTTAAATGTGACAAGAAAGACACACGTGTTTAAAACCTGTGTTTGGAACAAATGTTTTGTATGTTGGCAGAAACAGGCATATGATGAACATCATGGATTTTAGGGGAATATCACTGTTGAACTTTGTATGTGATTTGTAGATCATTCTACAAGAAATTTCTAACTTTTTCGAACCACTGCTAGCCCTGACCCTGAAGCTCAAATTCAGATTCTTAAGAAAGTACTGGAAAAGTTTGTCTTATAATAAAGGTATAGGTAGTACACTAACCTAGCCAACTGTCTTTTCTTGGTGGACTGGGATTTGGAAGAAAAAAGCATATTCTATTTTATATTCCTAGAACACACCTCTATCAAGTGAGATTTTATATTGACTTAAATGCCATAATAGGTGTGAATTTTCAAACAAACATAAATGAAGATGTAGCTGACGGAAGGTTCGTGTATTACTTTTCCAGATTTTACTGTACAGATTCACCTGCAATACTTGCCCAGCCTCAGGCCTAAAAACTGAGTAGAACCCAAACTGAATGCTGGTATATTGTCCCATAGGATTTCTTTTGAGACGTTTGGAATGTTTTGAGGCTAGTATCTCCTAGTTTTTTGATTTCACTTGCCTTTTCAGAAAACCATACGTGATTGATTTTAATTTTTATTAAGTTATCAGGAAGCATGATCTTCTCCTGTCACTTCTGCACTGGGAAAAACTTTATGGGTCAGCAGGTCACAGTAGGTGCTTTACCTGAGAGTCAAATGAAGTGGTAAACCTCCTCTTCAGTCTGTTTTGTTTGTGTTTTGTTGCCTGAAGCAGTGAACACATGGTTTTCCTGTTCAGTTACTGTGATTTTCTGTTAGATTTATTGTTGATGAGCTGCATGTAAGAATATTTATTGTGTAGATGGGATACTGTCTCCATAGCAAGAATTGTAACAATATTTCCATTTAAATTTTTCCTGCCAAAGCAACATTACTGCTGTTATATTTTCACACACACACACACGCGCGCGTGCACGTATATGTTTAATAAAATACGTAAAAATATGTAGCTTGTAGTAATGTGAAGAGGTTAGACTGGAACACTGCAGGAATTTAGCCAAATACTTGCAAAGATTCTCTTCAGTACTAGTTAGTGAAACTTGGTGCTTAGTGAATTTTTATCAAATAAGTGCAGAAAGTAGACAAAAACATTCAGTATTGCTTCTTCCTTAACTATGGTACCAGTTCTACTTTGTGGCATTGAAGTTTTGTAGATCAAGCCTCAGGACTAGGAGGAAGCAGAAGAGCCAGAAGACAAACAGAGGTTTAAAGAAAACATGCAAAGAGTTTGCTTGTCAACTTGGTGGGTAATAGGTGCACAAAGGGCAAAACCAGATAGAAAATTACAATGTAGAAAAACCGTGGAAGATAGGGGGAAGGTAGTGCTAACTGAAATAAAAAAGGACAGCTGTATGTGGGGAAAACAACATGGAAAGGAAAATGTGACCACTTTTTTACAGGGCAGGGACATATGAGTAGGTGGAGGCAGAGAAATATTTGTGAGAGTGTCTGTCTCATCCAGAACTCCAGCTGCCTGTTTGCCACACAAACCTTTTTTATTAATCACCTAAAATACAGCTGTTGAATTACTTATTGCTGCAATCACTCCCACATACTCACTTTGTGGAATTAATGCTTTGCTCTGCTTAAGGTCAAAATCCTTACCAAGCTCCAAACTCAATCCAATTGGTTTCAGTATGCTCATTAAGCCTTTTCAGTGCAATATTTTTGGTTGTTCTGATCATGGTGTATGTTCTTGGATATATAACTATGTATTCATATACATACAATGGTGTACAAATACTTCTGCCCTCAAAAGTACCTGGAGCTGCTTTGTGTTTTCACTAGGAGATCTTTCAGCTTGGTGCTTGAGCTCTGACTATCCCAAAATACTACTCAGGAAGGGTGTCCTGGCACTCCATGTAGTGCCATATGGATATGAAAACATAGCTAGGACAGCAGACTGAAGCCGGTTGTCTTGTGATCGTGTTTAGTTACAGTCAAAAATCGGTCCAAGAAACTAATTCTAAATCAAGCACTTATCTACAGACCTACCTATTTCACCCTTTCAAGTATCCCAAGTGACCCAAATTCTGTTTCTTTTCCACACCTTTGCTGATGCTCTACTCGTGCTTTTCTAGCCTGTCGAAGGCTGCGAGGGAAAAGACGGAGGTTGTGGTCCACTCAGACAGAGAGGTGGTGGGAACATGCCAACAAACCATGAAGGCAGCACCCCTGGAAGAAGAACAGATTCTCTATTCACTAGTGCTTATATTTTCCCCTTGAGTCAGAGTAGAGGGAAGGGGAAAGTACTGCTGGCAAATGTCCTCCTATGAGTTTCACCAGCTTGTGCACTTGCACCCTCACCTGCACCAAGCAGGAGGGCAAGTCTTTGTGTTTGAAATGGCATGTTCTGTTTTAGCTGTCTCTGCTGTATATAATGGGATGCCAAGTCAAGAGGAGCTTTCAATTGGTGCTGCTTCAAGCACTCTTCTTTGTTAAAATTCTCTGAAGAAGGCTAGATGTATAAGAACCCTAAAAGGTGTGTTTTGTTGCGGTATACCTGGAAGAATTACTTTTTAAGGTAGAGAAGGAACCTAGAATTACTTCCGTAAGACAAAATAGAAATAAAAAAATCATCTGTCTCTGTATTCTTTCAGACAATTTATTTCTCCAAGTGTGGTTTCTATCTGCAGTCTTTTGGACCCATCTGCTTCCCTTTTGAAGGGAAGCTGCCCTTTTTCTTGCTTCTGAGGCTTACCCGGGCTTGCTCCCTTGAGTGTTAACAATCCCCAGGTGCCTTAGCAACTTAGAAACTCCCAGCTTCTTTCATGGTCCCTTTTGTGTGCCCCAGGCCATGATCTGCAAGTGTCTCCTTTGCAGTAGGAGAGGTTGTTCCAAAGCCAGAGCCATCTTCCCCTTGCTTGCAAGGCTGCACTTGACCCAGTGCTTTCTCCCCAGAGGACCAGAATGTGCACCCAGTTACACGTCTGGCAGGTGCTATCATGCCCTCCCTTCTACACTGTAGACTTAGTCTTTTCTACAGACTTCCAGAATTTATATAGGAGAATTCGCATACGTGTTATCAGGGTGGAAAAAAACTTGTTAGCTATTCAATGTACAGACAGAAGTGGGAAAAACTACATTAATAATACAACAGTATTGCAATCTGGATAAGTAAGACAGAGGGTGAGATTGTGGTGCAGATTTGAGGGAATGGATGTTGTATCAGGGTGGCTAGACCTCAGCTGCTTCAAGCTGTCAGACATGTCAGAGTGTACTTTGGATGTAGACCCTCATGTGCCTTTTGGTTTTGAGGAATTGAGTTTTAATTGGTTATTTTCTTGGGTTCTGCCCATGTTTCCAGTCTGCAAGTAGAGTCATATCATCCTGATAACTTAGTAATAACCTGGTGCATTATTGCATTAATTGGTAATGTCATGTGTGGATCACCAGATGAGAATATTTAGTGTTAAAAGCTACTTGATTTGGTAGTTAGTATATTTATTAGCAGTGGTTAAAGGTCTAAAATCAGTTAGTAGGAAAAAGTTAGAAACACTGGTGAAGTTCAAATCAACTGGGCCTACAGAAATTCACTCTAGAATACTTAGAAAACTGCCTGAAATAATGTCATAGACATTAGTGCTTATTGTTTCCAAACATCAGGAGATTGGATGAGATTCTGGAGGCCTGGAACTCAACATCTACATCTCAAAAGGGGGAAAGGACTAGCTAAGGGAGGATTATAGGTCAGCTAGTTTAACATAGTTCCCAGGAAAAACATTGAAACAAGTATCTTATTAAACTTGAACAGTGACGAAAGGAGAATAGGCTAACACAGGTTAATTAATCATAGCTTTCCATTGATAAGCCTCCTTTTTTTTTCTGACAATGTAACAGCTCTTCTGGGAGGGATTTAAAAGCAGTATCAAAGCTTTTAAAATAGTTTAGCTCAGTCTGTCTGGCCCTAACTTACTATGGGAATGTCATATGAGACTACATTACCAAAAATGATAACTTGATGAAAAAACATACTCAGTAACAAAAGTTATTAAGAGACTCAATGGATTGGAAAACAGATTTAAAAATGAAAAAAAAAAGGTATTTATCTGTATTTGGATACCACTAGATCATGTTCTCAGTCAGAAAATCTACATGTTAGAAATTATGCTTTTAAATTTGGAGTTAAAGGCAGAAGAATCTGGAAAAAGGGTTTGAGTTCATCAGAAGACCCTGGGTTACAGTTCAGAATTATCTTGATGTATGAGGGAATTGTGCTTTAAGAAGGATATGAGTTTTAATAGTGGAAAATACAGAGCATGATGTACTGGAAAGAATAATCAGCTGAATAAATACGAGGGTATTTACTGGCTGGGCAGCAGTTCCACAGAAGAGTTGTACAGATGACGGTGAATAACCTGAATTATGTCCCATTTTACTCAGTATTTGAAAAATTATGACTGAAGTAATGGTTATCAACTGGAGAGAACTCATAAAAGAGTAGTGTTCTAGAAAAATAAGGCAACTAACTTCACATGGGAGAGATTGGAGAGACTGTGGTCAACAAGATGAGAGGAGTCTAAAGGATGGAATCAGATAATGTTCCTGATGGAGAGAGGAGAGGGATAAACAAAGCTGATGCAAAGAGGGAGAAAATGTTGGGGGTTTTGTTTGTTTGTTTGTGTTAGTTTTTTGGGTTTTTTTTTTTTGTCCCTGGTTGTGGGCAGGAGAAATGAAATCAGCTAAAATTAAAGCAAGAGATAGTTGAAAGACTTATTATGATAAAAAAAGTCTAGTAAAAGTGTGAGATTGGAGTCTTGAGTAATGAATAAGGTAGAGATCTTTTGGGAGGGGTCCAAAAAGTTGTATGTTCCTGCTGTTGATAAGGCCTGTATAAGGTGGCCTCCTGAGGCTTCTGCCTAGCCAGTGATTCTTCCAGTTTCAGTGGACATGTCAAAGAGGGCACATTCTGAAAAATGAAAATCTTTAAGCAGTTAGAAGGACACTCAATGATCACATTTTTCTCAACATGACTATTCAAAATTATGTGCATACTTTTTACTAAGCTGTATATCCTCAATTTACATTACTGACCCTGGCTTTTAGGCAACTATTGCTTGTAACTTGTTCCAGCTTTTCAGGTGACAGAAACGGTATTCAGAAGCACAACCTTTTTCAGAGTGTGAACTGAAACCACAAGCATGTAGTAGTTGACTGCAAGCTGCAAGTTGTTAGCTCAGTGGAATTGTAGTGAGTGTCATTCACTGTGCTTACTCAATGTAAAATCACTATAGTATAGAATTAACAAATTATTTAGTTATTGATTCCAGTGCTAATCTGACCCTAAAATGCTTTTTCCTCTACAGTGGTGCTTTTTTACTGGTTGGCAGTGGAATTGTATATTTCATGGTCTTCTCTTTTGTTACAGGTTTTGGGCTGGATCCGGAATGGAGAGTCAATGTTAAATGCTGGGCTTATCACTGCTAGCTCTTTGCAGGAGGCGGAACAGTTGCAGAGGGAACATGAGCAGTTTCAACATGCAATAGAGGTAAAAGCACCATTTTAGTGACCATAGTCTTGTATTTACAGTTCTCTGTAAATAGCACTCTTGGATTCATGCTTCAGTATTTTCAGTTTAGGAAAAGCTGTTGAACTCATGGCAAAGAGATCAAAACACTTACAGAGAACGTGGGTTTTTTTGTTCTTATTCATTTTGAAGCTGCAGTTGAACATCTTCTCAGTGCCTTTTTACATCTTTGTAAAGTGATAGCTGTTCGCAGCAATTTTGCTGAAAATAGTGTTTTCATTTGTTATTCCTTTCCTAGAACATAACCTGTAACGCTAAATGTAAAAAAGTTAATGATAAATGGAACAGGAAGCATCAGTTTTGTGTATTCTGAGGTTATCCTTTAATGTTTCCATTTTTGTTTTCAGAGTAGGTTTCACTGAAACTTGTGTGTGGTGGTGTGCCAATCCCCTGCCATGGTTTCAGACTAAACTTATCAGATTGGTCATATTGCTGCAAAAAAATAGGCAGTGTTCTTAAGATTGATTGAAGTGCAGTATTATTCATTTACATGCACTGTTGAGTAACTTAGTGATAATATTAGCAATATTATGATTGTTTGGGTAGACTATTTTTGGAAGTGCTCTGCCTTGCAGTAAGTCTTTAATGTTCGTTTCTGGTTTGGTAGAGTTTTATGCTTCCCTTCTCTTGATTTTTTTTTAAATTTTTTTTAATTGCGGTTTGCACTATATGCACCCTCATTTTGAGAGCTTTGGTAATTCTCGAGTACAAAAATCATGAGACCTCTAGGTGTTTGTCAGTTTCAGAATAAATGACTAGGAAGCTTAGAATTCTATGTTTCCCGGGTCATTCTTTACTGAGATACAGTAATACTTAGTAGTATTTAACCCTTTAATATTTTTATATTACTTGATTTTAGGCAAGTATTTCTCTGCACAGAGAAATACAGTTAAAAAAATTTGTCAGTAGCGAGTTGTCTTTTTTTTATCATTCTGCACACCTGCTCACTACTTATGTGCAAAAGACTGAAATTAAAGCTGTAAAGATTGCCAAAATAAGATACATCTTTTTCATCTTCTTTTTTCTCACTGTGAAGAGAAAGAAAATCAAGCTGAAATTCATGATTACAAAAACATGTACTGCAGCGTAGATACATCACGTGTGACTTAATGCTAGACAGTTACTATTTGTTAAGAATGGCTATTTAGTGTTGATTTGGTGATAAATCTCTACAGGATTTATTTTCTTTGTATTTGCATAGGAAAGTCACACAGTAACTAGTATCAGACAGTCATTTTTAGTTGATGGGTGTTTGTGCATGTGTATAGAAGTGTCATTAACACAGTGGAAATGTGAAGCTCTGAGGTCTTCAAGGAAATGAACTGAAGTGCTCCCCTGAACTCCTGACTTTTCACCTCTTGTCAGAAAACACATCAAAGTGCCCTGCAGGTTCAGCAGAAGGCAGAGGCAATGCTTCAGGCTAATCACTATGATATGGATATGATCCGGGAGTGTGCAGAGAAGGTCGCTTCCCACTGGCAACAGCTGATGCTGAAGATGGAGGACCGTCTCAAGCTTGTGAATGCCTCTGTTGCCTTCTATAAAACTTCTGAACAGGTACAGAAATGCTACATGATCTGTGGTCTGCCTTGGTTAATTCCTCAGCGTGGCATAAAACAGCATTACTTGAAAAAATGGTTGATGAGGTTTGGTTATATTTACTCATTTGATGGCTAGTTCTGGTTTTTGTGTGGGAGTCAGAGAAAAATCAGCTTAGTCTGCTTGTCTACAGAAAAGTTTGGGGGAAAGTTGGCATGATTGCTTCCTCTGCAGTCATAACTTAAGCCCATCCAGAACTATGCAGTCACAGAGGGGGAGAAAGATGAACAACTTCAGGGATAACCTCTGAGCAATTCAACATAAGCAGACCAGTGCTTGCAAACCTACAGCCAAAGTTTGTTGCCTTCTCTTAAGTCCCAGTCAAAACATGTCAGAAGCTAGGGGGTAAATGTAAGGGGTAGATGGGTTTTCTTTTTTTTGAGGCTTGAATTTTGATTTTTTGCCTTACTGAATTGGTCTCCTTTTTCCTGAAAGGTGTGCAGTGTGCTGGAAAGCCTGGAGCAAGAATATAAGCGAGAAGAAGATTGGTGTGGGGGAGCAGACAAACTGGGTCCCAACTCTGAGACAGATCATGTTACTCCCATGATAAGCAAACACCTGGAGCAGAAGGAAGCGTTTCTAAAGGTAAGGCTGAGGATTTTTTGTGGTCTCCTGTGTCTTGGGAAGCATGCAGGCAAACAGCTCTTGCAGTGCTGACGTGGCTGTGGAAAGCAACAGTGCCCGTTCCAAACTACAGGTATGTCCCCAGCTGCAAAGATGTGGGAAGTGGCGTGTTACTGCTTCTGACAGTGATTAAGAGAATACTGCCAAGTGCATAAAATTGTAGCCAGTTTTATAAATACATTTCCTGTTGAACTTCAGTAGATGTCAGATCTCCCAGTGTGACTGAAGAGGGATTGGAAGTCACTGCTTTGAGCAACTGTCACTCTAAAGAATGCTTTAAGGCTGCTGCTTTGGAAGAGAAGTGACAGTCACACAGTGCCATTGCTGCCTGTGCATCAGAGCAGCTCTCAGATGTACTGGGACTACAGTAGAGTACAGAAGGAGGAATTTGCTAGACAAGCATCTGGGAGTAGTTGGGTTTTGTGTAATAAGTGTTCAGATAAATGAAAGATTTTTGTTCCAACTAATGTCCTAGTGAAGAAGGTTATTGATCATACTGAATTAAGTGTGTAGCATGTGCTTGCAGAGCAGTGTAACTAACTCTGTTATCAAAGGCATTTTCCAGCATCACCATGAAAGACTAGTGAGAGAATAAAACTTTTTTGTTAAAAACTTTTCTGTTCTCATTATGCAGATTACAACACTCAAAAACATATTAACAGAACTTAAAGTATACTGCCTGATAGATCCTTCTGCAGCTGGCATGAATTACTAATCTTTGTTTTAAAATGGTATGAGAAATGACTTAGTGTCTTTGTTGCTGTATCAGACCATTCTACCTTTATCTGACCTTTTAAAGTAGCATTCCATAATTTGTGTGTTAAAAAAGGAGGCAGCCACCCCATGCATAGTGTTTGATGTATGTTAAGATGAAGAAGACAGGTGAACTGAGTGCTTGCAATATAGTGGCAAGGACTGAAAGCTCTTTAGGCCTTGCCTTAATATTTTAAGGGTGGATATTACTATTTTAGCGCTTTTGGTTTCACTTCAGCAGAGCATTCACTTTTTGTTTCCAGTACTAATGGATGTTTTGGAATATCCAGATGGGTACATAAGCGTTTGCACTGTGTTTATGCAGTAAGCAACTTCAGGTGGCACATGGCACATACACTAAACAAGCTTCTCTGTGAGCTCTGAGTCAAGCTAAAAGCCCTAGAGCAGGTAATTGCTTTGCAGGTTCTTCAGAAAAGAGGAAGAGCATTTTATTTGGGGTTGTTTATCTGGTTTTTTTTTTTTCATTGTCAGGTACGTGTAACTGCTTTTTGGCAGAAAAACTATTGTAATAGTTGGGTTGCCTTGGCTTACTTGTAGAAAGATTTAGCATGCAACACTTTCCGAAATCGAAGAGGGTGACAAATGTACAAAAAGGGGGTGAGGAAGATCTTTATTTGAAGATGCACAAATGCACATGCAGAAGAGATTAAAGTTGTACCTCTCACTCTCTAGGCCTGCACACTGGCTCGGAGGAATGCTGATGTCTTCCTGAAATACCTGCACAGGAACAGTGTCAACATGCCAGGGATGGTGACACACATCAAAGCACCTGAACAACAAGTGAAAAGTAAGGGGCTTCTTGTTCTCTTTCTTCTCACAAGAATGTGATCATCATGTGCTGTGTGGTATGTGTGGTGATGGGGTAGTGAAGCTTGCCCAAGTGGAAAGAGTTCTGTCAGGCATAACAGGAAACAAATTGCTCACACACTTTCAAGGAGCTGACAGTTTTCAAAGTTTCTTGTACTCAAATGAAGGTGCTTGGAATTCTTTTATTTGCTACGGACACCTAATCTTCTTTCTATTTGGGACTCAAATGTGCTGCTTTTATTGAGACAATGAGGTAGTAAACTTCCACGTGATAATGTTTGGTCTGAAGCCAAGTGGGAGCTGATCACTGTAAGCTTATTCAGTGTATTGGTGTCATACATTGTGCAAGTTCCCTGGGAGTACCAGAGTGATACGAGATTATTGCTTGTACGATGCCTTTAGGCCCTTCAGATAGTTTGAATCAGTGTTGAGGAACTTCATGAAGTATAGGGTAACTTACATCATGTTTAAACTAGGTTTGTAGACAGGTAGTAGCTGAGGTGAAGCTGGAAAGATCTACTACAGGAGGCTTAGCTTTTGCTAAGATTAATAATATGTGGTGCAGCTCTAAGGTGTAATAAGCACTCTAGGGAATGGAGAGAGAGAGACCTGTATGGCTTTGAGGGACAAAAGTGCAAAAATTAATATGGTATGCATAACTGATGGGTGTGGTAGCAGAACAGAGATCAGAGAGATTCAGAAGTAAGGATTCATTTTACTAATTTAATTGGCAGTCATATTCTGCTCTGTGCGTTTTGAAGCTGTGACTGAACACTCTGGCCATGCTATAGTCTCAAAATCAGAGAAGTCTAATTTCTAATTAAATGCTGTTTGCACCTACCCAAAGGGGAGTTATGCACGTGATGTAGCCAGACTCAAGAGGAACATGGCAATAAGTCTGGAGGAGAAGTTGCAGCAAGAAAAATTCTGAATGGGAGAAAGTGTTACAGCAAGATGGAGTAGAGCAGGTAGCCCACAGAGGCAGTAGGATCTGTACCACTAAGAATTTGTAAAACCTAGTTGAACAAACCCCTGAAAAACTTTGAAGTTAGTCCTGCTTTGAGGAGGAGATTGAAACAGACGGCCTCCAGAGGTCACTTCTGCTCTAATTTACTTGATGACTCTATTAGAAAAGGATGTGTTCACTGCTTCACTTTAACTACAAGGGGAAAACAGTTTGTGTTAAATTTACCCAGTAAATTTACTGACAGTACTCAAGTCAAAGTCTGACTATACTCAAGTTGAAGATCCTCGTGTAGTGAACTTTTTATGTTGGAAAGAGAATAGAGTATTGGCCGTACTCTTAAGGAAATAATTGGATTGTGGCAGTTGAAACTTTTGAGAGTTCAGAGCTACGACAAAGGGTTGTTTTTCTTCTGTCCCCAAGACATCAACATTTATAGAACAGTAAAAAACAAAATGTTAGCACCAGCAGTATCAGTGCTAGCAGTATCAAGAACTGAAGCTGACATTTGTCACTTAGCTCTTCTCCCAGTAAAAGACAAAGAAAACAGAGCAGAAGCAAGCAGGAAGTTGTAGCTACCACACTTACTGAGTACTTTTTAAAATTCGGTTTTGAAATCTGTGTAGGAACAGTCATTCTAAGAAAGGTAGATGTGCTTGTATGAGGAAAGAATAGAAAGATCTCTACTAATGTCTTTAAGAGTAGTAATTACATGTTAGAACCATAGTGTTATGCATGTTCTTTGTACATTTAAAATTCTGGATGAGTGATACATGTTTAAAAAGCAACAAAAAACCAGCAAAAATCCCTAAGTAGAAAAAAATAAGCTATTGCTCTAATACTTTTCCCCCCATAAACCATGTAATATATGCTTCTGAGAATTAAACATGAGTTAAGATAGAACTAGTGGGGACTCCTTCCTGTTAGGTCTCAATGGTATGGTGGTAGCTGACCAAATGATATAACAGTTCACTCTGTTCTTTCAGTTCAAATATGCATGTCAAGAAAAAAAAGATCTCCTTTCACCCATTTTCTAAATAGAGAAAAAAAAACCCGAGTGTTTATTTTGGTGAAAGAGAGGTTACATATGTTCTCATAGAGCATTACACACTCATACTCAGATGTATGCTTGGAGCTGGCAAACTGCAATCAGTATATAGTTTATAAATTAATGCTTTAAAAACCTGAGTAACCCTTGCATTTCTGCAGAACTGCTGAACGTTTTTCAAAAACCTCGTTCAGTGGCATACTTGATCCTTACTCCCTGATGCAGATTAAGTTATCTAGAAAAGTAATGTCTTAATCTAGGCAAAGTTTTGCTAAGCACATGTTTCATGGGGAACAGGAATTACAGTGGTACTGAACTCTGAGAGGTGTCCTTAAATCCCTGCATACCAGCGTAAATAATTTCTTTGATATGCAGTTAAGAGTACCCAGATACTGTCTCATTTAGGAAGGAATTGTGGCCTAAAACTGTGCTGTGACAGGTGGATTGAGTTGGTGGCAATTCCTGTAAGCTCAGAAATGAGAGAATCTTCATGTTTGTTTCAGGTGCTAAGTCTGTGTGCATCTCTGTTACCTGTCTCTGCTGTACAGGCTGCGACTGAGCATGGTTCAGGCACTTGTCTAATGGTGCTTATATTTTTAGATAGGTTGATAGAGGGGACCAGGATGCATAGAGACAGCTAAGAGCTCTTTGAGCCTGGAGAATAAGCTGAAAGTTTTGGGAACCATCCTAACAAATGTTGGAATCAAAGTAAATGACATCAACAGGGACTGTAGTTCAGGTGGCTTGAGATATAGAGATGCTTTTCCAAACCTAGTATTAAATATTGATGTTCTCTAACTTCCTTAGAGTTGTTATAGAATATTTTTTCTCCTCTTTGTCAGTCCAAGAAATTAATGGCACTAACACGAACAGTGCCCAGCCAAATATCTCTCACTGCCTTGCCATCTGTATCATGTCCTGACAGAACGAATGCTGTTCCAATTAGCTAAATTCACCTCGCTTGCTCTTTGTCAGAACTACTTTGCTTGCGTCACTATCAAGATGTCCCTTTTTATATGGTGTGTCCAGTTGGGTGTGTTGCATTGTATAATGCTAATTGTGTCCCACCCACTCCACCTCCCTACCTCCCGAAATCTGGCATATATTCTGAGCAAGTGTTTTGGAGGTGACATAAGGCAGAAATAAAACTGAGAAAGCAGGGGAGGCTCACAGCAGATCAGCTCATAGCTTGGCTAAGGGACAGATCAGCTGAGGCATATTTGAGGGGAGCCTGACCAGCAGAAAATAAAACCTTGGCCACAGTGACCGCACTCCAACCAAAAGCAAGTTCTGGGTGATCTCAGCACCCTGTGGCAAGTGGGAATATGGTGCTTCTAAGCAGGAGGATGTTGGCAGTGATGCAGACAGGTTTCATAATCCTCAGGGAGGCTGTCACAAGTGGCTGTGTTTGGTCCCAGATCTCTGATGAGGCAGACGAAGATGCATTTCCCCTCAGGTTTCCTGTTATTTGAGCTCCTCTGTCAAATTGTTTCTTGGAGCTGTTAGCTTTTGGGATGTATAAGCGTGGTAGACCTGCACAGTGGGAGAGCAGAATGCAGAGACCTTAAGACACCTAGACCTAAAAGCCTCCACTTGTAATTATGGGTTATGGAAAATAGCCAGCTCTGGGTATAAGTAGAAAAGCAAGTAAAGTGTTGATGTAAAGAACGAGCCTTTTTTGTGGTCGCTTCTGCTGGACCTCCCTTTTGGCTCTATGCAATTCCAACAGAATCACCTGGTGGAGACATTGGGTGTCACCATTCCCCTGTGCTCAGCTTGCCTTCTGGGTTTGCAATAGCTACAAAGTCAAGTAGGGCTGCCGCTGTGGAAGCAACCTTGGGTAAAGTGAGCTTCACAGGAAACTGCTAGAATTTCTTTGATGGAAAAACCATAAGCATTAAAGAAGCAGAGTTCAGATAAGATCTTCTGCATAGTGTAAGCACAAGGTCTTTGCTAGGAAGAATTTAAAATGTTGGACGTGTGGGATTTGGATGTGAATTTTCTGATACTCAGGAATAATGAACTGTGGAGTTAATTATTTGATTACCTGGAAGTTCTGTCAAGGTTCAGTGAACATTTGTATTTACAAGTCAGCTTACTCAATTATACACTTTTGGGTTTGGATTTTTTTTTTTCAATAGAGAATTACAAACTTAGTAATCACCTATTTTTATTACTTGGGTTTCTGTACCTGAAATGTCTGCTTATGCTGCATTTGATCTTGTGGTGACCTGAGGTTGTACATTTGTTCATCTGTATTAAATCGTTAAAATACTTTACAGGAGACTGATATATTAAAACCACCTTTTTTTTTACTTCAATTAATATCATACTTCAAGCATGTTGTGATGACTTGTGCATGCTTGTTCTTTCTGAGGAAACCCCATCAAGAGCCATCCTTACCAGACTACATTTTCAGTCCTGCTATAAGCAGTGGCAGTCCCCTTGTGAAGAATATTTGTCAGAAAAAAAGGTGTCAGTAGTAAGTTTTAATTGCATCTCTAGTTTCTTTAACCAGCATTTCTGTAAGTAATGAAAAAGGAACACTCTGTGTTTCATGAATATCAGGAAAAAGCAAAGCAAAGACTAACAGAAAGAGTAAGTGTATAGTGAATTCTACAACGTAAAGTACTTTACTCCCCTGATTTTAGTGTGATATTTTTAATTTGTTTGTCATAAGCTCTGTTTTCATTTCTTCAGATATCTTGAATGAACTCTTCCAAAGGGAGAACCGTGTGCTGCATTATTGGACCATGCGTAAAAGACGTCTTGATCAATGCCAACAGTATGTGGTGTTTGAAAGAAGTGCCAAACAGGTGAGGGTTTCACAAGAGAATCCTCTTTGGTGTGATCGAGGGTTGACATACGTTGTCTTCTCACAGTAACAAATTTGTCATTGACTACGATGTTTCAAATGACTAAAGCATCAGATGGATAAAAGTAGAAAGTTGAATTATTTGCCTTCCCTTTAATACAGAACAGCTAAATTTGGTGAGGCAGTGTGTCTGTAACTGTTGTAACTTAGAGGTGATTTGCTTCTGCCGGCTTCATCTGGTACTGGCAAATCTAATTTCTGCAAGCTTGTGTTTGACAAATTGTTATGCTTGTTAACTTTTACACACACCTAATTTGTCTGGGGAAATTACAGGCAGCAGCGTTTTTCTCAGATGTTGGAGGAAAAATATCTAATTAAGTTGATTGGCAGTTCTAGAAATCTGACAAGTTGGATAACTCATTAAACAATAATAACTTTAATTTTTCAATTCTTTGTGTATTTGGTTTCATGGTTTCCTGCATGATAGATCCACCTCTTGGTATTTTGTTGAGTTTATCAGTCTGGAAAGAACTATTAGGTAACTACCACACACACAAAAAAATCTTCTTCACTAATCAAAACACATGCCTTAAAAATAAGAAGGGGGTTCAAGGCAGAAGTGGTAAATAGATTGATGTTTTTTTACTATTTTTTTTAACTGGTTGTAAGACAAAGAAAGGAAGCTATCTGTTCCTGTTCTGCAGAAAAAGACACGACGCCCGTAGTGTAAAATATAGTCAGATCTACTTAAAGGACTCAAAACCCTAATTTTTTATTTCTTTCTGACTGCTAATTTAGACAAAAGTTTAAATACTATTGGTCTGGTTTGCTCTCTTGAAATAATTCTCAAATCTGCCTTTCATGCTTTCACAAAGAAATTAATGCAAGATGAATCTTAGAGTGAATTTGAAGACTGATAGCTCTTTAAAACAACACCACCATCCCTTCCCTGTCCCCCTCCCCCCGCGCCCCACTTTTGAATAACCTTAATTTAAACCTCTGACAAGCACATGATCTACTTGTTTTTGTATAGAGATTACTAACTAACAGTCAAATGCTGGAGATAAAGATCTGTCAGCATTTTCATTGTAAATCCCATTTTTCAGCAATCACCAGTCATCAAAAAGCAAAGTGAACCAAACCATATATGGAACTCCACACTGATTAGCCAAAAAAATGGAAATGTTGTTCTCTTCATTTAGATGTCTTTTTGGAATTTGGAAGAACCCGTTCTCTTTGCTTTCAGAACTTGATGCCCTTGTGATGGAAAAGATACCATAGTAGTTTGCAAGGACAATGGTAGATTCTCAAGTCCTTTCAGAGTTAAGGGCTTACCTGATCCCTAAACTGATTTCTCCAGTTCTTGCAGTGATACCTCACATGAAATGAAAGCTGATCTAAGCTGTAGGAATTAAGATCAAGTTGAACTTTCTGTTAGACCGTGCCTCTAGAGAGCTGCCAGCAAGTTATGAAAGGGACAACATTTCATTCTCATGTCAAGGGGATTGGAACTACGTGATCTTTAAGTCCTCTTCCAACCCAAACCATTCTATGATTTGGGAAGTTTCTTGTTTATCATTCATTCCAGCATTGTGTAATAAACCCACTAAAAAAAGGCAGAGGTTAAAAAGTTAAAAGCGAGAAGTATTAAATGTTAGTAATATCAGTGGTAGCCATGCTGCCTGTCTACATCAGTCTTCACTTGCAAAGATTGACATTAGAATGACAAGAGGTGTCATAGAGGTGGCTGGTTGAAATGTTGCTTTTTTGACAGAAGTCCAAGAGTTGTTGGTTTGTTTCCATCAGCGACTTCTTAAAAGTATAGGCCCATCTCATCAGGCTTGCAGCTGCACTAGTGTGTGACTAAGAAAATGGCATCCTGGCATTCACATTCAGTGTTCAGTTTTGAAGGCTTCCTACTCACTTCAGGTATTGCACCAAGAAGGAAAAGCGTTTGAAGTGGAAGTAAGAGCATCAACATTGTTTCGTCACAGCTTTGATGAGCTTAAATCATTGGTGGAATTATAATACAGACAGTGCCTTTTCTGATTCAGTGTAAGGTCATGTTGTTGAAACATACATATCTACTGTCCACCAAGATAAACCTTTTCCTGCTCTTGGTAATGTGGATAGAGAACTCTCATAATTTCAGTTTATCCTTTTAAGGGAAGAGTGAGGACCCACTAGCAATCTACTACTTTTTCTCTTAGGGTATTAAATTTTTGTCTAGTGCTCTGTGTATTTACTGAAGATACGCATGCGTTTAGTAATAAGGTGGTTCTAAGCAAGCTGTATAAAACTCTTTGAACATCTGCTATTGGCTTTGTCAGAAACGAGAAGTTTCTAAGCTCCCATCCCTGTGCCTGCTGCTGTAGGAAGCCTGTATTTAGAGCTGCAGAACAGTTGTCAGTTAGATTTTTACTGTTATGCGGCAGTTGGAGACGACTCTTGCTTTTTCCGGGAGCCAGAGATTCCTCGCGACCACTGAGTTATGCTTAAAAGGGCAGCAGGTAATGCAAGTAAAGCATAGATAATTACATGGATCAGCATTTTTCATAATAGTGAGCAAATTAAGTGTCAGGATGTGGAAGGGAAACAATTTTAGTTTGCAGTTCTACATTCTTGTTTTTTTCTACTTATACATACGTGAATTGGTTTAACTGAGACATCTCACCATTCCTTCTCTGCTGCAGGTTTAATTTCTAGGAGCACAGAGCACACTTTGTGAGGCTGGAGTACTATTAGCAAAAGAGTGAAGTGATAGTTGAATCTTACGTGCTTGGAAAGTTTAGCCTACACGCTTGGTGGTCTTATGTACATTTTTACAAGTTGGAAAATGTATATTTCTGCGTATAGCTGTCCCATGTGAAATCACTGGAAAGTGATTTTTTTTCCTTTTTCCTCCCCTGGGGAGTATGCTACCAAAACTGTGAACACAGTTAGTTAGAACCTTTCAATAGTGGACTGCTGTAGTCCTGCAGTAGTGGGCTTCCCTGAAGTGTTCAGATTCATATGTCATTTTTAATTCTTTAAGCATTGCTTCATAGACTAAGTGAATTATTTCAGAGTTATGAACTATTTGATATTGTAGAGGTATTAGATGATTGCCACAAGTGACTGAAATTCACCTGTGGTCAAACTGTGTGTGAAATACTGATTACAGATGGTTTCTATTGGCAAAAATGTATTGCCTTTTCTCTTACTTTCCTTCATTATTGCTTTATTTAGGCTCTGGAATGGATTCATGACAACGGAGAGTTTTATTTATCCACACATACTTCCACTGGTTCCAGTATCCAGCACACTCAAGAGTTGTTAAAAGAACATGAAGAATTTCAGATCACAGCAAAGGTAAAATAAACAAAAAAAATTGTCACAAAATCACAGAATACTTAGAGTTGGAAGGAACCTCTGGAGATCACTTAGTCCGATCTCCAGCCAAGGCAGGGTCCCCAAGAGCAGGTTACACAAGACTGTGTCCAGGTGGGTTTTGAATGTCTCCGCAGAGGGAGACTCCACTGGGCAGCCTGTTCAGTGTTCTGCCACCCTCAATGCGAAGAAGTTCTTCCTCATGCTGGGATGGAACTTCTTGTGTTTTTTTCATGGCTGTTAGTCCTTGTCCTGTCACTGGGCACCACTGAAGAGTCTGGCACCATCCTCCTAACAGCTGCCTTTGAGATATTTTATATTTTGGTAAGATCCTCTTTCAGTCTTCTCTTCTCTGGACTTAACTGGCCCAGCTCCCTCAGACTCTCCTCATTAAAGAGATGCTCCAGACCCCAAGTCATCTTTGTGTTCCTTTGCTGGACCCTCTCCATTAGCTCCTTGTCTTTCCTGATCTGTGGAGACCAGAATTGAACACAGTACTCCAGATGTGGCCTCATTAGGGTCAAGTAGAGGGTCAGGATCACCTCCCTTGACCTGCTGGCCACTCTTCCTGATGCACCCCAGGATACCGTTGGCCTTCCTGGCCACTGGGGTGCTGCTGGCTCATGCTCATCCACCAACACACCCAGCTCCCTCTCCACAGAGCTGTTACCTAGTAGATCAGCCCCCAATCTGTGCTGGTACTTGGGGTTATTCCCCCAAGTTGCAGGACCCTTGTTGAACTTCATTAGATTTCCCTGCCCAACTCCCCAGCCTGTCAAGGTGCCACTAAGTGGCAGCTGGTCCCCCCAGTTTCATATCATCAACAGACTTGCTGAGGTTGCATTCTATTCCTTCATACGTTGTCGATAAACAAGTTGAATACAAGTTGAATTATGTAATATTTGAAACAAAATAAAACAACTGAATTTCCCCTGCCCATCAAAAAATCCCCCAAGGATGTGTCCATCAAAATCTGTTTACTTGCAATGGTTTTCTCTCTCTATTTCTGCTGAGAATAGAAAAAACCAGAAGATAACCAGCAGGTAATCATTGTTACTGGAGCTCCATGAGCCCTATATGCTGTTGATTTCTCATGGCAGAATCGTAGTGAGGTAGCTTAAAAATGTTTTCAATACCTACAAACCTTGCAGGGCCTTTGATTTCCACTTTCATATCTTCATGATTGTGGATTACTGAATGTTCATTTAGGATACAAAATACAACAAGCTGTATTACTATTCCGCTTATTATTATTAATTAGAATATAGTAGAAAAAATAAAGCTTTATTTGTTAGGTAACTCGTTTTATTAAAGTCTTCTGTGATTCTGCTGTAAACCCTTTTGAGTCAGGCAGCACAATGTAATTCTGCATCTCTGGAGGCCTTTACAGAGATGCAGATGTCACTCGTGAGGCTTACCAGTTTTCACATGTGAAAGACAGACAACCAGTGCGTGACTGAAGTACCTGAATTTGTAGCCTTGTCTGTTTCTCTGTTTTGTTTTGCCACCTGTTCAAACTGTCACCAGTTTCTCCTGTTGGCTCTCCAACCTTCACAGAGAAATAATAGAGCCCAGGAAAATAAACAACTGTTCATTTGTCTGAAGGATCACCTCAGAAGAGACTTGGAGATAGAGTTGGTCAGGGGACATGTGGGAAGGGAGAAAAAAGACTCCAGAAAGGATAGAGATCACTTTTGATGTTCAAACCTGGATTTTCTTCTGTCTGAGCTTTGCTCCAGACTTTGATTTGCTGGATCCCTTCCAGTATGCAGAGCACCACTGCTCTTCATTGTTTCCTCTGTCAGCCTGCAGATGACGTTGGTGCCGCTTTTGAAAGGATGTTTTTTGTATCACTCCCTTGGCATTTTGCTACCTGTTGGGAGGATATGTTAGCCGTTGCTAATTCCATACTGAAAAGAAATACTTGGATGAGGGACCATTAGGGAAGAAAAAGAATTTAAAAAAGAGGACAAACTTGAATTTTTCAATTAATGTGAGAGTCAAGTTTTTATTGACTATTTTGCTTAACTCCCTGCTAGCAAGGGCCCTGACAGTATACTTCACTCATGACAGAGAGAGATGTGGAGGTATAAATTCATCCATTGTGGATGTTTTATGATTTACATGAAAGAAAGTGCATAGTCTTAGGCAGCTTGTCATTTGGGAAAAGCACTGACAGATTTAGTGGTAACTACTTGTTCTCTTAGTTTCTCTCAAACAACTCGGTGCCAACAAAGCATAATACAGAAAAGATTTAAAGAATGTAGTCTTAATCCATTAGAGAGTAAAGTATATAACAAGACTTGCTTCCATCTCAGCATTTCAGTGGTGTCTAAAGGAGATAGATTCTTGAGACTGTGGGCCAGGTCCAATACCAGTGCTTCAGTGGTAATGGACCAAGTACCCTCTTTGGCACCAAAATGCCTTTGTATTGATGCAGGAGTACCCATGCTGAAAGGCTTGCCTAGCAGAATTTAATCTCTGGGTTAGATATGAAGCACATTTTTCAAAGAAAAATAAACAGTCTGCTTCTAGTCATGTAATAATAAAGCCCAAGGAAACCTACATTAATCTTGTGCTATTTTTAGTTAATGAAAGGTATCTGTTTAAAAGAGTTCTGGGAAGCGAGAAGAGGAAGGTAGCTCCTTCAATTCCTTCTCTTAATTGCGCTTACTAGCAGTTAAGCAAAATGACCCCCTGCATGACAGGTAGAGCTTGTAACTGTTCGATATTTTCCTGTTTTCATAGCAAACCAAAGAGAGGGTGAAGTTGTTGATACAGCTGGCTGATGGCTTTTGTGAAAAAGGGCATGCTCATGCAACAGAGATTAAAAAATGTGTCACAGCAGTGGATAAGAGGTACAGAGACTTTTCCCTGCGCATGGAGAAATACAGGACCTCTTTAGAGAAAGCTCTGGGTATTTCCTCTGATTCCAATAAATCGGTAAGAGAAATCTGAGTGTGATGACAGACAAACAAGCTTTACTTGCATTTGATTTAGCTACTGTTTTCTCCTGTCTCCTTCCGTAATCAATTCTTCCTTTCTTTAATAAAGAGCAAAAGCTTGCAGCTGGATATAATCCCAGCCAGTGTCCCTGGGTCAGAGGTGAAACTGCGCGATGCTGCTCATGAGCTTAATGAAGAAAAACGGAAGTCTGCCCGCAGGAAAGAGTAATGCATTTATTTATTTTTAATCAGTGAGAATGCAGAAATCAATCCTGATAATGAAACAACTGTCATGGCTTGTCTGGCATCTTAGAAATCATATAAATGGTAAAAAGACAGTGGTAGTACTCAGTATCTCCAATTGCCATTTATTCACATGCTTGTTCTCGCAGATAATTCTTGCATGGCAGAATCTTAAACTTTCAAAACTGTTAAACTTTTTTAAACATGCTTTTTTTCCTTTTTAGAAATAATGTGAAATAAATGTATAAGGGGAGGAAGCAAGACAAAAATTAAATGACTGCAGCAGTGAAAAGTGTTAGAGAAAAAATCTCCTTCCCCATTTTTTTTTTTTTTTGTGCTGGTTAGTAATGGAGGGATATTACCTCTTGGGTTTCCTTCATCTGTTGTCTCTCTTCGTATTTCAGTTCTCAGATTTTTCTTGCTGCAGTGGAAAAGCAAAAGCTGATCAGGAGAAAGATATATTCTGGTTATTATGCATTCATAGTGATCTAACAGACTGAAATTTGATTATTCTTTCTGTTGTCGCCTAAGGTTCATTATGGCTGAGCTAATTCAGACAGAAAAGGCTTACGTAAGAGACCTCCGGGAATGCATGGATGTGAGTTTTCTTTTTTTCACTAATCTTTGAAGGCAGGATTCAATCCATTGCTTTCTGTTTCTTTCTGGTTTTAACAGCTGAGCATGACTGGTTTGGAATCATAGGTCCAAATTAAGTAATTTTGCTTCTGTTAAGAAGAAATTTAGAATTACATCTGATAACAGCCATTTCAGAATTCACCCTATATGTTTTGCTTTTGTCGGTACTGAGTTTCAGTATTTGTTCCTTTCCCAATTCATAATCATGTGTGGGGTTTTTGTTTTAGAGAGAGGAGGGAAAAAGGAGGGGTTTACTTTATTTGCTTTGCTAGCAACAGAGAAGAGCTTGTCCTAATTCTCTTATTATCTGTATCACATGTTCTGCTACTAGCTGACTTTTTGAATAGAAATTCAGTGAGATTCCATGGAAAAGTGCCCAGTAATTGTTATGCTGAAGCAACTAATGTTCAGTGGTAGCTGTTGCACAAAGCATGAACTTCTAGACTGCAGACATGACCTTGATAAGGAATATCCTGAAGCATTAGAGGTTGTCAAGAACACTATGCATTTTAAGTGATGAAGTCTCAGGGACTATGTTAAATTGTCAGTTTTAGAACTTGTATTTCACTGTCAAAATCACAAAGTATATTTGACACAACGGGCACTGTCACAATTGGAGATGATGCTGCTGTGTGATCTTTGCTTCGTTTCTCTCCAGGAATGCGTATTTACAGATACCTGGCTGCTTCTGTTGGGAATTTATCATCGTTTTCACACATCTTTTTTGTTCTGGGCAGACATATCTATGGGAAATGACAAGTGGAGTCGAGGAGATCCCACCTGGTATTGTAAACAAAGAACACATTATCTTTGGAAACATGCAGGAAATTTATGAGTTCCACAATAAGTGAGTGACTTATCTTCCATTTCCGTACTACTGCTAAATCCAAATGATGACCTGAGGGATTTCCTAATGAAAATATTGTGTATATCAATAATGAATGCTTTTCCATTAAAAAAATCTAAAGATTTTCCTCTTGCATTGCTGAATTATTTCAGCTGTTGCTTTTTGCAGACAGGTAGGTACACCATTAAGAAACTGTATTTTTCAGTCTCTAGCATCTTTCAGCATTTTAGAAATTATTTGGATACATCAAAATTTTGTCATAGGTTTGTCAGTTGTTCTGAAGAGATGAAAACCACTGAACTCAATAGAATACAAACATAGAACAGACATTAGAGCTTTGTCATTCTTTCAGAACCCTTATTCCTGATATCCAAGTGCAGCTGTTAATGGGAAGGAGTCGGGCTCGCAGCTCTTTCTTGGCTCTTCATAGCTTCTGTGGAGATAACTCAGCATCATTACATTTACTTGAGTATGGAGCATGAAATAGACTTGTCCACTCCATTTCTTCTGAATGGAATGGTTCCTAGGGAGATCTGTGTACAAAAGTCCAGCTCTGAATCTTCCTTCTTTATTTCATTGGTTGTGTGCACATTTGTATTGAGTTATGATTCTTTGAAGTAATAAAATACACCTAGTGTATTCCAGACCCTGATTTTACAATTCTTTATGTGCTTTGTGTTAACTTAAGAACTTGAGTATCAAAAAAGCAAGGTTTGGGGTTTTTTTAAATTGAGAGGAAGGCTAAACTTTTCTTGAAACTGAAAACAGTGGGAAACCTTGATGGAGAACAACAGCAATTACTGAATTTTTGTGTATTCTTATGTATTAACTGCATGTCTGCTGGTTCAATTTCTGATCTTCACATCAGAATTTTTATTGAATGATATTTTATATTAGTACTTTTATTACACATTTTTATTTATTCCAGTTATCTTTATTTCCTTAACTCACACTTTTGGCATGAATTACAGAAAGTTTTCTAATGGCCTTTGTTCACAGACAATAGATCCAAATAAGTTGCTGTAATGAACATTTTTCACGTGCCTTGTACTATTTGTTTCTTTTCTACCCACAGTATATTTCTCAAGGAGTTGGAAAAATATGAACAGTTACCAGAAGATGTTGGACATTGCTTCGTTACTTGGGTAATGAAGTCAGACTTATGTTTAGAAGTAGAAAGGGAGATAGGAGGCATGAAGGGATGAATTCTTGCTCTCAGATCTCTTTTTGATTTGTAAAAGTACCTCGTCCTTCAAATTTAAGTAAAACTCATGTATCTTTAACTGAGAAAACAACAACTAAGGCACTCCTGTCAGATGCCAGTGCTTAGCTGCTCTTGAAATGTATGCAAGTTGCCTAAACCTATGTGCAGATTTGGTTTCTCTTAGCTTTGAATAACCAATTTTATATACATTGCTTTTGTTTGCAGTCTTACTTGCCTGATGTATATTCTTATGGTGCCAGTTCGAGTGGGAATATAATTCTGTACAGCTCAGTTTCTTGATAGGGAAGATAAGCTCTCTGATAATGGTGTAAAAACTTTGAGACAGGAATGATGCTCTCTGATAAACCTGTATAAATTTGCATTTTGTTCTGCAGGCAGACAAATTCCAGATGTATGTTACTTATTGTAAAAATAAGCCAGATTCTACTCAGCTGATATTAGAACATGCAGGAGCATACTTTGATGTAAGTACATCATGTCCATCGTAAAATCACGCCTTGGCTGTTCGACTCGTGGATTTGCAGTTCTGCTGAGAGCCTAATTTGTTAAGAAAATGCAAGTTTCCTGTTAATAACCCTGCAATTTATTGAACTGTCAGCTTAAGAAAATCAGTCCCATATCTCACATGGTTAATTTCCATTCCTCAGTCCGTGTTACAGTGCTGTCAAATCAGATGTGAAAAGTCGCTGTCGTGTATCAGAGCGGTTCAGAACTGGAGGCAGGTTCTGGCAACAACAACCAAGACATGAATCTTCAGCTCACACAAGCACATCCTGCAAATCTTAGCATTTTCATGTGCTTAGTTTGCATTGTATGTAATAAAGATAGAAATCTTGGTTAAATTTTTGGAGCACTTCTAAACCGTAATTCCATGTAGTGGTAATTCAGTTGACTGCTGTTGTTTAGAAGGGCTAAACCTCCTTATTCAGTCCCAAGGTTCCTTGGTCTGCACATGTAATATTCTGCATAAAAAAAAGACAAAAATGTAGATGTGTTAGAGGTTTTAGGGAGGGATTTTGACCACTCATTTGGTGAGTGAGTTTTGGTTGGACATGTGTTAACAGATGATTCAATTAGAGTGCTCTCTTTCCATTTTTTTCCCCAGCTGAGCCACTAGCTGTGTAATGACACCACAGGTTTTTTTAGAATTGTTTGTACAAGTAGAGGGAAGTAGAGGAAATCCCTGAAGCTCTTGGGGTTAATCTCAAAAGCCTAATCACTTAGGAAATGGGGTTTCTAAATATTGTAAAGCAAAGCCTTTCTGTGAAGCCTCTGTTAAGTTTTCAGTGTTTGAAGAAGAGCAGGTAAGTTACAGAAAATCAGGCAGATATGACCAAAAAAAAATTCCAAGAAAAATTTAGTAAATACCATTTTAAAAAATAACACGGGGCTCTGATAAAACTATTAGAAATAAATTCTTGCCACCACCTCCTTTGATCCATCTGTTTTACCACTATATCCAGAGCTCTCCATCCCCTAATCCACCTAAAGTGTGGAGACCTAATTCTATGCACAGAGCACTGAAGAGCTTCCACTGATGACACAACTGGCCCATGTGAAAGTATCATGTGTATCCCATTTTGGGAATTTCTGATACTGTAATCATGGTTAGAGGGCACATAGCTGTGGGGCATGACTTGCTGTTTGCTTGGTTAAAATACATCCGATGCTATGATAAATGGCGGGCCCTATCAGTGAAGTTCAGCCCTAATCAGTACCTGAAATCTGTAATCATCCCATCTAGCTATCACATAATTCTGTTGTCCGCCTTTAGCTTCGTGGAGGTTATTGTTTTTTTCCATTTGTGAGTGGCTGTTTTCTTTTCAAGTGCTTGGTAACCTCTTTTCTTCAGTCAGAAACTGTTACTCGGTGCTCCCTCTGGTGGGGGATGAGGCCATCTGTGGCTTTTGGCACTGAAATAGCAGGGGATGCTGAGAAACCTTCACCTCAGCCTTTCCTGGTACTCCTGCCTCTTCCCTGGAACACCGGAATGTGAGGGTTTTTCCTCTTTTACAAGTAGCAAAAGAAGTAGAGATCTTAATGTTTTTAAAATAGGTGTTGCCACACGTTCTATGTCCCTAATCGTTGCTCTGTGTATTTAGGTTTGTTGAAACATTTCACAGGTACTCTTGGAGGTAATAATCTTCTGTTTGTACCAAGTGAGCAGGCAGATGCACAGCATGATGATACACTGTGCCTGGAATATCTGGTCATCCTGTTTTTTGGGGGTTTTTTTCTCGCTAAAATAGAATTTGTAGTTCATGCATATTATTGCGTATCCCTCAAAACAGTTTGTTTCTGAATGTTGGTACTCGCAGTCCTCAAATGTTTACTTTTTCCGTGTAGGAGATACAACAACGACATGGACTGGCCAACTCTATCTCCTCTTACCTTATCAAACCTGTCCAAAGGATAACAAAATACCAGCTTCTTTTAAAGGTCAGTATTAATTCAGGGTTCTTCATCTGATTCCGCTGTTCTTAAGAAGGCAGAGCTCTTGCTGAAACCAAGAGGGTTGTTCTACTCTGCTCTCCAAGACTCCAGCATCCTGGGAGCCTCAAATACTGCTGCAAAATGTCAGCTGAAAATGAAAGAAGGCATAAACAAGCAACTTTTTGTCCTGATTTCTGTAAATCAGAAAAAGATACCTGTCTACTGATGTTTACTTAGAAAATACAATTTGCATTTCCAGGGTAAAAAAGTAATTCATGGCTATATGGGTGCATTTTTGTAGTGGTTTCTACACCAAATATTGGCAAGCCATTAGCTATGCTGATGGTATTAAGTACTGTAAAATAGATAATAATTTAATTTATTTATTTATATATAAAACTATAATATAAAATATCTATAAGGTATATAAATGTATATAAATATATATGTGTGTCAATAAATATATACACATAGTGACGGTACCTGTAGAGCTGTTGCACAAAGAGTTGCTTGTAATGTTGCCTGGAAATGTCAAGTAAATAGTAGCTGTTAAAATAAGCACAACTTTTGGAACCCTGTAGTTAGAACTTTCACTCAGTGGACAGATGTCTTCTCAAGTGAGCAGCAGTGTTCTTGGGCTGTGCTGGGTCTGTGTTAGGTGGCAACACTTGTTTTGTTGTATCAGCCTACAAAAGCAGTGTAACTGATCTATGTCTCCCCTTTTTACTTGAGAACAGACGTGCGTGATTGCTTTTGAAATTTCTGAAAAACATTAGAGGCTATTTCAGGTCAGGTTGGGTGGAAACAAATCTGTCATTGTTGACTGAAGCTTATTGTCTATTTTCCACTTGCAAAGAGTTGCAACTTAAATTATAATTACAAGAATACTCTAGGCTGTGCTGTTTCAGAAATTTCAAGGTATTAATTCCAACAATTATTATTATTATTTTCAATATTAATATGCCTTAGTCTGCTACATTATGGAAGTGGTGGGATAGACTGGTTTCACCAGAGTTTGCAGAGCCAGATGTCTTTGCTGCATAGTAAAATGGATTTGTCTGGTGGTTGCTGGGTTTCTGGGTTGTCTTTCCTATTTTTTTTTCCTGTAAGAAGAGAGATATAAAGCATGGTAGGATTAAGAGCCTAAAACTTGAATGATTGATGAGATATTTTACAGTTCTGGAAGCTTCACTTGTTTTTCCATGTTTTTCCGAATGGTATTGAAGTTGCTCCTCTTCTGTGCCTCTGAGAGGTATTCAGTTACTCTCACTGTTCTGTGGAGTTGTCATGCAAAATTTAGGTGTGATCATGTAGTGTTTTGCTGTGCAGGTGGTATTGGCAGTTAAATAAAAATAATGTAATGATGATAATAGTAGAAGTCATATGGCTTTCCCTTGAAAAAGGGGAAAAGGAATTTAACCTGAGGGAATGAATTAAGTGGGTCTTTTGAATAACAGAAGGAACATAATATGCCCTTTTGGTTACGTAACCTACATTTTGTCTTGATACTGTTCAAATGCTTAAAGGCTGTGAGGAAATCTGAATATCAGCTCAGGCACTGTTATGCTAAATCTGTGGGATGTTGAATGGGCAGAGGACTGTATGCCCTAAATTCTACTACAACACCTCAGCATGTTCAATTCTCTAACTTCTGTCCATTAGTTAATGCTTGTTTCTATTGAAAAGTTTTGTCTGTAGGTTGCTTTTAACTGTAAGCACAGAATAGAGTCATTCATGGAATACTTAGAATAAAACAATGTAAATTCTCTTTATCAGCAGTTGTACAGAGCAGGTGTTTGGTGCAGTGGAGCAATGACTGACACGGGAGGCAGGAGGGGTCTCTTTGTGCTGCCCTGCTTTCCACCATCTTCATGACTTGGCAGCTGCATTGTTCTGGGCCTCAATGTAGCACAGCATCTGATAACTGTGTCTGTGCTTATCAAAGAAAGTTTTGTTCTTAACATAACTTTTAAAGATTTCTTATTAAGCAGATAATCCCATTCAAATTAGAAGTGGTTAACTGATAGCTTGGGCTGCTTCTTCAAGAAGTGATTAGGATAGAAGCAAAGTATACTGTCATGTCATTGGTAGAGTAAGAATTTCAAAGAGATTTTAAATGTCAAAAATGATTTTTGGTTTGTTAGAAGTAGTCTTCGGTTGTCTGTCATATTAGTGTAGAAATAAGTGATGGAGAGTCCTCTTGTCGGCTTGTCTTTTGCAGGAGCTGCTCACGTGCTGTGAAGAAGGTAAAGGTGAGATTAAGGATGGCCTAGAGGTGATGCTTAGTGTGCCAAAGCGAGCCAATGATGCCATGCACCTCAGCATGCTGGAAGGTAGGATTCAAGCTGCCTTTCCAATTTCATTGCGTGCTGCAGATTAACTTTGTTTTGTGACCATGTTCTTTTCTCTGGGTTTGTAGTTTTCGTACCATTTTGTCCGGGCTATATAAGATGCAAACTTGTTTAGGAGAATTAATTGTTACAGACAGCTGGTACGGTTTTGTCAATTTTTTAAGTGTTCTTTCACCTTGATCTATAGCTGTGCCACTGCAGTTTTGAAAAACATGTAGGCTAATGAAGTAGTCCACTACTCACCCAAAATGCAATAGGTAACTGGTCAGATATGCTGGCTTTGGCTACGTTCTCCAACCAGTATCCTTAGCTTCTTTGTATGAGACACGTAAGTGTATTATTGGTGATTTTGCTGATTTACGTATCAAATAATTGTCTCCAAGAAGTTTGTCTTTTTCACATCTGTTTGCTGCCTGTTCCATAACAGACTTCTGGTTGAAATGAAATCTATCTTCTGGCAGTAAAATGTCAGCATAAGCCAATTTAGCCCAAGCCTAAGCCAGCATAATCATGTTCATGGCAGACAGTGGAGGCTGGATGTAATGCATCTATGTGCTTAGAACAACTTTCTGCCAAAATCTGTTTTGTAATTGGCACGTTATCATGTTTTAATGGTGCAATCATACATTTAGTAATAAAAGTGTTTTTCTAGGGCATTTAAATTTTTTTGAGAAAAAAGCAGGGCCCTCTTACCCTACAGTTGCTGAATAAATACTTTTAAGTGCTTCTAGTTAATATGCCTTTTCTTCCCCTCTGCCTTCTGGTAGTAGCATGCAGCTTGTCATGGAATTTCCAGTATTGTACTAGTTACTGTAAAATTTGCCTTGGTTTGACATGTGATCCTTGATCGTGTGAATGCTCCAAATCGCCTTTTTTCTTTGATTTTAAACAGTAGGGATGTTGGTCAGTTTACAGGATCAGTTCCAAATGCTTGTTTGGGTGGTGGTCTTAGTGTAAAGGCTGACCAGCTTTGGTAATAATCTAACAGTGGGAATGTGACTCTGGAGAATATCCTAATCTTTTACATAAGTTGGTTTTACAACAAATCATGTGTGTATTGTTGAGTCATCCTATGTTGGACAAATATAGTGAGTGAGCACATTTCCTCTCTTTGTCTCCGGAGGATTTTGAATGAACATCCTGACGGAACTTGCCTCTGATCCTCTCCATACTGTTGCCCTGTTTAGAACATGGGAGCTGGCAAGCAGTATCTATTTAAAACATGTTTTGGTACCGCTCAGGAGAGTATGGTAGACAATTTTTGTTATCCTCCAACTCTAAAGCTGTGTATTAAACTGGGAGAACGTGGTACCACTAAAATGGAAGTAAAAGTGTTGGTATTCTCAATCTTCATCTTTTTTTCATTATGTCTCAATACAAGTGATCCAGCTGGTAATTACTTTATTGTGGATCGATTCTGGCATGACCAATGGCAGGCTGATCATATGCCAACAGCTCCAAGCTGCCATGATTTTTCATCCCCAGTTGGAACACATTTCTGTGCTCGTTGCCTACACGCAAGAGAAGGTACACATCCAGCAAAGGTGGCATTTGAGAGCTTTCCACCCTCAGAAGAACCTGGTGTGCTCTGTGTCCTTGCAAGTTGCTTACTTTCTACAGTGGCAGAATGCTCATAAGAGAAATCATTTTCATCACAGAAGAGGTTACCCGAAGCTGACAAAGATAGATCTGTCATTTGTTGGTAAAATACTGCCAGAAGAGTTGATTAAGTTCTTAACAGTTGGATGTCTAAATTTAGAAGCTGATTTGAGCTACAGTTACATTTAGTATATTGCAGTGTTAAAATCAAGTCTTGTTTTAGGATTGTTTTCTTGGAATCCCATCTTTTGGAAGTTGTATTGGGGGAAAAAATCATACAGTTAATGAACAGAAGCTGTGCTTTTTATGTTCCTTGTATTACTAACTTTTCATGGTGAATCTTTCCTTTCACTCTGTTTTTAGGCTTTGATGAAAATATAGAATCTCAGGGAGAGCTCATCCTTCAAGAGTCCTTCCAAGTGTGGGACCCAAAAACTCTAATTCGAAAGGGAAGAGAGAGGCACCTTTTCCTTTTTGAGATGTCCTTGGTTTTCAGTAAAGAAGTAAAGGACTCAAGCGGAAGGAGCAAATACATTTACAAGAGCAAACTGTTTGTAAGTATGGGAGAACAACTGATCATATTTACAAAACTGTCTAGATTAGGCTCCAACTAAGCTCAGATTATTTAAGTGTGCCTGAAGAATTGGAACGACTATTACAGACCACTGAAAGAACAGCCTTGGAATGTATGGACTGAATCTTGCAACTTTGGTGCTTTGTCTTGCTTTTGAGGTGGAAGGATAGGCTCAAAGCAACTACTGAAGGGTACATGTCAGTCTTGGTGTGTCAGGTCAAATGAAAATCAGTATTGGGCTGGACTGGTTTTGTCTTAATTGTGTGCTGATTGCTGATTCTTTAACACTTATTTGTATAAAGCAGAAGGATGGAAGGAGTTGATAAGCTGCCTTCATCTTCCTTGTTTGCTATTGCTGTTGTAGTAATATTCACGCTAAGGATTCGTTTTAGTGGCTATTCTACACATACTGATTGGGGAAGGCAAGAACTTTGTTTTGGAAAAGTTCATTCCAGAATGTTTGGTGAGACCAGTATTCTAACAATAAAATTCTCTAAATAGACTTACAGTACTTATGGTCTACTGAAAGGATGAAAAGGTGGAAATGTTTTTCTTCCCACCTGAAAAAAAAAAAAAAGGAAAAAAAAAACCCCAAAACTCCCACTCTTGCTTTCCTTATCTGTAGCATGTATGCTTTACAAAATGTGACTCTGGAATTGACATCCTTACCTTCCTGTCTTGCTGGATGACTTGGGTGAGAGCAGTATTCACACTACGTAAACTAAACTAGCCAAGTAGCAAGACAGTCTCCCATGGCTTGCTCTGCATCTGTTGAAGGCAAGATTAGCATTTATACCAAATAGCTCAGAGGAAGCACTTGAAATTACTTTCTTTCTCAGAATCACTCTCTAGAAATCATTATTCTTGTATTGATCCTATTGGGATATATGACTAAGTCTAGATGGTGTAAATACTGAGTCTTTTCTCTGTGTTTCTGCTCCTTTTCCTTCATTCATTCCCTCTTCCCACTTCTGTGTTGAAACTGGTAAAACAGGTTGGTGAAAAAAACCCCGATTTTTTTTCCGTATCTTTTTTTGCATATTCTGTCACTTCATTTCCAACACTTGCTTTCCTTCCTGATACAAAATAGATAGCAGGTAACACAGCTGCAGCTGTTTGTTGATCACACCTTTCTTTGGTGCTCTCAAGAACCCAAAACACAAAATAATGCTTGTGTACTGGAGAATATCAATAGCTACCAAGGGATTATGTAGGAGAGAAGACAGAACTGAAAAATCAGTCCTGTAAACTGATCATGTCAGTTCCTCTGCCAGGAATTTAGTAATAGGCTTATTTCCTAGAGAAGCTGATGGAAATCTTGAAGATTCTCATTGTACCTCATTTTTAATACACAAGGATTCTTTTTGTCGTCATATTCTATCTGGCAAAATATCTTGTAGTGCAGCTTACTATTATAGCAGCTCTAATAGTTTGATCTTTAGAAAAGGCATGTGTTGAAAGCATGCATGTTGATTTGAGCTAAAGATCTTTTTTGTATGCTATCCTGTGACTTACCTCTGGAAGGTGGCTTTACGAAAATGAGATCCTTCTCTTTGCTTCGGGCATGATGACCATCAGGGTTTCCCCAGCACAGGATACTCAGTGGCATGATACATGTAAGTGGTAGAATGTGTTAATGACTCCTTCAGCAAGAGATTAAGTGTCCAAAAGCAAATGCCTAAAGAGGGCTGTGGGAACAAGGCAAGCAGGTGTAACTTTGACAGAACACTCTCCCAGTCATCAGTAACTGGTGTTTGTGAGCTTCCTCACCTCAGTGTGGTTTCCGTGCATCCAGTAACCCACAGTGATTTCTGTTCTGTGAGCCTGTCCTGGAGCCCCATGCAGACTTGTAGGGTTGCCAACGTCTTTTCAGAGAGCCATGTCACTTAACTGCTTGCTGGGCACAGGCAGTTGTGTGTGGAAGGGTGGATGTGTTGGGTTGGGATAATTTTAGAAGAAAAAAAACAAAAAAAGCTTTCACCCACTAAAACCAAAAAAAAAACCCAAGAAAAAAAGTACCTTTACTCAGGTACTGGGTATCCAGCATCTCTTGTGTTGAACTGTGTATGTGCTAATGATGATGTGTATGAGGGGAAAAATACAGCTTCTAATCATGTGAGAATACTTAGCAGCTGTTGGGGAGTGAGGGTTCTTTTAGTTTGAGCTGTATTTCTTTGTTTGTAATTTTTTTTGGAGCAGAGCCTGTATGAATTGTTTAAAGTGGAAGCCAATTCACATGAATGAGTTGTTGTTCCAGTCAGAAAGTGAAAACATTTTGGATGATAATTAGCTGTTAAGGTCTGACATTAGAACATTCCCAAAGACTGATTGTTCATGTAGTTGTCTCTCAAAATTCTCCAGGGAAACTGTGTTTCTTAATTATTTAATCTGTTTCAGAGGGAAGGAAACACACTAGGAAAGACTCATTTGACAGAAAAGAGACCAGAGTTTTAGAAGATATCAAGAGAATTATTAAGTATATCTTATCTGAGAGAAAGCATAAAAATCAGTAAGCAGTGAGTGTTCTCCAATGGAAATGAACAGGGAGAGAAGCCAAAACTTACTTTTTGCCAAGCATCTTCTTTAGAGTTATAAAGCTTTTACTGTCAAGTCCAAAAACTAAAATAAGCAATTCGGTATTCAGATTATAAGTGTTACTGCTTATTGTCACTTTATAAAAAAGACTGTTAAGCTTGCAGTTCTTCCTTTTTTGAAGACACCTCACCACTGCCACCAGAATAAAGGATTCTGTGTAGCATATGAGTTAGCCTTAAGCTTCTGAAAATCTCTTTAAATAGCAGTGCTCAATTTTTTGGAATATTAGCAGGCCTTTGTGGCTTCTGAGAAAAAATGCCATGTGGTCCTAACAAATTTTTTTCATTTCAGACTTCTGAACTGGGTGTCACAGAACATGTAGAAGGAGATCCCTGCAAGTTTGCTCTATGGGTTGGAAGGACGCCAACTTCAGACAACAAAATTGTTCTCAAGGTAATTTTAGCAGATGTGCTTTTAGTCTATAGCAAGTCTTGTAGCTGTTGTTGATATTTGTTGGGAAAGCAACAAGTGATTTCCTGCTTTGAGAGGGACAGCTGCTGACAGACAATTTTCTTTGTGTGCAGAGGTGGTGGCATATATATGTATATCTAACTCGTGGCCTGACAGCAGAGGGGAATCTTTGTAGCCTACTGAAGGATTAAACAAACCTGCTTTCACAGATCATAGTAGGGAGAGGTTTGATCCCATGGATTTCCATAAGCTTGAAGACTTCAGCGGTTAGCTGACAGGGCAACTGGTGCCACAAAGAAATGATGGCATCAGTGTTACCTTTCACACTCAAGTCGTCACTGCTTGTTGGCAATGCTGGTTTTTGTGACCTGTATTTTTATGCAGAAAACAAACACTGCAAAAGATTTTTGTGTCTTTCTGTGGGCTACAAGGTTTTCTGAAGCTACCTGCCTTTGGACAAAAGTACATGCAATGCCTATAAATTTTGTGTCTGAGCAAGTTACAGGTGTCACTAGTGCTCTTTGGCTCGCTAAGAGAATAGCTAAATCAGTTTTTCCTGTCATTATGTTATGTAACCTGGGACTCCTTCTCAACTGAAAAACCTTTTTTGTAATGCCATAAACAGCTAATGGGTAATTTGGCATATTTTGAGGAGCTGTATTGAGCTGAAACAAAGTTCACCTTCCCATTTATAAGTTAATACACCTACTATTAAACTTGTGTGTGATTTCACATATATTCATAGTGAATACTCAGTAATGTCACTTTAAAATGGCCTCTCCAATTTACGTGTCAATACTCGAATTTATATCTTTTCCTTGTGAATTACAGGCTAAGAAAACTTTATATTAGCTTTCTGGCAGTGGTCAAGGAATGCAAGGAAATTAAATGTAACATTAATAAATACAAGATTTTCTTTCAGTCCTAATGTTCCCATAATTTCACAGACAGTGCTTTGCAGCCTGAAATGATCCTCCAAGGATAGAGCAGAACAAGAGGTTTTAATTAAGGGCTCTCTACATAAGATCACTTTAAGTTGTTTCTGTTCTGTGCTTTACTTAGTGCATAGGATATTTAGAAAACTTCTGTGATACATCAAGCTCTTCAATAGTTTTGTGGACTTCATTTGTTTGTTTGTTTCTGAAGGTTGGAAACAAGCACTTCCTTAGCTCTTCAATATTGGAAGTAAATTCCATGAAAAACTAAATAAAAGATTTTTTAAAAGGTCATGTTTAGCTTCTCTTCCTAAATGTTTTTGTTTGTAAAAGCAAACAAAATTCTTTTTCCTACCTATCCATCTGTTCCTACAATTTTCTTCATCCATTTAGAATTCCTGGTTATTATATATTTATAATATATTAAATATTTATAATATATTTGAAGCCAGTTATTTCAGGAGACAGTAATTAAGAGAAGTAGGAAATTATATAGAATAATTTCCTCAGATCTGCAATAATATTTATATTTAGTAGCATTTCATGTGCAGGGTTAAATTGGACTAGACAATCAGATTAGAAGTTGGGCAGGTGGATATCAAGTAATTTCTGGAGTATTTTAAAAAATGGATATGTTGCAGGCAGTTATTAAAATACAATCCCTAAATTAGCTTTCTGCCTCAAGATAATGTATCAAAAAGTGGGAAGAGTAATACATGAAATGTGTTCTGGAAGTATATGTGTTGCAGTAAAAGTTAACTTTTTTGCCAGTAATAGTAGATTATTATATCAAGTTAGAATTGACCTAAAATGTTGGGTGAGTTTAAAATACTAGTATTGAAGGTGTTATTACTGGAATTCTTAAAGTAAATCGGTCCATCCTGTCTCACATGAGATGCATACAGGGCTTTAGTCTTCAAGTTACAAAAGTAAACTCTGAATTTAGGTTAAAATGTTTTTCAAATGAACATTATTAATAATGTTGAGAAGTGTAAAGTAGTGTTGGCAATTCAAAATGAAGACAGCCAAGTAGAATTTCCTTTCCTCCGTTCAGGTTTTGAAAAATTTTTCACAAAGTCATTCTTTATGCCTTCCTCTTTGTGTTTATTAGCTGACTGTATGTGTGGACCTTCTCAGCCATAATGGTCCATTGTGGGGGTTTTGTTTCTTTTGCATATCAAAGGCATCCAGTATAGAGAATAAACAGGACTGGATCAAACACATCCGGGAAGTGATACAAGAAAGGACTATTCATCTGAAAGGAGCACTGAAGGAGCCCATCCACATTCCCAAAACTGCACCAACAACAAAACAGAAGGGAAGAAGGTAAGTAGTATTTCAAATAATCAGAGATCTCTACGTACACAATGCTGCTCTTTCCTCTCTGGTGTTGAATTTCGAATGACTTTCAGTGAATTGGACAAAAGCAAGAGTCATTTTGTCCAGCTTTATCTTATCATTAATTTACAGTTTCCTGCAGTGCTGAATTTGTTGAGATTTCTGCTCTGAACAGTCCCTGACTTGTGTAAATGAGCCATTAGAGAAGGGATTTGGAACGGCAGTATAGAATAGCTGTACATTTTAGATTTTTGCAATTCTGTGTGTGTTATTCAGGTCCTTGGTTTTCCTTTTATGAAGCTTTAAATGTGTGACCAATAGCTTTGGCTAAGTGACTGTGCAAGTTTCTTGCCATGGTTCTGGCTCACTGGTTGTTGCATTAATTCTGCATGATGTAGACCTTGAGCAAATGAATCCCTTCTCTTACAGCAGAGAACAGAGTATTAAGTACTGAGTATTTGATTCTTCCATCAGTTAATTTGGTGTGTGTTGCCACACTGGGAGTGTCTAACTTCTTTAAACATGTTGCAAACACAGTACTGCTCTTCTAATGAAAACTGAATTCTTTGCAGAGATGGCGAGGACCTGGACAGTCAGGGAGATGGCAGCAGCCAGCCTGACACTATTTCAATTGCCTCACGAACCTCCCAGAACACGCTAGACAGTGATAAGGTAAGTGTCCCAGGCATTGCTCTGTGCTGAGAGCAGATGATTTGTCCCTTAATCTGAATTAGCACCCAAGATGTCCTTAGTACCCTCAGAGAAGAGGCATGGAAATATTCAGTCTCTTAGAAATACTTGTCTGCAATAGAGAAAATACCTTGATACCATGGGAGAGCAGGAGCGATTGTTTAAATCTAAGAGGTTTATGTTTGTTCCAATTTGAAACCATTTCAGTCCCCTCTGTTCTGCAGTTTGCTCAAAGATTTGACCCAGTTTAAAACCAAAGTTTTATTTTCCATAAAATTTGATAGTGATGCACAGAATTTTTCTTGATGGTAGTCTAAGCCTTCCTGAAATCATACCATCTGCTTTTCGTGTTGGCTTGAGGCTGGTGACTGCCACACACAGTTACTGTTGTGAAGGAAAAGTACTCTCTAGTGTTTATGGGTTAGAGAGTAGGTGTTCACTTTCCGCATGGAAGCTGATGGAATCGTCCGGAGGTAACCCACAAAACTGTCATTTGGTGCTAGTGCTGGTGTTTCCTTTCCTCCATCGCTGCCTCTAGATTCTGGCTGGGTTATACCATAAAGATACACAGCCAGAGTTTCCCCTGGATAGAAGAAAAATAAGTGTCAAAAGAATAAAAATGTTTATGAAATGTGTGTTACTTGGAATCGAAACAAGATTTTTGGGAAGTGAGAAGTGTTAGGACCCTAAAGGGAGGTAGAGATGGATAATAAAAGTTTATCAAACAGAAGAATGAATTAAAACCCTGAAGATGCCTATCAAATTACTTGAAAGTTTAGTTAGGGACTTCTGGTCTATTACCTCCTTGGGTAAAATTGTTCTGATGAGCCATTCAAACTATGTAGATAAATAACCAGTACTCTTCAGGATAGCTTAAGTGAATAGGTTCTCAGAATAATATTTTGACCATTCCCATCATCACCTAAACTCAGCGAGTTTCCTGTATTTTCACATGTCACTCAAACTCTGTAGTTTGATTTTTCCATGTAGAGAAGCAGGCAGAAGGAGGGAAATATTAGGTGCTTAGGTTGCTCTTGTATTTGTCAAAAGCAGCCTATGTTTTGACCTTGTGCATTTGTATTGAGGTTGGTCTGTAGTTTTGGTGGTGGCTTCTTCTAAAGATAAATGTGAGAAGAACAGTTGCTTAGAGGAAGAACAACTCTTTTGATGACTTTTGTTTTGCTGTCTTATTCTTAGCATTCTTATTTAACTATTGAGGGATTTACAAAAATTGAGTTTTGTATGCTAGCAAACGGTTCTTAAGAGAAGAGTTCAGGTAAACTGTCACACTCAGAAGCAAGAAATGCCCTCTTTGGTTTCTCTGATTGTTGGCTGAGACATCAGGCTGTGTGCATGCAGGTTGGAGGTGATGCAATCCCTCCCTGCCGTGCAGAGCCATCGCCCTTCTGCAGTTGTTTGAGGTGCACTGTTCACTAGGGTGACTAGCATGGGTTGTCTTCTGATGCCCTTCACAGTAATATTTCGTGCATCATGTGAGAATTGTTGAGAAAGATGGCCAAGTAAAATGCCCTCACGGTTGTTTTCCAGTCTGACATAAGGAGAAGTCTTACCAACAACCTGTTCAACAGGAGTTATAAGTTAAAAGGAGGAGGAATGGAAGGAAGGAGAAATGGAAAACTCTTTTCAGTATTTTCCTGACAAATTAAATTTTAAGTGTGATTAGTGACTGTAGTGTTGTTTTTAAAGTATTTTTGAGTTCTTACATTTGTGTATAAAATTTGCGTTAGACTTTTCTTTGCCAAGAAAAAGAAGCTGAAGACTCCCTGGGAGTTACTTGTGCTGTGTATTGTATGTCCAAGGAAGGAATTTACTATTGTGCACTTCTAAAAAGTGTGTGAATTAGCAGGGTAGCTTTGTTTAATGTTTCTATTATATGCTTTGGTTTGCTAAATACACTGAGAGAATCTTTAATCTGCTTAAAAATACAAAATAAAAATTATTAAGGAACAGTAACAGGAAGGTGGCCAGTGAAATCTGCAGGGTGTCAACACCATTGCTGAGTCTGAAGTAATCTCTCACTTTGGATGTTGAAAATTCATTAGCTGCAGTCCATTTGGGGCTTAAAATCAACTATGTTTTCTTAGCCTAGAAGCTTGAAATATGTGTGAATGTCTTACAGAAACAGAGTAAAACAGTTGTACAGATTTTAAGTGCTGGTGATGTGGTTAGCCAGAGGAAGCAGTGGAACTCCTTGGTCAAATTTAGAGCATGTACCTAACTGAGATGGGATTCCAAATCAAGAAACATTAAAAATAAATATTAAAGATTTAAAATAGTATTAATTAAGTGGTAGAAGTGTTTAGTGCTATGTTACTTACTAAGCTCTTGCTGTGCATTTTTCTGTTCACATGTATCCATAAGCAAGGTTAAGAAAAGACAACAAATATCGAACATGTCATATTAATTAACAGCCAAGTAAAACCATTCTTTTACTTCCTCCGATTGTATGTTCAGACAGTTCATTCTTTTAAAATAAATATTTTGGTTAGAAGTTCTAAACTGTTATACAGGGGAAATATCAAGAATGAAGTCCTTTATCCAAATGTCAATATTCTTTCTCACCTCCTCAGGGATAACACTCTGAAAGAGCTGAAAATCCTTAACCTTGATAGTAAGTGGTTGAATATTGTCCAGATGAACTTCTTTCCTTGCATCCTGTTTTCTGACATAATTGGAATTGCCATAACAACAGAGAATAACTTCATGATTACCTTTTTTCTTCTCCACCCTTGCTTTTTGGGCTAGAATTGTAACTTCTCATTGTTGGCTCCACTGTTGCAATGCTGCTTTTCAGTAATGATTGGGATGATGCAATAGACCATATGTTTATAAAGCTGACATTGACATCCTTCCCAGCTTCATGTCATTTGAAAACAGTGTTGGAAGGCAGAATTAGAATTCAGAATAATCTTGGCAATGGGAAAAATTAACTGGCAAAATACTGTGCAATTTAATAGGAACACGTTTGTGCTTATATGGATAGGTGGAAATAGTGAAATACTAACAAAAACAGTGAGAATCTTGAACAGTTTTTGAGAGGATGATTGAGAAGCTACAGAGGCTCACAAGATGTTTATTATTTAATAGTGTGAGGCAACTGGGAGGGCAAGGGAAGCAGCAATATATTGGCTTATAGAAATGGGATGTTGAGCTGCAGGACACAAAGTCCTCATTCTTTACTCAGAACTTGTAAGGCCTCCGTTAGATACTGCATCCAGTTTTGAGTACAGAATTTTAGAAAATCAGTGGTCCATTGGAAGAGTTCTGAGGGAAGGAAGAAGAAAGACTGATTAGAAGCCTAGTAAACCTAAGTTACAGAGCAAGGTAAAGAATTGGGACTAAAAAGTTTAAAGGAAAAAAAGGCAGGAGGAAGGACTTTAGGTCTTCAAGTGTGTAAAAAGCTACCAACACAGAGTTACTAAATGGTCTTTTACCTATATTTTAAGTGGATGGGATGGGATCAAAGGACTTATTTTTAAAAAAAGATTGCAATAATACTTTTTCTGGATATGAAAATGTGAAACCCTAGAGCAGAGTAATTGTGAAGGCTGAGGAATCTCCATAACCAGAGTTCTTTGAGAACAGTTTGGATACATGTTAAGGATTCACACAGATGTGGTTGATCATGCTCTAGAAGAAGGGAATGAAGTGGACTAGGTAATTTAAGATCCCTTTCCAGCCTTTTTTAATGTCATGGGGTGTGTCTTCATATGGCAAGACATGCTAAATACATCAATGGCACTGACCCATCCTGAAATATTGGAAAGTATAATGGAATCCAGAGTGAAATACAGAATTTTTGAGAGGGAGATTTCTACTCCATCAAAGCATCTCAGTTTTCTGCATGAGTGCTCTTATTGTACCCTTCTCAGTAAATATTTTGCCCTTCACCTTTCACAGCATTCCTTCCATTCATGTTCTGTAGATGTGTAGCCAGCATTTTAGGTGGCTAACGGATAGAAGAGATTCTTGGACCATTCATTTGGCCTTTCATCAGCCTCGTCTGATTTTTAGCATTGTCTTTTGAACTTGATCCAGCGCATAGGAAATTAAATAGGGAGGCTGAAGGAAACAATGTAGGTCTGATAGGTTTTTTTCATGCTTCTATTCAGTGATCTGGTAGAAATGTGAAATAATCCAAACTAGTATTTTGGTATCTGAGAAGATAAGAAACTTTTAGAAGAAGAGCTGTCATAGATTGCTCTCCTAAATAGTAGAAATCATGCTAGCTGCTGTGGGTGGTCAATAGAGCAGTATTTTATTTGTAAGAAATTGTCTTTTGTGCCTAGCTGGTAACACTCTGTATTACTGTCTATGTGAAGTTGTATTTCATTTTCATGCTTCTTTAAGCTTGTGTGTAGTTCTTTGAAAAACAGAAAAAGGACTGAAGCAGCAGGAGACAACCAAATATTTAGTTCTGCCAGCTGAGTCTCCGGAAGAGAAAAGGCTCCCATCAGAAAAAAGTTTTAGTAAAAAAGCAGACATGACTCTGAGTACACACCTCTTTCCAGGGTCAGAAACCAAGTCTGACAGCTACCTGGTCAAATCAAAATGCTCTTTATTTGAGGCAGAACATTTGTGCTGTCCCATTTCTTTTCTCCCACAGTGCACTTGTTTCCATTTTAAAAGGGGATTAAAGATTTTCATGCTTGAAATAATTGAGAAATCTTGGTAGCTTCTCTTTGCTTTCCTTTCTTCTTCATGTAAAATTGCCATGGAAAATTAAATTTCATTTGCAGTCCAGAGAGGATGTTATATGGCCTGATGTAAAGACTCTTGAGTATCTGGTCAGTCATGGTGTTCACAGATAGTGTGGTGTCTCTGCCTTCAGCAAACCTGTGCTAAGAATGTACTCAGCCAGTGAGTGTTTGCATGTTTGTGTCATTTGGTTTTTTCTTTCTCTCTGCAAGCGACGGTGACTAAAAGGCCCCAGAGAGGCGAACATAGATGGTTAACATTAATTTCAGCAACTGCAAGGCACTGTGTCCCATGATAAGCTGTTTAATTAAACCTTGTGCCTTTTTTAATCTGCAGTTCTGTTTCTGTCTGGCTTTTGTTTCTCATCTTGCCTCTGTCTCTCCAGTTTCCATGTTTCAGACATAGCATCATTTATTTTTATCATGCATGATTAATTCAGTTTACATAAAGGTTTTCTTGAGATGGATGGATAAAGTATATAAAGCCTTTGTTCAGCCTAAATTTGGGTTTAGATGGTTTGTAACTCTTTTCCCTTCAGTGCAAGTCAGTCTCCCAGTTTCTGCTGTGCCTCTTGCTCTTCCCTCCAGCTAGCCTGGAGAGCCTTGCCAAAGCTGTCCAACAACAGCTGTTGAGCAACGCGCTTAATCACAGACACTCCCTTCTGTCCAGCTGCATTTAATCAGTGTGAAAGATGAAACTGCTTTCAGAAAGTGTGTTACAGAGAGAAATCAAGCAATGAAACAAAGAGGAAAGAAGTGTTTCCTAACCACTACTGTAGTAGGCAGAAAGAAAGGAGGTTAACCCAAAGGAAGGGAAAATTGGTAAATGCTTTTTTCGCTCAGCTCTCCAAAGTGCCATGTGTGTGTGCTGGGTACAGAAACCATTGTTTTCGGTGTCTTAGGCATTAGTGGAAAAGTTCTGCACTAAGTTGCATGTAACAGCGTAGGTACATGTTTGAGGATGGTGTGGATCTAACAACTCTGTGCAAGAAGTGTCTTACACACTATACTGAAGTGTGAATGAGTATTGAATTTCAGTGGAATACTGACCAGCTAGGATACCTGATTCCCACACTGTCTGAAAGACTAGGAATTTTGTGTATTTTAATAGTATCTGACAAGGCCACTGACAGCCTTCATTTGCTTTTTCCTTTAGCTTAATGTTGTATAAAATACTCAGAGAACATAAAATCTGAGATCCTACTTTTTCTTTTTTATTAGGGTGAGGAGAAAAAAACCCATCTATATTACCAAAACATGTGGCCATTGCACCAGTCACAAAATATACTTTAATCTCTATTTGTAGGAAGTGAAGGGTCAGGAAAGCAAACAAAGCACCAAAGATACGCTCCTGTAGGTATTTAGGAGGAAATATAAGCACTAGATGCGGTTTCTGGAAGGTGTCAGCTTGTTACTCTGCTTGCACTGGATGGGATATGGACCTCCTGAGAAAAATTTGGTCTGCCCTGGACACCTTGTGAAGTCATACTTCATCAGCTTTTTTGTTAGTCCCCATCAGGCTTACAGATGGTTTCAATTGTTTCTGAGTTGGTCTGACAAAGGCTGTAACATAAATCAATACCAGAAAGCAAGGGAAAGCTCTTTACTTTTTCCCCTTTGCATAGCTTTGCGTGAACTAAAAAAGAGAGTGTAAAGGAACAGGAAACATTTTAACAAGGGAGGAGGTAACATGTTTTGAAGATGTACCCCCCCTGTAATTTGTGTATTGGGGCTGTCCGAACAGACAGGGTAGAAGGAAGCAATGTGAATAATTTTTAGCCTGGATCTAAACGGGTACAACCTGATTTATCTTCCTTAAACACTAGATCTATGAGGGTTTTCTGCCCTTCTTGGCCCCAGCATTCCCTCAAGAAAATTTTTCCTCCTTTGTAAGCACACGCAAGCAATGATAGCCAGTGAGATTAGCAGGCAGATACCATGGGAAAGCTCTGGAGTTACTGCAGCCCATCTGCTAGGAGTTATGTTCTGTCATTTGTTGCAGACTTGAGGAAGAGAGGGTTGGAATTGTCCTTTGATTCTTACTGGGATTTTGCTGGCTTTGTCATTTGCTCTGAAATACTTGCTTGATAACAAATAGCATTTTCCTAGAAAAGTTTCTGTCCAGCATTTCTGTTCCAGGCTTGTAACAAAAACTAATAAATAAGAAACAATGCAGTCTCTTATCTCCTTTTTCTGAAGCTCGTGGGATGTAGGTGGCAGCCATGAAACAGTCAAAAGCAACATGGCAGGAGCTGTGCAGTGTGTTGGTGTGGAACTTGCTTCTAGACTTCATGCAGCTGGAACTCTCCCAGGGTATTGGTCCTCCTTTGTCAGCGTAGGGCATTGCAGGATTACCTCACTGAGCTGAAGGAGTTTACTGGCTTGGTTCAAAATTACTGAATTCGCTGAAGTTGAATACCAGGTGAGATCTGGTATGAGTGTTGCACTGAAGCAGCCAGAGCTATAGAAATACTCACACATGAAAAACTGAAGTAGCCTGGAATGCCATTGCCGTAAGGAAAAAGGAATTCCAGGACTGCTTGCTGAAGTTGGATGGGTGCTTTGGCACTGAGCAATCTTGGGAACTTTGCAAAGTTCTGATAATAATTTTCATTTCACATCAAAGCAGATGAAACAATCAAAGAGAGGAAACTAAAGCTTAGGCAAAGTTATTCAAATGAAGTGTTTTGAAGAGGGGGAGGAAAGCCCTAAGCTTGCATGCTTTTAATTCAAGTTTGTGTAGTTTTATTTGGGGAACCAAGAAAAATGTCAAAGTTGTAAGCCTGTGTGAATTTTCTATTAAATAGTCAAGTATTTGGGAATGTTCTGTGAAGAACTTTATGCTGACTTTCATAATTGTGTGTCGTGTGTCCTGGATGATTTTGTGACCTCTGTGTGTAAACTGTGAGTAGGGTAGAAATAAGGCAAAAACTTCTGTCTTGAATTTGCAAGTTAACAAAGCTCATGAGTGACTGTATTTAGTAATATCTAACCTTTTTTTTTGCTAATTATCACACATAAAATATATTCAGAAGCGACTGCTACTTCAGCTTTTGGGATAAGGAGCAGTCTAGCAAGAAAAACTGCTTAAATCCTCCGCCCAGCACTGTCACAACCAGTGTGCTTTGAACAATAGGTAGAGATGAGCAGAGTTAGAAATCTGTTCTAAAACGCCAGAACTGCCTGATTTTGAAATGATCTTTTCTTGATGTGGAAAGTCCCAGAAGCCTGCTATCTCATCCAAAATACGAATCCTGCCAGGAGTCCTAAATAGGTAACGGTGCATGACGGCTTGATAACGAGCATTCATCTGGCTTCTCCTTGTTTTCTCCCCTCACAGTTGTCTGGTGGGTGCGAGCTGACGGTGGTAATCCACGACTTCACCGCCTGCAACAGTAATGAGCTGACAATCCGCCGTGGGCAGACAGTAGAGGTCCTGGAGAGGCCCCATGACAAGCCCGACTGGTGTCTGGTCCGGACCACAGATCGGTCCCCAGCTGCGGAAGGCCTGGTCCCCTGCGGGTCCCTCTGCATCGCCCACTCTCGCAGTAGTATGGAGATGGAGGGCATTTTTAACCACAAAGGTAAGGAATGATGGGCACAGAGTCTAGTCATCAGCAGTGTGAGTTTTGGGTAATGGAGAATTCTGTGCAAATGGCAGCTTCGGTGTTCCTGCACTGTCGTGTTTTTAGCAACCATGCTGTCTCTTCCAAGAATAAGCAGTTGGCAACTCTCAGCATTAAGTGGAAATGTGGCTGAAGATAGGGAAGAGGTTTAGGCAAATTATATCTTGGTGAAGAGTTAGATATCACATTAGATCAAGCTGCAATGATAGGAAAATCTGTACCTGAGAAGTGGTGAGGGAAGAAAATCTCCAGCATGGATTATCAATGGTTCCTGAGAAACCCTGCAGTAAGAAGTCATGACAACATCAGGTTCAGCAATGGAAAAGGTAAATACACTCATTCCTATGCCCTGGCACAGGATTTTTTCATTTGGACATCTCTCTTTTACTTAACTGAGCTTTTCGGAGTAGCATTGGCACGCTCATCCCTTTTTCCCAGAGCATCTCTGAAATTTTACTTTGGGGTTTTTTTCAGATGCATGAAAGAATATTCCCCTGAAGGGTGCTAGAAAAATCTGATGATTTTTTTGAAAGGTTTTAGTGTTTTAGTGTGCTGTAATCTTTTGACTCTGTAAACTACCCAGGCTCAAAGAGTAGATTGTTATTAGAGAAAATGCTTGCTTGCTTCATTTGCAACTACTTGAGTTTGTAGGCTGTGAACAGGAAGAAATGTGAACTTATTAAAAAAAATAGGAGGGAAAAATCCAGAAAAATAGTTCATTAGAAGGCATTTCATCACACTCTGTGGGAAAAGATGCATTTCAAAGAGTTTGTTATTGCAAGTGACAAGATTAGCAGACAAGTGATGTTGGGGAAAATTCGTCTTCCAAAACACAAAATTCTGGTTTTGGAAAATTTTCCATAAATATAACCACAATTTTTTCAATTAATCAGTCCATTCCAGCTATTACAATTTTTCCCATGTTTTTTTAAGACACTGCATAAATATGCTCGACTAAAACAGGCATGAGTCTGTGTTACTTACATTAGGGGAAGGCACAGCAGGAACTTCCTGAATGCAGGGTGATTAGGGGCTGGGGGGAGAGTTTGAAGGATAGTTGTAGTAGTCTTTTGTCGTTTGTGTCATATAATAATTTGGATAGGGAAAAGTTTGCCGATATTCTGATGATAAAATTGGAAAATGTAGTTGGGTAACACTAAAACTTTTCTTCTTGGACAAGGGGATGAAATCAGGATTTTTTTTTAACAACACTCACAGAGTTGATAAATCTACTTTCCTTTGTAGCTAAGGGACTTCACGTTTGAATGCAGAGGATTTTATTAGGAGAGGCAGATTGTACTGGACTATATATATATATATTATATGAAATACATTGTGCTTGTCAGAATCCTGAGGGACAGACAGACAGACCTGGTTTTGTGTTTGAGAAGGTACTTTTATTAATCAAACCAGTGGACGTGACCTGTATTGCTTTTTTTCTTCAGCATTTGTTTAGGGAAAATGGGGCAGAGCATTTCAAAGATACTTTACTTTGTTTAACATGGTGCTTTGAAGTAAAGAGCATTAATTAATTATATTAATCACGGACACTGAAGAAGAAGAGAAAGCCATTGCTAGAATGAGCATAATTTGCAGGGTTGAATGCAGCCTCAGAAGTGCCTTCTGTCCCTGCCACAGGCTTCCTGCGGGATGTTGTGGTATGCCATCCTAATCCCAGCTGATAAGAAGCAGCTGCTAATTGTTTATTCCCACATTGCTGGGTGTCAGGCTTTAGGAGATGGATGTTTAATTTGTAAAGTTTCCTTTGCATGTGACTGAAGTGAGTGTGAACTGTCTTGAACATGCAAGCTGTTATATAATGTTAAGTAATCTGGGGAGGAAAAATAAAAGCGTAGACAAGCCACTTGAAACTACTGGAAATGTTTCACTTTGGTCCCTACCTCATCTTTCTATTGCTTGAAAGAGGTTGATAGTGTTCATTTCACTGAGAGATTATAACAATTAAGCAAAACCAGTGGAGCGCTTCGATTTTATTTTTCCGCCATAGTGAAAAGTACCTCAGACAATCCCACAAACTAATTATTCATTCTCAAGTGCTGCATTTGATTAAATAAAGCATCAGGGAATATGCTAATCAGAAGAATGGAAAAACAATGAGATGATCTTCTCAGAATTGTTCATTGTGGGTATTGATTGAGGTATGAATTCCTAAAAAACAAAACAAAACAAATCCTCTAACAAAGAACGAGTGACTTACATAATTTTAAGTCAGTCCATGTTCTTGGGTGGATAATTTTTCATGTACTTCCTATATTTCTAGTACTTAATTTTGTACCTTTAGTCTTTATAGTACAGATTTTCCTTTTTTGACAATAATTCAGTAAAACTTTCAGAGTTTTTGAGAGATTCAACAAATTAGGAATTTGAGGTCTGAAAATACATGTCCTATGTGAGGCTCACAGTGTGAGCATCAAGTCAGAGTACTTCTGTACAGTTCATGGACTAAGACATGAGTCTAAGACATGAATTGGGAGAGGCTGAGGGAAAAATAGGGTTTATGTACTGCAGGGAAAGAAGGAGGTGATCACCATCAGAAGTGGTGGGGTTGGCTACTTGGATGTAGAGTGCTTAGCCTATACAGATGGCTTGCTGAAGAGTTTTGCACTCCTTTCAGTATCTATGGACCCAGTTTTGATCTTTTCAACGGTGTTTATCAGTAGCACCACTTGCCAACAAAACAAGTTGGAAAGCCACAGCATATCAGAGGTGAAATGAGCTTCAAAGTTTTGAAATGGCAAACCTTTTGTAATTGACAGCTAGTTCTTATGGTGTGTCAAACCACATTTCATCACTGAGCACAGAAATGTTGGGTGATCCTTAATGCCTTAGATAATCTGAAATTATTATCCAAAGCAGGAAAACATGCAAGATTATTAAAGCAGAAAATACATTCAGTGAAGCCTAGTTCTAACAGTTGATCTTGGTCATTCCTGTCTGTCCACACATTATCTGTCAACCATGAAAGGTAATGTTTTGTTCTTTTGTTCTCATGTTAAAAGACAGCCCCAAAAATGACCCTCATCAATTGCCTAGGAGTGTAGGTGTTACTTCTCCTCTAAGAATGTGTATTATCTAAAGCATCTAATCAGTATGAATGGATTAAAAAAATATGCATTTTTACAGTATCTTCAATCTCTAAAATTTTATGGTAGTTGAGATAACAAACATTTTGTTAAGAGTATGAGGAAAGCATTGCACAGAAAAGACGTTCACTAAATCAATAGTAACTTAGGGGGAGAGTTGATTGCAGGTTCCTGACTCTTGCTCTGCTGGATATCAGATCTATTTTTGCTAGTTATTTGGGTCATTTAATCAATTTGATGTGCAGTTTACAGATGAATACATTTTTAAAAAATCTAAATCCCTTTTATAATAGGGGGAAAAGAGAAACAAGTGGGTAGTGAAGAGGCTGAATAGCAGTTGGTGCACTCTACAAAAAATAAATTACTAGCTCTGGAAGAACATGTTTTTCACAAGTAATGCATAAGGCAACATTTTTTTTTGCAATGATTTCCCACATGTTTTTGGGTGTGGGAGAGAAAGATTGTTCCTGTTGTTTTATTTGGTACTTCTCTCTTTTTTAACATGGGTTTCTTTTCATTCTATGGTACATTCTTTTTTATGTGTGCAGTTCTCTTTCTTTTCTTTGCAGGGCATTTACACTGCCACAGAGCTTTGGGTAAAGGGCAGGGGACAGGATTCAGTGTAATGAAATTGAACATGCAAGCTCAGAAAAACTGGCAGCTATTTAAAATTGTGAATTTCTTGCCAGTTTAGATCACAAGTTTACTGTCTTTTCCGAATTCGTGAGTACTTCTGAAGAATTTGTGATAGTCCGTCGTAGCCCTTCTGTAGGTGCTACTCTTTGGGGAGCTACAAAGGCTGCAACAGGCCTTTGCTCATAAGGCTTACATTTATTTCTGCTTTAGGTTACAAGATTTTGGGGGACCATGTCTAATTGCCAGTTCATGTTACTATCTGTTTGTTTCAAAACTTGGCCACAGCAGTCTTTCGTTTACCTGAAGGTACAGTGTTTGCCTGTTTTACGCCATCGCGTAACCCAGGGATCTGTACAGGTTTGTTCAAATCTGAGAGGTAGGTGGTGTCTTAGTAACGTGGTGCCAAACCACACACCACTCACATACTGAATACTGGCTTTTGATTTTATTCTGAGGATACTGTCCTGACTGCAGCCGTAAAGAGAGAAATGTTACTTCAGTAGTCTTTTTTTCCAAATGTAGTCTCTCTCAAAGAATCTTAACATAATAAGGCAGATCACATGGCTTTGCAAGACAAAGGCTGACAAATTTGTTCAAGTAGCTGTGTAGTAAGCCATTTTCTACACCTGCAGGATGGGAAGGACTGATGTAGGGCAGGTGTCAGAGCTCTTCTTGAATTGCTGTAGGAACCCCTTGTTCAGGAATTAAGGAAGACAAAAATTGTGTGGGTGACCTACAGATATATCCCCAGAAGAGAGAGATTTTTATAGCTGAGGCCACAGAATAGGCTAAAACAGAGTCGAATTTGTTACATTAAGTAAGCTTACTCTCACACAACTGGATACTACTCAGAATACCAGTTTTCAATGAAAGGAGGAGAGAGTAAAGGTAGAAGTCTCATGTGTGATTGAGAGCTTTCAAAGTTATGTTTGAGAAATTGAGTGTTACATGTTGAGTCTAAATACTGTTCAATCTAGGGAGAGGAAGCTCTTGTCGCAGCCGGAGAATTTGATAGAGCAAAATGGGAATCCAGTTTTAATAATTGAAGAAGGACTCCCTGTTCGTAGTGGAAGAAAAGGAGGACAACCTGGGCAGCAATTGTTTGCTTGCAAGCAAAGGGAGGCTGTAGAAGGGGAGAATTTGCTGTTTTGAGACTGCAAGCAAGTGAAGCATAGGCCATGTGTAAGGAAAAAGGTTCCCCACCCGTGGCTCCAAGCCAAAGAGCTGTCTGTGAGACTGCCTGACAGCGTTTGCAGCTGCAGGAAATGAGTTACAGCCCAGGCCAGAGGGGAAAGTAACTCCTGACAATGAGCTGGTGGGGTACGTGCCTTGCTGTGCTGCCTTGGGGCCAGGTGGCGGAAGGTGGGGACTGGAGTTTCCAGGGCACCAAACCAAGAGGGATCTGTTGCTGCTGCTACACAGACAAATGTGATTGCATGCAGAAAGTGATACAGAGGAATATGCTGGAGTTGTACAAGACACCAAACCTTAATATAAAAAATTCTGTTTCCTGATGAATCAATTACCTCCCCATAAAACTTCCAAGTAACAGGCTGCCCTGTCCAGACAGCCAGCTGATAGAAAGCCTTACAAGGAGCCCATGAGAAGCAAAGCTGAGCAGTCACTTGAATTTGACACTCCACATATTTTAATTGAGAAAAAAATTGTAAAGGCTGTCCTGCAGTGTCAGTTCAACTTATTTATCAGGCAGACTTGAGCTTGAACAGAGATGCATGCATTTTAATAGCTGAAGTTCAACTTCACAATTACCAGTTGATTTGAAAGTGTAATAAATCATAAATTTTCATTTAGTCACAAATATTTTTCCCAAAAGCACTGCTAGTCTAATAGTGGCAAGGATGGTTTGAATTTAGGTTGTATGTGTGTGATTTTTCAAACATGGTCTCATGCCTTAGTCCAGGTGAATAAAGTAGCTGCAGTATAAAGTAAAACAAGAATTCTCTATCCTGACTTTCCTACCTTGTGGTTTTAGTTGAGTTTGCAGTTAAAAACATCATCTGCGCATAAATAAACTTAAATAAAATGTCAGCAATTGACTGTGGTCCATTAGATAATAATCTTTGCATTGAGCTTTGTAGCCAAACTGTGTCAGATAGTCAGAGTTAATAGCCAAATTCTAGTTGAGACTTGATAAATAGTCTGTATGAATTGCTTCCTTGGCGTTATGCAATCTTAAACTAGACAAGGAGGTTCAGTGAATCTCACAATTTGAATTTCTAGATGAGTTCTCTCTAAGTCAAGTTCACGTGTGCTCTGAAACATCATAAGATTGATTTCTGCATAAACCTGCCTTTAACTCCTGCATTATTCTTTTATCATAATGCAGCCCGGGAAGACTTGAGATGTGTCAGTATTTCCCATGCTGACTCTATTTGTGAGCATAAGTACATGGTTAATTTGTCTCTGGAGTTTTTGTACATACCTAATGAAAGGATTTTGCTCTGCTTGGGAGCTCAGTATTACAGCTGAGAAAAAGAAATTTGTATAATACTGGCTTGAGTGTACTTTTGGTCCCAGACAGCTGCCAAATATATTTCTCTTATATATTGTAGTTGGAAAGGAAATCGGTGCATAAAAAGGATCTGCTTCAGAACAGATGTATTTGCACAGCTGATCTTTGGGAGGTAGAGGGTGGATATAAACCAGCAATTCTGATGGCTTTAGGTTTCCCGAGAGAGTTGTTACTTTGCTTGCAATTAGCCTTTCTTTGACAAGAGTTTCTTTTTCTAACCAAGGTTAGAACAGAGTATGAGCTCAAATCATGTCCTGCAAATGTTGTTTATGTCTTGCAATTGAAGAAAACCTTCCTGAAGTGTGGTTTGCTTTCCTTAACTTGTCCCTCTTCAGGTGTGCAACAAACTTTTAAAAATTGCTGAAGTGCTGCGAATTACTTTGTGAGGGTGTTTTTGTTACCCATATTTTGCTTGCTGCTTCTTTTTTTTAAGGAGCAGGCTAGAGCTGACGATCTTGTGCACCTTTTGGGACATCCTCACAGTACATTACATCACATCCCATCATCTGTCATCATCACTGCCTGCAGGTAGAACCAGCAGGATTTAGGGTTTCGCTGACTTCCTCCAATTCTGCTTTTGTGAGGAGGCTGCTGAATGTGTTCTGTTGACTTCATTTCACTTTTCCTGCAAAAAGTAAAATATTAGGCATGCTAAACTAGAAATGTTACATCACTTTTAACATAACTATCAGAAGCTTTTTTACAGGTGCCCTGGACATCTCTTAAGTTGTTGGCACTATTATGCAATGTTTTCCTTCTATTTTGAGTGCACAGGTATAATTACAATTCGGGACATGCTTGTGTTTCCTCCTAGTTTTGAGTTGAGTACAAATAGCAAGACATTTTCCTCTATCTGGAACAACTATTGAACCTAAATTCATGATTGTCCATCGTGAAAGTTCAGCAAAAAAGGGATGGAATTCTTAGAGCAAATGGTGTAAAAGAGGCTGTTGTGATAAGTTAATAAAAACATTTAATCATCCCAGGAAAACATACTGCTAATCCTTTTCAGAAATTTGCAGTCTGCATTTTCTAGGATGGATATATAATGGTTAACCTCTATAGCAACAGAAGACATTTGCATAACTGAGATGCAGGCATAAATAGTAAAGGTCATCTTAGGTAAACTTGAAATCAAATTATCCTTGATTACCAAAATCTTGTAATTTTTCCCTGTGGTTGTAAACCAGCTGTGGCCAACCTTTACTGTTCATTAACCATTTACGTTTAAGTGCAGCAGAAATAGTCCCTGTTACAAGAAGAGCTTAAAAGTATGTCAGGTTTTCAAGAGCAGACTGGACAAAGCCCCAGGTATGCTGGTCTGATCTCGTAACTGACCCATCCTTTTGAGCAGAAGATTGGACTACATGGATTTTTGAGGCCACTTGAAACTGGAGTTATCGTGTGATCCTATGCTAAAAGTTAGAATTTCTAGCAGGGACTTGGTATGTTTGAAGTATTTCCAGGAGTCTTGGACTCCCCTTAATGCCTCTGGGGCTATCAGAAATGATGAAATTTTTGCCCCCAAATACATTTATTCAATGTAAGAAATGGAAAGGAATCATAAAAAGTGATTCTCCTTGTGAAAAACTCTAGTTGTGCTTGTTACACCGTGCTGGGTGTGGTTATAACCTTACCAGGTGCATTTTCATTTTTTAATATAAGTAGTGGTGATACAGAGATTCTTTAAACACAGAGTCCAGGGAAGTCTAGGTGTGTGTAAGAACTTGCAAATATGCTGAAGGAAGGAAAGCTGCTAGGGAAGCCACATGGAAAGAGGGACTAGTAAAGCTGAGTAGTCATTTGTTGCTTTTTACAGAAAAGCTTAAGGGACGTGGAAGTATATGGGGTCTTCAACGTCTAAGTCCAAGCTGTTTTCACTTTATAAATAATAGGAGAGGATTCTAAAATGTTAAATTTAGGGAATTTGTAGTGATGAAAAAGATTCTGAAAGAGAATGAGAAAGAAAGCATAGCTCACTAACACAAACAGTATATTAAGTGAAAGAGGTTAAAAAAACCCCAAAACTAAATTGAAAACTACCAAGTCATTAACCATGAATCTTAAAATTTTTGTATGAGTAGCTGGTGTGTTTTTAAAGAGTTTATTTGTCATGGCATGACTTGGTTGTTGGTTGGTTGTAGTGTATTTTGTGCTCACATCTCTCATTGTCTCAGAAGTAACAAAATACATGTACTTTAAATGCTGGTTGATTTAGTAGAACAGGCTTAGGTGTGTTTATCCTTTCATCCTAAAGATGTGGCAGGACTACATATAGTCATGCCAGAGTCAGTTTGGAAAGCAGTGGCTCAGAGCTCTGTTTACAGTCTCAGAGTAACTTCTAAAGCACCGGTGTTTACAGCAGGTGGTACCCTGAAGGTGTGTGATGTGTTCTCTTTGTGGCGTGGTTGCTTGCTTAAGTGAAAGCCCAGGCAGTGGAATCCAGTGCTCATTCACATCACCTGCATAAGACTATGTGAAGTTACAATGCTCAGAACTGGAATAAATTAATAGTAGCAGCATTTGACTGTCTTTTGCTGTTTGTGGAATAACAAAGCCTTACTCTGTTATTGTTAACATTTAGCAATCTGAAACTTCTACCATGATGGCATTCTTTGTTCAAGAGGAACTAACTGGGAAAAGAGAATGTGGTTTGTGTCCGTTGAAACAGTTTTCTGGCACCTGAATTTTAGTTGCTGTCCTAAAGGATCATTGTTGTCTTAACTGAGTGTAGTAACTTACTGAAATATCTAAAGTGTAGGCTTAGAGTTGCTATTTCATAACTACATTTTCACAATTCTGCTAAGGAGTGATGGTGTAATTTGTAGGAAGTTTACCCTTTTCAATTTTGTCAGCTGTGTGATCACGTTAATTTCTTGGGTTCAGAGCTAATTTTCTTTTAAATGAGTGTAAAACATGTTCTATGTAACCCAAACAGAAATATCTTACCTTTCTCAGGACTGAATTATGCTACATTTATAATTCAGAATAGATATTAAAAAATTGTTAATTACAATGCAGAAACTCTCACATTTGTGGAATTGTTTGACAGTACACAATTTCAAGTGTTTCTGTGTTTTATCATCTGATTGGCAATGTATAATAATAAGCCCCAGTCCTGTGGATTTTTTTTGCTCCTCCTTTCTGTTGTGCCTCTGATAAAGCTAGCTTCCAAATATACTTAAATGTACTTAGTAACAAAGCTATGTTTATAATTTACAAAAAGATGGCATCTGCAATCCAGGGAGTGAGAGAGAAAATGCCTATTTCTGGTTTTGCTCTCCTGTAGATGCAGTGCAGAGGAATTGAGGAGGTTGCTTCATTTTGCTAAAGTGTCTTTTAATAAAATAAAGGAAGCTGTGAAAGTATGTAGGGGTGTTTTGTGTTAAATGCTTCTGTTTGAAATCCACTCAGGTGCTTTCAGAGCCCATGTGCCTTTCCTGCTTTCTGAAGCAGCAGGGTGTTGGATTGTGGCTGGGCTCCATCTGCCACACCTAGGAGTGCCATGCAACTTAACCTGATCTGTTGCAGGGACTTGTGGTAAGCAGTACTGAGCAGAGACAAAAGGAGAGGGTGGCAGTGAAGTAAACCTTTGTAACTAACCAAATAGCATTTTTGCAATTTGAACTGAGCAGCAGTAGAATAAGAAAAGTGTTTTTGTCAATAATACCAAGCAGCAGGTAGCCCACACAGCAGGAAGAAGTAAATCCTCCAGATGCGTTTGTATGGAACTTCAGCATCAGTATTTCTTACAGGGAGTACATGTCCCATTTAAAAAGCTTTGCTTTTGTTGTTTTGGGTTTTTAATGACCTGGTTTGACCTAGTAGAACTGTTCATTTTCCTTTTAAGTGACTTAAAAGAAATTAATTCTAAGTCAAGAACAATTCAGTATTCTAAGCACTTCTGATTAATATATTCGTTTGTCTTTGACTGCATGCATTTTTAGTTAAGATAATTACCTGAGAGACTTATGTTAAAAAGAATCCAAACCTCATGTATATGAAGCTAAAACTGGTTTGGAAAATTACACCTTGTTTTGACCAGATTTTTTTTCATGCCAAAAGGCTTTTTCCCCTTGGGGAAATAAAGAAAAAAATGAGTGATGATGGGCGACTTGTATAGCAAAATTAATGTAAAAACTGAGTGTTTCTTCAGTATGTCTCATTAGGACAGCAAATATTTCTTGCTTGGAACACTTTTTGTGTTTTCTCCAAAGTAGAGATGACACATGGCCTATTCCTTCTACCCTCCTACCCCTTGCTAAGTACCAAATGTATGTGGAACAAAATTCCTTACACTCATCCAAAAGATTTTGTTTGAATTATCTAAAGCTGGTTTGTTGTGGTTTTGCTGACAGTGGCTGGGATCCTTCAAGCTGGTTTGGCATGCTGCAGTGATGACTGCATTGAGGAGTCAGAATTTTCCCAAAGCTTTTCCAGATAAACAGAAGACCAGGGACACTGAACATCTCATCATTTCTTTGAAAGGCCTCTTCATTCTTGGGGGTGGTATACAGGCTCCAATCCCTTGGCTACAGCACAGAACAGAGTTAAAAATTCAAGTAAATAATAGCCAAATGATTAAGATGGGAGAGAATTTACTGTGTCTGTGTCATGTGCTTTTTGATAGTCTTTCTTACTGTAGGCATGAGCAACATCTAGGGCATGTTCTGCAAAGCTGGAGACAGGAAGGACTTGTTTAGATCCTAGCCTGGATGACTGAATAGTTGGATGCATGGTTCTTCTCCAAATATTTTTAATTAAAGCCTGAGTACTTCAGTGTCTTGGTATCAGTTGCTCTTGACAAATGCCTTACCCAAGATGTAGAATGGAAGGCTATAAATCACCCATCTGAAAATACCTCTTTACCCTCAATCAGAAGATACTTTTCCCAGGTTTGCCAGCTAGTGAGATAGCCTGTGTGTTTTGTTGGAGGTGGCTATTGGTTGGAGTTTTTTAGGTTTGTTTTTTTAGTTTGTTTTTTCTTTGCTTGTTTTTGTTGAAAAATATCAGTATTTTGAAGGGAGTTCTTGGAAATCTCAAATTAAGGATGTTCACACAATTCATTGCACAATACAGTTTCTGACTGATTGAATTTAAAGTGTCTCTGGCAGCTGGCAGCAGTGGTGGTAAAGAACAGGAAACAACACTCTGAATGTTAAGTCCAAAGAGCCCCTGTTGTAATGATTCCTCTCCTTGCAGACTGGCAGTGTTATTTATCTGTGAGACTGAGGAGCAGCGAAGCTATTTTTTTGGAACAGGATGATCTTTGTGTGTGGAGCTAAAGAAACCAGATCCTAGTGGCGCAGCTGTACCCCAAGCAGTTAAACTGTGCACACATTGTACACTGAGGAAAAGGCAAAGTTAGGCTCCTTTCAGAATTTTCATGGTAGTGAGGGAGCCCAACTTTGAAGATTCAACCTCGGGTTTATTTATTGGTGTGGTTTTGCTTTCTACAATTTCTTGATTTTGTTAGAGTATTCTGGTGTGGGGCAGAGTGCCTAAGCTGCCGAAGATAGGATTTGTATGCGAAGTCTGCCTGATTGATTTATTTTTTTTTTAAATGCAAAATGCATATTGTAAATAAAATTCCTATTGGTTTGTACAATGTCATTTAGTTCAAGAATTTTAATAGTTATGGGTTTATGTCTAACTTTGGTTCCTAGGTCTGGGTAGTCTTTGGTCCTGCACAGTTTTGGAAGTCTGTATCTTTTCTCTCCCATACACAGAAACATGACTGAAAATTGTAAGAACTGTGCAATACTAAATCGTGGAAGCATTTGTGTCATAAATCACTTCAAAAATTGTTTTAAAATTGTGACATTTAGATGCTGGCAGAACCAAAAATAGAATTCAGTCTTCTATTAATTTCAGTTATCTCGTATAAGCTTCTCCCCTCTTAAGATGAACAAGAATTTTTTAAATAACATGGTAGTACTGATTCCAAAATCTATTAATTACTTTTGTAAATGGAATGCCAGGAATATGAGAGAGAAGATTCTGGAGAGGACAGATATAGTTTTGCTTGAAAACAGTATTGAAGCTGTGTTTTCTCATGCTGTAATCTTTCAAACACGGACACCTCTCCACCCTGCCAAGACAGATATTAAGGAAGGAAGGTTGGCTCTTTAGCTTCTTGCTCTCAGGCAACTCAGAATAGGTATTTAAATTTGAAATTTCTGCATTTTATTAGCTTCCTTCTCTTGTTCTGCTTGTTTTCACCAAGATGGTGCAAAATGTAATGGGACCTTACAAAGATTAAGTTGGAATGCTGTTTATCCTTGTTTTAATATCATTCTGTTATATATTTCTATTACCATGCAAATATCTTAGGAGTAAGAGAAATGCAGTCAGCTTAACTCCAGTTGTCCTGTTAAATGAAAGAAGGTATGAATGTTTCCATTCTTACATGCAGAACTAATAATAGAAGCCTCACACGAGGTAGCACTTCCATAAGGAAGTTACTACAGTGGCAAATGGTGGGTGCAGATGCTGCAGTTAAGAGCTGCTACCTGTGAGAAGCTGAAGCTGTAATGAACTTATTTGTTGCCTGTCAATGGCAGTGACTGGTGAGCTGTTACATCTGTGCTGGGGTGAGCTGGCAAAATGTTAATACCTTAAAATGGTTTTGGTGGGCTGACACTGTCCATCAGTGATCCCTGAGATTAATTGCAGAAAGCTGATCCTGTTCCTTCACTGTAGTAATAGATATGGGCATCTGATGCTTCATTTACGTCTATCATACAAAGTATGTGCTACCTGATCTACTCGGGATGTGCAGTGCTTTCCTAGCTGGGTTTTTTTTGTTTTAGTTTCTTTGTTTAATCACTGGGATGTAGTCTTTCTTACAAAATGCTGTCTTAGAAACGAGTGGGCTCTTTTGCCTGGAATTTTAAAATCTTTGTGAAATAGACAAAATTTTCACCTGGACATTTATTTTGTCCCTGTTCTAAGTAACTGAGAAATCTCTTAAATTGCTAGGGGCCTGAAAGGCCATTCATTAGTACTTTTCTTTCAGAAATGAAGATGATAGCTATCTACTTTTTTTAAAGGATATTATACAAAGTGCATAACCAAGAAAACTAATTTCAGCTTAACGCAGCTAAGGCAAAAAAATGAAGCAGTTGATTTTGCTTAAAAAAAAAAGAGCCACAACTACTTCAACTTTTGTCAACTGGTACACATCAATATATGAGCTTTTTTTATAGGTAATTGCATCAGAGTTTGTTTTCCTGATGGCCTGTGGTCTCAAATACTGAGCAGTAGATGAAGCAGGGGTAGCTCACTGCTGCTGTGCAACACCCCATGCAGCCCAACCTCTTCTGCGCTGAGCTTGTGCTCTGTACCCAGCTGGTTTTTATCCTGAAGATGTTCTCCATGTAGATGTATTCCTGCCTGTGGAATTAAGATTACCTGACAGGTTTGTTGTTACCAAGGATGAGTTCCTACAAAAAACTGCTGATGCAAGGAGTTGCAGGAAGAGCTGTCTAGCAGACAGGGGTAGCTAATGCAGGATATGGCACTGGAATACAGAAAACCGGATAGAGCTAAAGGACAAAGAGAGCTTTGTGGTAGAGCCTGAAGTAAACCATGGAAAGATTTTAATAGGCTGCCTGTTTGGGCATAAAATTACATGTATTGATACAGGTCCCTGTCTCGGAGACTGAGACTTATGATACATCTTGAGGTGTTTTAAGTCAGATCTGAGTGATACTGCATAATGGTCCCTGCCTGTTAAATTAGGAAATGTTGGGTTTGTGGTGTAGAAGTCATCTGCCTTTTGCTTATACTTCAGGAGAATTTACAAGTTTGTGCTGTCTGCCTTGGACCATAAGGAAGTTGTAGCTATTGTTTCAGTATGTGCATTGAGATGTTTTTCAACCAAATTCTTACCTAACGCGCCCAGTGGCTCTGCACCACATTCATGCGGGGTCTGTTGTCTCCACTCCAGTGTTGCTGTGAAGCAACTGCATTTTGCGAAAACTGTGTCATCCAAGACAGCTGTGTATCTGTGATACTTTCTTCTTAACCGTGTAACCTGTGAAATATGACTCTGAGACAGTCAGTGTGGTCATTCTCTCTCCTTCACCACCTTGATTTGCTTGTCAGATTTTGCTCTGAGAAGAGAAGGGGTCAAAGCAAAACCTAAAAATAACAGTGTTTGCTTTCAGTAGGAACGGAAGAACTTTTTGCAATAGCAAGCTGCAAATTATGTGGTTCCCAGAGCATTTATAATATCTTCCTGCATATATTATTGGTTTTATAAGAGCAGTCTCCATGCAATTAAAAAGCAAAACTAAACCAACCTAAAAACAGTTTTATGTGTAAGTTTTGCTCTCTTTTGGTCAGAAGTTTTCTTACATATGGAAATCACTACTTCAAAACTGTATTGATAACCTGTCTAGATAGATGTTGGCTTAAAGGTGTGAGAGTTTTCCTGCAACTAGGATGGCTGGATATTCTTGAGTTTGCTCAATGTGCGTGGGAACGGTTGTGGAGTGAAAGAAAAGGATTGTTTGATTTATTTTTTTTTTCTTACTCAACTAGAAACTAGAATGATTTTCAGATGTTCTGCAATTTCATGAAGAGTAAACTAGCCTTAGTGGAAGTCTCACTGTAGGTGGTAAACTATAAAGATCACTTATCTTGAAGAAAGAGAGGGTTTTTTCCTCTGCTTTGCCTGCCCTCCTCCCAACACCCCCACCCTTAGGAATTCAGTGTCATTTGAAAGTTATTTTGGGTCAAAAGAAATTGATCAAGAATCAGAATTAATGGTTTCAGTGCAGGAGGCTATGAAGGAAAAACTGATTCAGAATTTAGATTAGCTTTCCTTAGAAAGAAAAACATTATTCTCAGGTGGAGGGTGACCACGACTCTTCAGTACTGCAGACAGGATAAGGTGTGTGTACCCAACTTGTGTTACATGCTAATGATAAGCTTTCTTTGACTCTGGGACCCTATAGACTCTCAGTTCCACATAAAATTCCTATTTATCCTTGCATTACATGCATTTGCTTGTGCTAGTATCATTGGCATCCCCCTCACTGCTTTATTTTCTACTTACCCTCTCTACGTGTCTGTGTACTATACAGTATTGTTTGTTCAATCTTATTTTTGGGCTTTTTTTCCCCCATGATCATATAATATTAGAAAGCATTTAATTTCTGTTTTTATAAAAACTTAATTCTTTCTTTGGCTGTTTATCTATCTAGTGAATGTAGCTTTATGTAGCTCCTTTAAAATTAGCTGGTGATGTGTTCAGGGGAAGAAACCAAACATCTTTCCTAGGTTTGCATAGCAAAGAAAAAAAATTAAAAACATAATTTAATATTTGTAGACAAATGCTTTCGTGGCATGCTAGGTGAAGAATGCATGTACAAAAAATAAAATACATGCAGTCTCAGTTTACTGAACAGGAAGGCAGCTTAATGAACTAGAAATATATCTGGCAGAGTATGAGCACAGAGGTGAAACAGATCTGCAATGTAGTATAAACCAGGGCAAGATCTTAAATTAATTTATCAAGTGGTGTGGATTTTCTGGTATTGTGGGATTTGGTGTACTGATTGATTGACTGATTGATTGATTATCACAAACAAGACTTAAGAGAAGGTGAAGGTGAGGGCAGAATCTGTTGTTTTTCAAGGAAAATTGGAAGTTCCAGGGAAAGCATTGCGTGGTTTAGCTGACCGGAAAATGTCTGTCTTTTCTGTATTTCTGCCTTTAGCTAAAGCATTAAAAACTAACAATGCTGTGTAAAATAAAAAGATGTGTTAGAGGTTCATTTTGTGCACTCTGGTTACTATAGAGCTCTGTAGGGGTACTAGACTGCATCTGTTCTGAAGGCTGAGAGGAAAAATTGCTGGTTTGCTGTATTTTTTAAGATCACCCTGAGCCTCAATTAGGGTAGTTACGGTAGAGTGTAATCTGCTGCATCTGGCTATTCCCACATGTGAATTTAAAGACTGGAACTGTGTTCAGTGAGTCAGAGGAGAGCATCCCTAGAAGAGAGGAGCTGCTCTGACAGCAGGCAGGGGTCTAAACCAGCCTGAGAAGATAATAGCGACTTCCTCGTTCTGATGGCATTGCCTGTAACGTTATCTGAGTGAACATCTTCAGGAGAAGCTGTAACTCATCCCGGGGTGCAGGCGAGTAGGTTATTTGGAAGCTGTGGGTATCGGAACAGCTGACTCCTCGCCATGCCGAACAGGATTAAACAGATTGATGCTCTGGGATCTCTTCACTCAGTAAATCCTACCTGCTGCGGCAACGGGCAGCCGAGTGGCTGTAAATACTGGATCCTGGATTTAGGTACAAATATGCGCAGTACAGATACAATGGGCAGGGGGAGGCAGGTTGGTTGGTTGTTCGGGGGATGTTTTCAAATCACAGGAGTTTAGTTGGATGCTTTTTTTTTTTCCTCCTTCTCTCTTTTTCTCTGCTCTCCCATCCCTCTGATCTGACCCCAGCCAAAAAATGCACAGTAGTTCAGAAAGGACCTATATGGGAAAGGGAGCAATTACGGAATTTATTTTAGTTATGTAAACTACTGAGATGCTGTACAGTAAGCTCTTTCAGAAAAAGCTTGTAAGAGGCGTGTGCTACTTTATGGGGTTTTTTTAGTTGAACTAGGGAAATGAGAAATGGTAATTCTTGCTCTGTGAAACGTTATTGATGGTAGTATTTTAGGAGATTAGCAGAAATTTTCATAGAATGTTGCTGCTAAACTAAAGAAATCATAGATTATTCAGTATATATCACTTTCATTAAACTGTTGTTGAGAAGTAATGCTTTTGGGGAAATAGAGCTTGAAAAGAAAGGGCAGTTGGGAAATAAATGAGTCTGTGAAATTTATTTAGAGGCAGCATTGATTCTGAAATGTAATGTGGAGGTAAGCCGTGCTCTTTCAGTCTCAGCTGGAGGAGCACAGAGGTAAGGGTAAGGATGTTCATGTTAAACTCATTTCTTATTGGGTCTTCTCGCATTCATCCTCTCTAATTTTTAACAGGAGACAATATTTCTGCTTGGCATTTGATCTGTTGCTGCTGAATAAGTTTGTATGATACACATTAAAATGTTGGAAATATCTTCAGGACAAAACAGTGCTAACCTTTAGTGTCTGGAGCTGATGCACCTGTTGGGATGCTTTCTTACATACCTGTTGCTGTGTGCATATACTTCAAAAAAGCAGCAAAACAGAAGTTATAATCGGTGTTATTTGATAATATCCAAACTGCAGTTACGGATGGGTGAGAGGAGAGGGAGGATGGCAGAAGGCTTGCAAACATGAAATCAAGGATGTAATGGGAATTAATCTTATCAGAGACCTCTGAAGATGGGGTCGCATGTCAGTGGATGGTCGTATCTCTCAGTAGTTCCTCGAAAGGTAGTGGGGCATTGGAGTTCCAGCCGGTGGGAGTTAATGTTAGCAGGCTGTCATCTCTGATCCAGCAATAGAGCTGTGTTCTCAGAAGGGTGCTCTGTAGCCCCCAAGTGCTGCACAGTCGCTTCCTTAAACAGCAATTATTCCGGTTTTTAGAAGTAAACAAGTACAGGTTTACAGTACTTCTTGCAGGAAGGTGGGAGTGAAAGGAGTCAATTATAAATAGCAGTTGATAGGCAGAGTGTTCTGCAGCAAAATATTTTAGAGCAAGTCCTCACCCAGAGCTGTGACTACCTAGTCTGCTGGAGGTCTGTTCATGGCACGGCAGCAGTCTTCTCCCCTTCCTGTTGCTTTGCATTCTCCTGTCTTTGCTGTAGCTTCTTTGCTTCATTTTTAAACCCTTGGAGCTGCAGTGGTTAGATTACTTCCAAATAATTTTTGCAAAACACGTTTTATGAAGTGCTGGGTGTAGTCAGTTCCTATCAGTGAGATGCTTTCCGTTACGACCATAAATTAAGATCATAGACACATATGAAGTCTGGCTTGGCAAACATACGTGGTTTCACAAACATTCTTCATTGTTCCCTTTCTGTGTCTTAAAAACAGATGTCCATGCACGCAGACCATGCCGTAAGGAGGCTCAATAGCCTTTCATAATAGGGGAACTAAGCTTACTTGCATACCCCAGTATAACTGTAGCTGTGCCATCTCTTGAACTGGAACAAGTGAAAATTGTATCTGTAGCATCACTGGCCATGGAAAACTTGAAACTTGTAATGTGGGATTTAGGCTTAATATTCACTCTTGTGCATGATTTTATTTGTAGAAGACTTGGACATTGCTTAAAGTTTTTTTTTAAGGAATTACAAAGTTTGGTACATTTTTCATTAAAAGTTAGAATACGTGTACAATTAATAATTATGTATTCCTGCTTAATTAAATGATCTGAGTTTTTGCCCCACTTATGCATCAAGCCTGAAGGAAGAAAAACTTGTTCAGATATAGGGAGAAAGAAAAGAGGGCTTTGAGTAATGAATTGGCAAGAAACTACTGAAACTAATAAGTAAGTATTGTATTTTTGCCTTTATCTGACATCAGTTGGAGAAAGCAGTGGTGTTGGTAGGAGGAAACCAATTCTCATGGTAATTCCACCCATTTCTGTAACTTAAAAATGCTTTGCATATGAGACAAGAGATACAAGATAAATATTAAAGTTGTTTATGGTTATCTGGCTGAAGAGAGTGTTGAGTAGTTTCAATCTGGAACTGAATATCGAAAATAACATATTTTTTCAGTTACCTTATGAGTTGGAAGAAACAATAGCATGTATGTGTTTTAGTCCCTAAGTGGATCATGTGAGTCTATATTTCACTTGGGAAATTTGAGAGGCAAATCTCATGGATAAAATCCAGGGAATAAATGTACAACCCCCAAATTTATCCTGAAGTTATTAACCATCTGGGAGCTGGGGTTTGAAGGAGGAAAGGTGGTTGTAGGAGTAGAGAAATAATGGAGAATTAGTTTTGAAGAAATACATTTATTATATGTGCAGTAGATTGCTTAAAAGAAAGTATGTGAATCAAACTGTCTTTCTTTTTTCCTCTTTTGTAACATTTTATGGTATATCAAGCCTCAGAAATAATTCATCCATAAAACAGGATGCTTTTACTGTAAAGTAATTGTTAGCAAATGGTGTCCAAGAGAGGATAAGAATCTCTGAGGACTGAACTCAGAGGATGCAGTGGGAGAGTCCAGTTATTACTAATGGGTTGGTGTAATTCTTGGCATAGATTCACATATACACTTTGAAAGTGTATTCTTTTAGAATACAGATGGAAGCTGTTAAGTATGTGCTGTGTGTGCCTTTCCATCTCCACAAAGAGCATGCAGCAGAAATCCTCCTGAAACTGAGCTCATGTATCAGCTATACAGTTACACGTGCAAAGGTACTGCTTTCCTGACCTCTGCGTCCTTACTCACTTGTTCTTGGCTTTTCTGAATCATTAGGCTGCAGGACTCAACAGAGAGTTAGCTGAAGGTGCGGTTTCATGGTTAGTAAAAAATGAGCTACGTGTCAGGTACTGCTAGTTTATCTATCCTGTGCTTGCACGTATGATCCAGCTGCTTCTTGTGCATCAACACCAGCAGTCACACAGAGAGCCAGACCTGGGAGTAGATCCTGCAGAAAATGCTACACCATTCCCTCCTCCCACACCCCAAGATCCCCCTTGAAAAACCACAAACAACAAAAACAATAACAACAGCAAGATGTTATGAGGTATAGGAGTTTATGCAAGAAAAATACTGATGTCTTTTCAGAATTGCCATCCCTGCCTGTGAACCTGATGATTTGAGACTTGGGGTTTTTGCTCTGAGTGAGCTGATCAGATCCACAGCTATCCATGTTTTCATCTGAGCTACTCCTGACTTTTTTCTCCTTGAATGTGGATATATTGGACTGGATGTTTCAACTGGACTGGACTTTTCAGTCTGTTGGAAAGGCCATTTCTGTAGCTCCCAGGTGGGTTACCTGCTCTGTGAAATAAGCCAAGACTGAGAGCAGCGTGGATGAGATGTGTGTATGGAGTTAGCCCCAGGCAGCCTTTTGCCTCTAATCATTAGAAGTTTGCTCCATCCACTGCAGCACTTTCTGCTCAGACCTTGTGTAAGTACTGCATGAAAAAAGAGTAATTTAAAATGGGTCTTTTAGCCCCAGCTTGTTCTCAACCCAGCTACTCAGTTGTGAGTTTCAGCTTTTTTTTAAAGATGTAAAAGGAAAACATATGCTTTCCTGAAGGAAATGTAGTTAGGATTATGATACAAACTTCATGTAATAAGGATTTGTAACTCCATTTTTGTGTTAAGAAAAAAGTGTTTACATATAAGCATTTTTTGATTTTGCTAAGATGATTGTATTCCTGTGTGTTGCTACTGAAGCATATTCAAAGTACTTAGTGAAGAATTTCTAGATTTTTCTTCAAAAACATGATGTAACAATGAGCAGTCAATACCAAGGCTTCCCAGAGAGAGACCAGAAGGAATATTGATAAAACTTTGAAAAGAAGAGTGGAGTTTGATTTCATATCAGAAATCTGTTTGCGTCTTTACCTCGTTGTCAGCTCTCTCAGAGAATACTTGTATCTAAGCATCTGATGCATCTGGTGTTGTATAATGGTAAAAAGTCTGTATTGGATGGTTGGGCTTAAACTGAGCAAAGCAGAAATGTTCCAACTTATATTTCAACTTAGTTTCCCTCTTGCTGTGTTACAGCTCTCTTTTAAACAAATTGCTTCAGTGAAGCAGCAGCATAAGAATGGGCTATCGCCTTACATAATGAAAATTTCCTTTTGGTGCTCATTGCAAGACTAGTAATGAACAATATGTTCATAATCTGCTTTTGAGCAGAGCTACAAGCGTTTGTGACAATCCACTGAATTTGCTCATCTAGGCTTGTGCTGACTCTCCTTTAGGGGAGGTAATGAGAGGAACAGAGTTTAGGTGATACAAGTATATTCCATCTTGCTTTGAAAAGACAACATCAGTAATATTAACAGCCCTCCCCTGTAAAGGTTGGTTTTCCTCACAGAGGATAGCTAAGTATGCTTGTTAAACCACTTAACCTGTTTTTTTGTTTCCGTGCATTTGAACATGAGACTGGACACCTCCAGTCAATCTTCTTGAATGGGTGGTTAAAAAAAGACACCACCCAAAAAATCAACTGTATGGAACCATTTGCCCTAAGTAGAAGAGTTTCACAGAGATCAGCTGCCTAGAGGCATTGTAGGAAATGCTTGAGACTTGATGAAAAGAAGAAATGTTTTTTTCAGTAGAAAAATGAAGATAAGCTAATTAAATTTCTTATCTTGTTTCTACCAGATAACTTATTTGCCCCTAAATTTAGGCTTACAGTTGAGTCTCTAACTTAAAAAAGCAGTAATTATTGTTTTGTAGAAATTATCACAGATTTCCTTCCCTTTCTCTGCTTCGTGTCTAATTAAAGCAAGTAATAAGAATACTGATTTATTGCCTTTTAATTGCCTTTCAAAAGAAGCTTAATTTTTTTTAAACCTTCTTTTTTCCTTTTATTTCCTACATCCAACCCAGTTTTGGACACTCTCCCATGATCTTATCATTTTCCTGTGGCCACTTAGGATGGATGGAAGAGCTAGGGATGGATGGGATGCTGGGGAATGATGTGAAGAATTGGAATTTAGATGACTGGGTGGACAAAGCAGTTCACAGCATCACCTTCCTCGTGAGGCTTTATTGGGAAAATTCAAGGAAACAAAAACAATGGAAAAGTTGCATGACAAAATGTAGCTTTTTGTGTCATGCCAAAGAAAATTCAGCAGTACATATGTTATTCCTGAAGAAACTGTAATCAAGTTAACGAACATGGCAATGACTCTGTTTTTAGTATTCCGTGTATTTCAATTGCACACTGAGATAAAATGTCACATCTTCCATTAATTTATAGTTTTAAAATACTTGTTTTAAAATACTCTATACCAAGGAGTTATCTTTCCCCTTTTAACACAATCTGTATTCAAAATTGATGAATTTGTGGAGGAATATCTTCCTGTTTCCTAATCCCTTCAAATACTTCATCCTGGAAAGGCATCTCTGCAGCAGATAGGCATTGTGACTTTCAATAGCTCTCTGCTAGTCAACCTTGATGGTGAGTCTGTTTAAAAAAACCCCTTATATTTCCAGTGTGACTGACCTTTATTAAAATCACATGTGCTCTCATTGTATTGCTCAGGTTACATTTCCATCTTAAGACAAAAAATATAAAACCAGTTCAGTTTCTAATCACTGTCATCGAAGTCTGCTCTTGATAATGTAGGTATTGAGGTGGGATTGCACTCGGAGGAAGTTGTCTGTCATCACCTACAGCCATCTCGTTACGCAGTGGCGAGGCTGAAAGCAGTGGTGTGGCCACAAGGGCTCCAGACAGTGTGTGCACCAAAAAAGTCAACGTTTAACAATGCAAAGTAATGTTTGTACAGTGAATTTCTATTACTAATATCAGTTAATTGAGTAAGGAGCAAACATCATTGTATAATGAATGTCTATCACTAATATAATTAATTGGATAAGGAGGAAACATCATTTTTTATCTATAGGAATTTCAGAGGACCCATTTTTTTCTCTATTTTAGCCATTCCATCTTCGCTCCCAATTCCCTAAATTACTTTCTCAGTGTATTTTTTGAGGGCTACAACAGTATAACATTTTAAAAGAGAAAATGACCAAAGTTATTGTAATAGCCCCAAAGCTAAACAGTATATTATTACTGTTGAGCTTATGGCAGAGCTCCCAACTTGAGATTGATGTGTTTGTACAGCTGTTGCTAAAGCTGTGGCTCCAAACAATTGCTAGTTGTTCTAATGAGCTCTTCTGCTTTGAATCAAGAGGATGGGGGAAAACAAAACGACTGTTAAAATTGCTGTTGGATTATTATGTGTATTTAGGTTAATGTGTAACTGCAGTGGGTGAACAGGAAACAAGTATTTTTTTAGTACAAGTAATCTAATAACTAGGAGGTTTAAAACAAATGAAATTTGATAAAGTCATTATTTCTTTAGATTCATTTGTTTTTGTAACTTAATACTAACTCTGTGTACTGTCTCTATAAACTTTACTAGTACACTTGAAGGTATGCTTAGCAATTATTTATAGTATCTACCCTTCATGTTTTAAAGTGTTTATTGACTCATCATATATTCTGTCAGTTTTACTAGAGAATTTTTGGAGGTTTTCTCATGTGTTGGAATTTTTTAAGGCATTTGGAGAGAGAATAAAATGCATCTACTTTCATTTTCTAGAGTTCAGGCATTTGTAAATACGTGGCAGAGGTTATACTTGCTCAAATTTTTTCAAAGTTCTGGACAAAAGGAAAAAAATACTTTTTGCTCAGCATTTATGCAGATTTTGTGTGGAATTAGTTTTTGCCTTCATAATTGTGGGACTTGTTTATATTGATTACATAAAGTGGTGGATGCTAATTTCCTCCCTATCTGTGCATACATTCACAATTTCAGCAGTACAGCAGAACTGTGTCTCAGTATTTCCTTTTGAGATCAGACTTGTTGAAACTTGCTTTTGAAATATATTAGCAGTATACAGCCTTTTTCTTGATGTAGTGGAGGCTGTTTTAAAATCTGCGTAGGATGAATTCCTTCCATTGGGATGCCCTGCATTGCTGAGCTTTTGCACAGGGAAGCATGGCATGTGTTGGCTTTAAATAACATCTGAGATCATGATTCTTCCTCATGCAGTTTCTTCAGGCTTGCTTCTCTCCCTCCTTTCGTCCACAGCTTTCTCTGCTTTCAGCAGAGCTGAGGGCTTGCCAAATGCATCTTTTTCCACCCCCTTTTGGTTGGCTGTTATGTTGTATGTATTGATATGGACATTTTTGTTTCATATCTGTTCATGATCTTTCTCTTCTGGACTGATGCACAAAGCATATCAGATGAGCTGCTGTGCCACTTCAGACCTGTATTTCTAGGACTGGAGTTTATTTTTATCCATTTCTGAGTGAAAATTTACTTTACAGGAAAAATTAGAGTAGCAGATGATAAAAAACCCCTACAGCTCAGTAACAGATGAGCAGAATTAATTGTGCAGTTGCCCCAATTAAAATCCGAAACTGCTCATCACGAATCTTGTCAGGAGTGGTTCCCATTTGTAGTGTGTGACATACAGCTCTTCGCCACGAGCAGAGCCCCATCTTTGATGCTGACATCCCTTGGCGTGGCTCTTGGGAGTGGGTTGCACGTGGCAAGCACGAGGCCGATGGATTGTCAGCAGTCAGCTAAACTCTGCCTAGTGTCTTAAGCACCAGTGCTGCCTACAAGGCCCAGGCCCAAAGCTTCTGCCTTCCTTCTTTTCCATTCTTTGCCTCAGACGTCACTTCTCCTCACTGGGTGGCTGCTTGGTTTTGTCAGAGGCAGGGAGTGCTGTGCCATGGAGCAGTTGGAAGGGAGCGAGTGCTGCCAGCTCCCACTGCTTCAGTAGCTGCCTTGTGCCCTCCACAGCTTCCTGTGCTGAGATCTTCAATTCTCCAGCAGTAGCAGTGCTGGGGAGGAGGCAAGAGCTGTACACAGCTCCTCTCGGCTCAGGGTACTGAGGAGGCAGCAGCCCTCGGCCTGGAACAATTGTTCCTGCTGCATCCATTCTTCTGGAGGGAGGAGTGGTTGGGCCTTGCCTTCATCTGATCTTCTGCTTTGGTCATCATGTAGCAGTTGGATGTATACCTGATACTAGGCATCTACCTAAAGTAGCACGTACAGACAGTTTAAAATAGTTGCATCTCTGTAGTAAAGCTCAAAAATGCCCATGCTTTGAAAAAGAGTAATGTAATTGAGTCTTTGTGGAACTTTGAGAAATTTAATCTTAAAAGCTACTGTATTTAAAGCAAAATAGGGAAAATACATTGGTACTGTGGGAAAACCTACTTGCTACTATAGAAAAGCAGTATTTCTCTAATTTTTTTTCGCTGTTTACACTGAAGAACTTTCTCTACTATTTAATGAAAGAAGAGTGTCACCTTAATATTCTTACATTACATGGTATGTGCCAGCTCCTGTGAGGGAGTTGTTAGTATGTAACTTAAATCTGTCACTGAAAATCTTGCCTATTGTAGGTCTGCAGAGCAAATAATCTTCTGTGATGTAAAGTAGTGATGTAAAATGGTGCCCTATAAGGGCAACAGGTGAAGTGCAAGAGGTAAATAACTGGATGATGGCCCCAGCTGGCCCGAGGGAACTCGCCAGAGGTTGTGCACAAAAAGGAGAAAACTTTGTGTGAAAATTAGAACATGTTTCTGTTCATTAGCTCTTACATAAAAGCATGTAGGTGCCTGTGCAGTTAGTGGTTAGGGGAAATGCACCCTCCCTTCTAGTGGGAGACAATCGTATTAAAATAATCAGGCCACTTGCTTTGATCTGTAAAGGGGATGGCTCAGTACACTGACATAGAGTGAGGACTTGACTGAGACAGTGCTAAATTACATAAGTCTGTCCTTGGCGTATCCTGCCAGGCACGTGGATGTAGCTGTCTTTAAATCTGAACAAACAGGTGGCCAAAAGAGTAGAGTTGAAATCCAGACACTGCCTGTTAAAATGTAAGCTGTGTACAGGGAAGCTGAGATTTAATCTATTAAAAGCTTGTGGTTTTCACAAACTGTGAAACTAAACTTCAGCAGTCTAAGTCTTAATACTTCCTACTTGTGACACAAAATGTATTTCTCTCCAGAAACAGGAAAGAATAACAGCTTATTGCAGAGTGAAATGCCCCATGATGTCCACTCTCCCTTTGTGTAGTGCTGCCTTGTGCTTGTAGCAGTGTACAAGATTTAGATTTGAGGTGCTATATCCCTGTAGTCTGAATTCCAGGGAGCACAAACAGAACTACTTTTGTTAACCTGGGAAGGTTTTTTTCTGGCATAATATCATGCCTTCTTCCTGCTTAAAAACCCCCAAAAACAAATACACAAGTGTGGATGCAAAGTTGTCCGGTAGTTCTAAGAGGAGGGTTTTTTCCCATCTGAATTTTAATGGTGTTTAGCTCACAGATACCAGTTGTATTTGCAGCTCTGTGTACACTCTGTAATGCATGTGAAACTAGTTAAAAGCTTAAATGTAAAACCTTGGTTTACGAAAACTTGGTTTTAAATTTATGGGGTAGGAAGGCAGGAGAAGATACTAAGAAAAAAATAATGATACCATAACTATAATGTGAGTGTATTTAAACCTTTCAGGCCCATGCCACTAATTTTTTAATTCAAATGAACAGTGTATTCTTTTTGCTCTTACTCAGAGATTTTCTTCATTTGTTTCTCTAGTGCAGTTGCAAATAGGTCTGTTGAATGACTTTTGTCAGTATTAGAAAGACCTTTGGAAGTCATTAAGATGACAGTCTTGGGGGCAGGGTTGGGTTTTTTTCAATTGCTTGTTGGGCAGTTTAGTATCTCATTAAGAGAAGCTGAAGACTATCTAGTCTCAAGCTTAGAATTCCAGTCTATCTGATGTTAACATTATCAGCTTTTAATGACGTGGAAAACTTAATTATTGCGTATATGTAAATCTAAGTGCTCTGGACCAGTGCCTCTATCAGTCAAAATTAATACAGATAACTTATTAATCAGGGAAGATGTGCTAAGGAGTTGAACTCTTTGTCTATTCACATAAGGAAAAGATTGCTAGCTGGTATTTCGGCATAGTGCATAACTTGAAATAAATTACAAGAAAGGTTTGCTGACCAGAGATGAAGGCTCTGTTTGTTCCACTCCAGACATAAATGTGATTGAGGAATTTTCTTATATGTATTGAGTACTAGCTTTCTGCATTTTGTGATTTTTTATATATATATTTTTAAGAAACTAGTTTTATGAGAGGTATATTACTCTACCTCACAAGTGAAATTTGTGCTTCCCAAAGGGTATGGTGGAAATGCCCCATTTGCAAGCCTGATAATGCTTAAGCTGCATTGTCTTTAAAAGGTAACTGCTTTTAGGATGGTTTTTTGAAAGTTGAAACACATCTAATGCCTTTTGATGTATATTCCAGTACTGGTTTACAAAAAATAAACGAGGATATTTTTAAGGGGATACCCAGCAGGAGAGAAATAAAATTCCTGACACATTCAAAATTATCTGAATGGTCTTGTACGTGGCAGATTGGTAACCTCTTACCTTAGAAGCAGTTCCCGGACCGAAACTGCACATGTGTCCATGATTAAAATAATCCTTGCACTCTTTTTTTCACGCCTTCCCCATCTCATCCAGTAACAAGTGATCACTGTGTATGCAGGAGGGCTTTTATGTACTTCTGTCATTAGATGCTTGTCAACTCCACCTTGCATATTAAACCTGAAAGTGCATTGCTGTACATTGTGCTCTCTGTGTTTTGAATCAACAAACAGCCCTTTTCCCCAAACACTCATAATGTACCTGCATTAGATCTTATTGATCAGCTGGTTAATTTCTCCTGATGAGTTTTCTGGGCTTTTTTTGGTTGATTGGTTGGTTGGCTGGTTGAGTTTTTGTTCCCTAAAGTCCATGGTGGATGGCAGATCTGCAGTGGCAGAGTGACATGCCAATCAGGGTTACTAAGTTTGCTTTGCTCTACTTTTCAGTCTTTGCTCCATCAGTGTTTTACAGTCCAGAGACTGTGAAATGTTCTTATTTTTGATTTGAAGCATTTTGTGTTCAGAGGTACAGAGCAAGCATCAAGCAGATTCAGTTTGATTCCCTAGATAAAGGAGTCAGGGTTTCTGTAGCCCCTTGCAATAAAACTCGAAAAACAGCAATATGGAAATAGTTAATATGAAGCAGAGTCTTTCAAGTCGTCAACTAGCTTAACATGGCTGATTTATTTTTTAGGGAAAAAAACAGTTTATTAATCACAGATGTGCATGTTTCTAGTGTTAAGAAAGCTGGGACTAGAATGAGAATTCCCATTTCCCTTCCAGTTTCAAAAATTTGCCTGTTTGTTGGAGGTAACTTTATCTTCTAGTTTGAGGGGGTCAGAACCCATGCTGCCTGCCCTTTAGCTTCAAAAATATATTTATGGACTCTGAGTGAACTCTCTAACCTCACCACCGGAGCAACATATGTGGTTTTTGCTTTCAGGGAAATGGCAGTTAAATGCCTCCTTTCCTTATTGTGGCTATGAATTATAAAACAAAGCCCATCCGTTAGGTTTTTTAAAGTTCTTTATTGAATTGCAAAACTTTCTCTACTTAAACAAGTAGTGGTTTTATTAAATTTGATGGTTTCTTGTTGGATTGGTGTTGCTGTGTGTGATCACTTATATGTGTGTTGGGTTTTTCTTCTCTCCAAGATGTCCATCTGTTTCATTTATCTTTTTCTAAAAGGGAATCTGATTCTCACTAGAAAGTTTACTGTACTTGAAACACATTTGGGGTTAGCATACCCCAAATTTATTCCATCTGTTTTGGTTTTAAAATTCCATGTTGTTCTCGGTTTATATTTGAATCCTCCTTTTTTCCTCTTAGTGTGTCTTAGTGATAAAATATTCTTGAGCAACCCTAGAAAAACAATTTTCTATGTAGTCATAAAGGAAACAAAGCCGATTTAGTGTAAACAATCCCAAGCATGGTAATCAATCAAACCAAGTCTGTATCCCTAATTATATAGATAGAAGTAGGATATAGAGCTGGGACAGGGAGAAATGAGACACTCCCGTGGGGCTCTTCTCACAGTGAAGGTGAAAGGTCTTTCTGTGCTCTTGAAAATGCCTGTGTTGGATATTGATATTCCTTAATGCTTCAATCTGGCAATGCCTCTACATAAATATATGAACATGGGCACCTAGGTTTTGTACATGACTGTGCTTTAGGATTGTTACTGCGGTCCTGAGGAAACAGATGGGAGTAAGTAAGTGGAAAATCTGGATGTCTGTTGGCTGGGATGGGATGGGAAAATAGATGGTAAAGGGTCTCACTAGGAAAATACTGGCATGGAGTATTTCTACTGAGTGTTAACTCAGCTGTGAGGTTTTAGAGATGTTTTCTGAAAATTTAAGGAGGGGCAAAAAGTCAGATCTGATGTCTGAAGAGGCCTAGTGGGCTGGTATTCTTTTCCGGTTAACACTGGTGATTTTAAATCTCTTTATTTTTAATCCCCTATTTAATAAAATTTGATCTTTAGGCTGATGCTTTTATAGCAATGAAGTATATTTATTTTAAAAGGAGTTGTTATCAATGCATACAAGTATCTTAAGGGTGGGTTTCAAGAAGATGGGGCCAGGCTCCTTTCAGTGTCCAGTGACAGGACAGGGGACAACAGGCACAAACTGAAACATCGGAAGGTCCATCTGAATATGAGGAAGAGCTGCTTTACTGTGAGGGTGACGGAGCACTGAAACAGTTTGCCCAGAAAGGTTGTGGAGTCTCCTTCTCGGGAGATACTTAAAACTTGCCTGGATGCAACCCAGTATACCCTGCAGCAGGCATGGTCTAGCTGATCTCCAGAGGTCCACAACCTTTGTGATTTTCCTTCTCTCCGAGTGATTTCAAGCTTTAAAGAGGAAAGTGGAACAGTGCTATAATTTTGGTGTACTACTTACATTATGTTCACTTTTATGATTCCCTGAAGCCCTAATAATACTTCAGTAAGTATTTCATATTAAGTCATGCAGGAGAGAAGATAAGAAGCAGTTACATGCTGCATGCCAAATGAAAACTGGTGTTGTGTGGGAGGATATGGCTGAAGTATGTGCTGCGGAACATGTCTGGCTTACATTGTTTTGTCTCTTAGATCCTCTCCGCTTGAGCAGAGTGTACGTATTTCTCCATGCTCTTTTCCCTCCTCCTGCCCACAAACTCCTGGCTGACTTGGGCTAAGAGTTAGGAGTGGTACAACAAAAGTACAGTCAGACAAAAATACTTGTCTTCCACAGTTTCAGGGCCTCTGTCCTGTACTGCTTGGTTTTACAAGAAATTTGGTAATTGCTAAGTGTAGATTGTTAAAAGGATGTGCTAAAATTTGAGGAGGTGGAACACACTTTATAGAAAGAAGAAGGGGTTTATTAACTGCAGGCATGTTACATGCTTAGGAATGGGCATGTTTATGTAGAAGTCAATCTTAGGCAATCAGTTACTGCACCACCATGCTGCCTTTTTGTTAGAAAGGAGTAATTGTAAAGGAAAGAAATGCAGCAGTTATAAAAATATGAAACAGTACATGGTGAACTTCTGCAAAGGCTTAATTTTTTTTCTTACGTAAACAACTGAACGTTCTCTATTTTATTTGCGTGGAAGGAACCTTGTATGAACTGTTATTGAGAGGAAAAATATATACAAATGAAAGAAAAACTTGGCTGAGTAGTTATAACATCTTCAAGCTTGGGAGTCTTGAAAACAAGGCATTTAGTTTGTGCTTTAAGGAACTTCTTTACAAGAACACCACCACGTTTTCTCATCTTCTATAGTCTGCTAGCAGAGTAGCAGAAGGTTATTTATTGAAATACCCATCAGCTGATGTTTTCTGTGGTTGCTGAAACAAGGCATCTGATAATAATTAAAATGCGTGATACAGTAAAGGTAAAGATAAGTTTGGTGAAAGAGCAGTTAAACTAAATTCTTACAGAGGTTTAATAGGAGATTGTTTGGATTCCTGTGGAGAGCTTGCAGATGGTTGCAAGTTTTGTTTGGAATTTTTTTAATAAGCAGATCAGGTTTTTTTTTTTTTAATAAAGTCAAAACTCTGTCGTGATGTGGATGCTGATGGCTAGTAGGCTTGCTTTTCTTGCATATATGCTGAGAACCCTTAAGCAGTAATCCTGGTGCCTTGAGGGATACTCAGATTGCAAGTTGAAAACCATTGTTATAGATAATTAATTTCTTCCTTATGCTTTCCGCTTCAGCAAGAAAATAATGTGGCAGTTCTTAGCACTGCTCTCCCAAGATTTAGAGACAAAGACAACTAGTGTTGCTCTGCATCTGCTTTTTTGCTAGTACCCATTACTTAAAGCCTTGAAGCCAGGTTAATATAATCGTGTGAACTCCTTACCTGTGTGCACAACAGCTACAGCTGTTGTTGGAAGATAATTCTGCAGATGCGACTTGGTTTAAAGAGTTAGCAGCCAGCTTGTTAGACTGAAAGAATGCTTTATAAAGTTTTTTTATCTTCAGCTTTATGGAAATATGATGAAAGTGGTGGTTAACAACAATTATTATGTGTGTGTTCATACAGTATTAAGCTACAAATGTTCTTGGCATCAGAGCTGATGTATCTTAATGGTGGCATGCCATGGGTTTTATTGGAACAGAGAAACATTTTCATAAACAGCATGATAGATCACATTTTGGATTTTGTGAAACAGATTGAACATTGAAGGAAAAATAAAAAGTCTTAACTTCTTATATCCACATTTTATGTCTCTTTCCCCATCTCCATTCTAAACCATCATTTACATTTAGTGCTCCGTGGAAATGGAACAGCCTCACATACTTGTGTGTGGATCCAAGCATTTGGATGTTTATGATGAAGTGTATTGCTACGTCAATGTGACCATATTATTCCACAAAATTCAAACTATCTCTGGTCAGACTGGCAATACCCCTCTTAGGGAAAAGCTGCCAGAAGAGGTGACCTGAACATCTGTGTCAAGCTTCAAGAAGGAACACAAGCACTGCGTTTAACTCCCAGCAGTAGAAACATTCAACAAAACATTATTCTTGTCATCCTTATGTAAACTGTCTGCAAAAGTGCACACACAGGGGAAAAAACCCCATATTTGACAACCTAGGATAGTCTCACTAATACCCTAGTGGTAGATAATATTTATAGGAGTGGTGTTACGAGAATGTTTCCAGACCCCCGCTTCACCCCCCCAAAAAAGTGTATTTTTAGGAAAAGAGGATTGCTGGGGGAAACAGCATTGTGCTGCATGGGGAAAAAAAGAAATCTAGTCTCACAATAGCTAACCAGTGGGTGTTCATCGTAAGCATACAGTCCTGGTCAAGTGACAGGAACCTTGGTGGGAAAATGTTTTTGACCTCATGCACTTTTAACTATGGCTTGAGAAAAGTGTATCCTTTGTTTCATTAGAGAACTTCAAGCATGTCATGCTGAGAACTGCTGCTGATCCTCAGATTGCAGCAAGTGGGCTTTTAAACATTGCTTTGTGCCTTTTTAAAAAACAAACAAAACAAAGCCAAAACTCTGAGAAAATTTAAGCGAAAGACAGACATTTAACTGTCTTCTGTTTTCTTCTTCCCTCTATCCCAAGGGTAGGGGAAATATATAAATAATAAAAGTAATTGGAGCATTTGTAATTAAATTTGGTGTTTGAAAAATGATTTGCTTATCTCATTGAGGCAATTATTGTTACCCTTCATGTCTTTGCTCAGAGCAGTAAACATTAAAAGATAAAACAAGCATATCCTTCCATAAAGTTACGTGACATATGGAAAGTATAATTCACTATCAAATAAGTATCAGCAGTGGGAAGTATGAATTATTGTTGAGGCAGGAACAACTTAATGAAGCTTGACTGTTCTAAGCACATCAGTGGTGCTTGTGCGTGGACGGCCACGTGCAGCATGAACACTGATAGTTGTGGTGTCATTAAAGGCCAGGTTACCTCATAGTAATCTCATTGATTTCTCCATAAATTCAATTCAATGTCCATTATTACATACGTCCATTTGCCTTGTTTCTCACTTGCTGGTACTTCAGCTTTAAAATGCTCCCTTTGTTCTTTTTTCCAGACTCCCTTTCGGTCTCCAGCAATGATGCCAGTCCTCCAGCTTCTGTAACATCACTTCAGCCCCACATGATCGGTGCTCAGAGCTCCCCGGGCCCCAAGCGCCCTGGCAACACCTTGAGGAAATGGCTCACCAGTCCTGTGAGGCGCCTTAGCAGCGGGAAAGCAGATGGGCACGTCAAAAAACTGGCCCACAAGCATAAGAAAAGCAGAGAGGTTCGTAAAAGTGCTGATGCAGGCTCTCAGAAGGACTCCGACGACAGTGCAGCGACTCCACAAGATGAAACTGTTGAAGAGGTAAACGCTCAAGACAGTTTCCCAAGACTTGTTCGTATGTTTTTCAAAGAATTAAATGTTGCAGGTGAAGGTTGTCTCCTCAACTGACTGTCCAGCAGTGGAGCAAAGTGTTATGTGCCCTGTGCTCATCCTTGACTGCTGTACTCTGCATCAGTACCGTGGCAGGGACAGTTTGTGCCCTCTGCTCTGAGAGTGTTAGTGAAGCTCTGTGAAGCTTCTATAATTTAAAAAGAGAAATGGGAGAATAAAAAGTTGTTCTTTGCCTTTACTCTCTTACACTAATTTAGAAAGTGGCTTTGGGAGTAAAGGTGCTTCAAGGTCTGGGAATAATCAGGTCATTTTGTATTTCCTTTGCTCTTCGTATTGATGGATCAGGGAAAGTGTAGGGAGAGCTGCTTAACTGCTTAAAGCTCTAATTGCACCTTGTGTAAGAGTCAGAGCACAGAAAAATTACTGGCTCTTCAATGCAAGCCAGTTACCAGCAGTCAAATAATATGCATGGCAGTTTTCATTGCAGAAGGAAATCGTGAGCTATTCCAAATTTTGTCACCAAGGACATCTACTGAGGACTTCCCTCCTTCCCACAAACATGTGCCTCTCCTTCAAAGTCTGGAACTCCTATATGAACAAAGCTGGCCTCCAGTTAGGTGCAGACAAGAGCCAAATTCTCTGTTACAAACCTATGGTTCAGGCTGAAACAAATGTCACGTTACTGCTTCCAAGGGCACAGCTGGGTGCATGCTATTCCCTTTTATTAGATTGACTCTGACTATTGGTTTTGGTACTTACCATACAGAGAAGTGGTCTTAGTTGCCCAATTTATTTATTTATTGCTGCTTGCTTTTTTTTTCTTCCTCCCAATGTATTTTTCTACAAGCTTGGAACACTAGTGAAGTTCCACAGTAAGTATAGGGAAAGGAAAGTCTAAAGATTTGGCAGCACGATGAATTGAGAGATGTCGTTTAGCAGTGAATACTGGCCTCTGACCTTGAATGTCAGGCTGTAGAAAGAGACCCTCTGTGCTGCAGTTGTAGCATTGTTTTGGAAGTATCAGTTATTTTGTAGTTATGTGAGTGAAGGGAAAAGTCTAAGGCCAGTGCCTTAAAGTCAGGAGAAAGCAATAACCATCTATGCTCTCTTCCTGTAAAGGTAGATAAATTGTACTGTGAGATCAGTACATTAAAATTTGGATACTTGAAATCATAGTTCCTTGTGGGGGACAGAAAGGATAATTGACAAAATACTTCATGTTGTAATAGGGAGTTTTTATGTCCTCCAGAAGTCTTGCTGTGACACATAACAAGATACATATTTCAGAGAGATACAGATTTCTTGTTGCAGAACTGAACTTGGAAAGCAAGCATGACTTTGATAACACTTTCCTGTAGTAAATTTCAGCTGAATGTCTTTTTCTTAGTATTTGAATTCTTTTTCTTTTACCGAACATTGAAAACTGACTTTGGCATCTGCATTTTCACCCTCTGTTAAGCAGTGTTTGTAGCATCTTGACTTGTTGGGAGAGGGCTGAAACTACAGAACAGACTTAAAACAAGCATGTGATAACAAGCTTCATGCTGTTGAGATACCAGAGCTTGAACATCTTGATGTTATTTACAGAGAGGTCGGAACGAAGGGCTGAGCAGTGGCACTCTCTCCAAGTCATCCTCTTCAGGCATGCAGAGCTGCGGAGAGGAGGAAGGCGAAGAGGGAGCAGATGCTGTGCCGCTTCCTCCTCCCATGGCAATTCAGCAACACAGTCTTCTCCAGCCCGACTCGCAGGATGACAAGGTAGGAGCAGGACGTGGAGGAGGCTTCATATGGTGAGATAACCTCTGTTTGCACAAATTTTTCTTCTGCTTCCAGAGGTCTCCAAAATGTACATAATACAGCTTCATGGTAGACAGAAATAATCACTATTTCACTTTAGACAACATTAAAAGGGTGTTCTGTGAAAAGAGCGTGAATTAAATGCTTCTCTATTTTCAAAGCACAAGTGACCACTTTAAATGTGGAAATGGGCCCCTTTGTGTGCTCACGGGATGATTTACATCACTTTGGCTGATGCCATACTTAGTGATTAGAGTCTAATTGTTTTATAATCACACCTTTTGTTACTCTTGGTTTTTGTTGGGTTTGGGGGAGGGAGGAAAGGGGGAAATGCCTAAGAGAAAGAAATTACCAAATAAGGATAATAATTCTCATGGTTTAACCCCAACCAGCAACTAAACCCCACACAGTCACTGTTCCACTGTCCCCGTGAGAATCAGAAGGGGAAGAGTGAAAAAGACTCGTGGGTTGAAATAAAGACAGTTTAATAGGTAAAGCAAAAGCCGTGCACACAAGCAAGGCAAAACAAGGAGTTCATTCACCGCTTCCCGTAGACAGGCAGGTGTTCAGCCATCCCCAGGAGAGCAGGGCTCCATCATGTGTAGCGGTGACTTGGGAAGATAAACGCCATCATTCCAAACGTTTCCCCCNGGGAAGATAAACGCCATCATTCCAAACGTTCCCCCCCCCTTCCTTTTTCTTCCCCCAGCTTTATATGCTGAGGATGATGCCACATGGTCTGGAATATCTCTTTGGTCAGTTGAGGTCCGCTGTCATGACTGTGTCCCCTCCCAACTCTTTGTGCCCCCCCCATTCTCATCGCTGGTGGGGTGGAGTGAGAAACAAAAAGGCCTTAGTGCTGTGTGAGCTCTGCTCGGCAATAGCTAAAACACCCCTGAGTTATCAACACTGTTTCCAGCACAAATCCAAAACATGGCCCCATACCAGCAACTGGGAAGAAATTTAACTCTATCCCAGCCAAAACCAGCACATAATTCATCTGGTTTTTACAAAAAAAATTAAGGGTAAAAATTTTGCACCAATAATGAAACTTTAGATGTAGGTAGTAACTGCATGAAGAAAATCTTACTTGCATATGATCTGTTTTTCTTTAATGTTATGATGTTCATGCACTGAGAGGGTTTATTTCGATTTTGAACCTGGATCAGACTTTTAGGGGACAAGTATCAAGCCTGGAAATAGAGGTGTTTAGAATGGAAATAATCTGGACTTGTGCAGCAGATATGCACATTATTGTTTTCTTGCCATTTTGCTCCTTAAAGTTTTTAACCTTTTCAATCTACAGCACTGAGTATTGTTAGTGAATTTTGTGACTGCTTGCTCTCTGTTCTCAATGGTGCAGATGTTATTCATAACTTTAGTGGATCTTATTTTTTTCTTTTTTTTCCTTTTAAAAACACTGCCCTTCAGTGGGAATCTCACTCATCCCTGAAGCTGTCATTTGTAGGATCAATATGGATGGTTCCTGTGCTCTATGTGTATTCAATTCCTACATGTTTTCTGAATTGACAAGGTGTAACATACGAGTTGAAGAGCTAATATACTGGGACATATTCCTGAAACAAAACAAGCAAAAATAGGCCAGCCTTCAGACCTGAATGTTTTCTTGCTAGAATAATCTCAGTTTTAGATTTAGAAATAAGATGAAAATAATGTTGATGAAAATATGTTTAAGCTCCTGCTGATTAGCTGCCATATTTGCGTGTTCCGTCAGTGACAGAAAACAATTCATATACAAATATTATAAAAAGTTCTCCAGAGAAAAATTAATTTCATTATAGACTTCCTTACATAGCAAGAACACTATATATATATATATATATATATATACACATCTATATGTATGAGAAGGGATATGCTTGTAAACTAGTGTCTGCTTACGTGTGTATTTCTGGTGCAAAGTCAGACCCTTACCACAGTAGAGTAAGAGTAGCTTTGAGCAGCTTTCCATCTTCAGTAGATTTTATTTTCACTTCTGTTGTGATTTAACCCCAGCCAGCCACCAAACACCACACAGCTGCTTGCTTAGAGCCCCAACAATGGGATCAGGGAGAGAATGGGTCGAGTAGAAGATAGAAAACTTGTGGATTGAGATTAAGCAAAGACCATGCACACAAGCAAAGCAAAACAAAGAATTAATTCACTGCTTCCCATGGTCGGGCAGGTGTGCAGCCATCTCCAGGAGAGCGGGGCCCCATCAGGTGTAACGGTGACTTGGGAAGACAAACACCATCACTCCAAATGTCCCCTCCTTCCCTCTACTTTATATACTGTGCATGATGTCACATGGTCTGGAGTATCCCTTTGGGCAGTTTGGGTCACCTGTCCTGGCTGTGTCTCCAAAGCCCCCCCAACTTCCTCACCAGCAGGGCAATACAAAAAGCAGAAAAGGCCTTGGCTCTGTGTAAGCCCTGCTCAGCAATAACAAAAATGTCTCTACGTTATCAACACTTTTTTTAGCACAAATCCAAAATGCTGCTCCATACCAGCCACTGTGAAGAAAACTAACTCTACCCCAGCCAAAACCAGCACTTCTTAAAAGGTTAACATGCACCCACTTCAGTAAAAACATGTTGGGACAGTTTTTAAAGTAGCTGAAACTACATGTAGAGAAGATTTCACAGAAGTTAAAATTTGCTAAAGTTAATATTATACCATAATTTTTCAAAGCATGTAAACAGTGATTCTTCTGTGATGTGTCGTTATTATGCAATATTTGTCCTTCATGGTGGGAGGCAAAAGGTCCTCTCATGGGGCATCCTGGGAGGTTGTGTGTGCCTCCCTCAGGTCCACACACCACCAACTTCTAGCACCTAAAGTTAATGCTTTATTGGAACACAGAAGTGAGAAGCCAGAGCAAAGTTTTACCCAGGAGAAGGTAGTTGGCTCTATTTGATAGAGGTACTGATTAATAAAAGGCTTGCAAACAAGTTCCCAGTTGTCTGCCTTCTGGGTGGAGTCCTCCTTCACATTCCTGCCATGCTGGGTGGTTTCTTGGGTTGCTCAGCTACTCCGGATCCCAAGGAATGTCTCCTCCTTTCTGTGACCTCAGAGACTTGGCTTTCGGCTTTGCCTCCCTGCAAGCATTTCTTCCTCTCCAGAGCTCCTGCTCAGTGTTGGAAACTCCCTGTTTGCTGGGTTTCTTCTTCCCTTCCCGGCTTGCTGTGGGCCCTTAGCAGCACCTCATACCTGCCTGAGCTCAGTTGCTCCCTTCAGTTTTCCCTTCTTTTCTGGGCAAGGGGTGTATTCTGCTCCCAGAGTACATCATCAGGAAAGTCAGCAAGGAGTTTTATCTGTGCAGCTCTTTCTTTTTCAGATAATATGTTAGCCATGGAAATCACAGCTCTGAAGTTTTGCCTCACATCCCATATACCCTGACAGAGAAATAAAAGACCATAACCAGAACCTGATTCCAACACTGACGGTGTTTTGTAAGACTAAGCTGAGCTCCGCATCCAAAGCGAAAACCCACATACAGGCACAGCTTTGGAAAACCTGGTTAACAGTCAGATGTCAGGAGCATGTAAATTGCTTAAAAGACAGGCCAGCTGAGGGATTGCTCAGTTTTCGGTGTGCATGCAAACATCGTGTGCTGGGCCATGCTGATTTGTCTAAGAGCACTAAATAACACAACCATTTTCTCCCCTAAGAGCTCGTCTGCACACTTACATGCGTTCTCCCATTCAGCAGAATCATTGTGCACATCACGGATTTGCATTTGGTGGCAGTTTACAAGTTGTTTGCATTTAATTTTTGGACAAGCAGTATTAAAAGTTTCAAGATCAGTTGTGTTAATATGAAACTAATTATTTTCGCTTTTTGTTTTCTCTTTGTGTAAACTCTGATGCAGCATTATGTTGACTTGTGTTCTGTCTCTGCTTTGGCTCAGTTCCCGTATCTTTCCGTTTAAAGTTATCTGTATTTCCTTTGCTTACCCAGACCCTGTTTTCCTTTCCAAATAAGGCAAATACAAGGCAAACTACCTAAAATCTGTATATTCTTTTTTTTTTTTTTTGTATTTACTTATGGGGAGTCTTGTTACACCCGTGCTTGATTTGACCAGAACCTCTTGTGTTGAGTCATTATTCATGCCCTTTCTTTGTCCGGTTTGTTGGACACGTTTGCGGGACAGCTTTCCCTGTGCTGCATGATGTTCACTGTGCCGTTTGTAATATGAAGTACAGTTCATATTACACCCTGTTTCCACTTTCCAGTTACTAAATGATAAATGTAATATGCAAACAACTCTGTTTGCAAATTACTGAGGCTGAATTTAATGGCCTCCTCCCAGAATCCTTTAATGTGAACACCTTTTACCTTCAGTTGTATCTATAAACTGGCATTTTATAGCTTATGAGGCCAGAGATCTTCTGTGCTCTACACATACCATTGGGAAAAATGGATGGCACAAGGAATGGTGAGCTCAATTTCCCATCTGAATCTGGGCAATATACTCCAGCTCCTTTAGAAAAGTAAATGCCCCTAAGTTACTGGTGTATTTTTTCTTAACATAATAACGCTTTCTCCTTTATTTCAAGTCTTCTTGATTTCTCTTACTGCTCTGCAATTGTTGCTTTGTTTAAGCAGCAATAAAATAGGTTAACAAACTGTTGTCCATTGGGTCAGCTCAGGAAATTTTCATAGCTATTTTTCAGGAATTATCAGAAATTATATTTCCTTGACTTCTGTTGCATGTAGGAAGAGGAATTTTTATCCCAGCATTTAACTTCTGTGGGGTTTACTTGAAACTTCCAACTCCAGTTGCTCAAGTTGGAAGGGATGATCTTAGTGTTGTATGACACTGACAGTACCTGTCAGGTACCTTTGTCTGACAGAAGTGAAGGAAGTCTCTTGATCCTTGAGCAAGTACCGGGCTAACTCTGGGATTCTCCTTCCTTTGTGTCATTGCACAGACATCTTCTCGACTGTTGGTGCGGCCGACCAGCTCCGAGACACCCAGTGCTGCAGAACTCGTCAGTGCAATCGAAGAGCTCGTCAAAAGTAAAATGGTGAGACTGACCAGCAGGTGCATATGTCTAAAGAAGTTGTGTCTTCAAGCCCCAGCTTGCTATTCAAAGAAAACCTGTATGTTTTACATTGACTCCTAAAATTTGCTGTCTTATTTCAAAAGTCACTTTCTGGGTTGACGTATGGGGTCATTTTGTACACACTCTTTTGTAAAAGCATTTACTGAATAGGTAAATGGCTATGCAGAGGAGCAAAAGGCAATAAATAAAAGGGATAGGGGAGATGGTAGAAAATTTACTAAGTATGTCCTGTTAGAAAAAAGAAAATGTCCTAGTAGTAGAATGAATGCAAAGACCCAGGGTCTTAGACTAATAGACCTTTATGAGAAGAATCCCTGAAACTAAATTTATTGCAAGTCTTACAAGGGTCAGCAGTAAAGCAGGTAACCCTAACTACAGAAACATTTATGTTTATCCAGTTGCTCTTTAGGCAGCATGATGATGAAGAAGTAAGTAAAAGAGTAAAGGGCTCATTTTGCATGTCAGTGCCTCCATCCATGTAACAAATCAATTAGGCGGAATTTGTGTCAGCTTTTTTAGGTTTCTGTGTTTTAAAATTTCCATGTTTCTGAAGATTCTAGTTGACATGTTTTAAAGTTTTCATGTTTCTGAAGATTCTCATTATATGTGTAATTCCAGGAAGGCCCTTTGCAATCAAAAGTCCAGCTTGACCCAGTCTGGGAAGAACTTCTCCAGCTGACCCTGTTTTTGATTAGACTATATAATCTCAAGAGGTCCCTCAGCAATTCTGGATTTCCTCAAAACCTTTAAATCCAGCTTTTGCAGCATAGACCCCATTGGGCTCAATAGAAAGTGCTTTTGTGAAAACTACAAAGAATTGCAGCATGGCAGCCTCATGTTATCAGAGGTTGATAGTTTCCTGGTTCATTCTAAATTTAAGGAGCTTTGAGTTTCAGCATTAAAAAATTTATTTTCTGTTTTCTCATTCAGAAAGAATTACATTATTGCATAAAATAATTACTGTACTCTCTTGGGTATTCACTTAGCTTTTTGCTTCTCTTACACCAGAAGGGGGAATAAGAAGTAATCTATGGGAAAATTCAGCACAGTCTTTTGTAAATGGAAAGTTTGGTAGTCCATCTGTCTTTCAGGCTGCCTAGCAGTGGATATAACTTAATGGTCCGTGCATATAGTCCTTGGGGGAGATGTTCTCATTTCACAGTTTTAGCCAAGGGTCAGCTTCCCCTGGGTTTTGGGCAAGTCATATCATTATTGGTTTTTATTTTGTGGGGAAAGAAAAAAGATTACAGCTGAACCCCACCCCAGTGAAGTAAATGTGTCTTGCATTAAGGCTGTATCACATGCAAGGAAAATGTGATACATAGCTGTAGCTTGATCCAAGATTATGGGCTTGAATTAAAGAAATCCAATGAATACTTCATAGAAGATGTTCGTATTATTTCTCCCATTGCTTCTTCATCTTTTATACAAAGAGAAGCCTGTGGAGTCCATGCAAGGGAGATAGTGTTATCTGGAAGAGGATACAGGGACTCTTTTCTAGGATCTGAACAAGCTCAAAAGCAACACTGGCCGTGTAGAAGTCATTATTTTCTTCACTGAGACACTATTTTGGCTAGTTATTAAGATAACCAAAATGTCTGACAAAGAATTCTAATTCTATTGTGTTAAAAATGCAACATCCTAATAATCTCCTTTAAAGATGTTCTATTTATTGTTGAAAGTAATTTGTATATGCCAGAAGTCAAATATGACAAGTATGATTTAATCCCCAGCCATGAGGACACATTTTTGTTGCTCCCACCATAGAAGTACTTACATCCTGAGCAGGGTAGTCCGACTTTTAGCCATTGCTGCTCAAACCAGTTCAGCTCCTTTATTTTCCTGTGAAGGAAAGACTGTCATCTCAAATGTGCTTCTCAAATGTGCTTCAAAGGCTCAGTTATCATGGAAAGCCATGTTGTTGGGTGGTTTCCTGGAGGCTTGTGACTTGCTTTGCCAAGATGCATTAAAGTAATTGATCTCCCTTAGATTGCTATATACAGCTGCTTGTAATGTGTCTTGTGAATAAAGGAGAAATAAATCATTGTTGCCGACTGTCTTGAATATCTTCTCAGGCTCTGGAGGACCGTCCAAGTTCCTTGTTGGTAGATCAAGGTGACAGCAGCAGTCCATCCTTCAACCCTTCAGATAACTCCCTTCTATCCTCCTCGTCACCCATAGATGAGATGGAGGAAAGGAAATCCAGCTCCTTAAAAAGACGACAGTAAGACCAACTTTTTTACAATTTTTTTNTGTTAGTCTGAAAGTGGGAGGACTTGTGTTAGATGTCAAGCATGTGGTCACATTTCTCTGTGCCATTCAATCTGTGATTTTTAATTCTATTCATATCTGTGTTTGACTTCTGCTACATGTCACTCTAATTTATTTGGGAAGATGCTGATCTTTAAATGTCCAAAGGTCTATTAAGCTTCAAAAAAATGGTCATTCCCCTCATCCTTTCCAACCCATGGTTAATTTCTCTATGTAGTAGTAAACTGTTACCATGGTAGAATAAAAACATGCGTGGTTTCAAATTTTTTAAACTTGTGTGGAGAATTAACCATCCATATAGCTAAGAGTCTCCAGACCAGAGACATAATAGCATTTTATTTTAAACAATAGTTAAATGTTTAATTTTAATGTCACGTTTAAGAAAACATCTGACTTTAGATAAACAGAAGCAAGCCTTGTCCAGTTTCAAAGTCAAAGCAGTATCTTGCTAAGAACCAATGTACATTAATTCTTCCATTTCAGTTCTGCCTATAAAACATATGTGACTGTGAATATCTAAAAAGTTGTATGCCATTAATCGTCTTGAAAAATCTGTTTCATTTTTTAATATGTGTTCACCTTTTTCCTTCCGCTGTAGCTATGTCTTACAGGAATTAGTGGAGACAGAGCGAGATTATGTGCGAGATCTGGGCTATGTAGTTGAGGTATGATGTTTTTAATTCTCTTGATTTCTCTTTTTTTTTAAATGTGTTACTAACCAGCTGTGCAGCTTGAACCTCACTATGTTCTTCATAATGAAACACAGGAAGAGACTAAAAATGTGAAGGTTTACATTCTGAGTTTTCCTCCTGTAGGCTTTTAATGTGTTAAAATACTACATCAGATTATATTCCTTTCTTCCTGTTACTGTGTCCACCTTGTTGTTCTCTTGAGGAGCATAGTTCTTTGTCTTTTTTTTTTTTTTTTAATCCCTGCCTCTGGCCTAATGTTACTCTGGTAGGTAGTGGGTTTATTTAGCACATCTAAATTAAAAAAAAAAGCTTTGTGGCTCAGCATACAGAGCAGCTATCCAGGATTTGAAAGTCCTCCTTCCTCTCCTACTGCTAGGCCTCTCTTAGGCTTCCTAGCTTCCCCTGCTGTAAAATGAGATACATCACACATCTCCCTTCAGTCTTCAGCTACCAACAAAATGCATTTGGAAGAGTAGAAAGAATGAGCATGACAGTGAATTTTAGCCTAATTCTTCAACTCTATTTTGGAGGGAGGGAGGGAAAGAAAGATCACACACTTGTGATAATGTTTTTACAATGCATTTAAAGGGTGCATTAGGAGTCTACGAATAGATGTATTTTTGTAACTAACAAAATAATTTCAGGTGAAAATCCTAGACATCAAAACATATACTTGGCAAACCAAAACCTGACCTGGCTATTTAGGGATAGAAGTACTGGGGCGGGGAAAGGAAGGAATTGAGTTGCATGAATATTACAAAATTCAAAAACACTGCTAGCTCTAACTGTATGATAGAATTGCTCAGTGAGAGAACTGTGTAGACACCAAAAATAATATGGGACTATGGGAAAATATAAGAGGGACTTTATTGCAGCCAGAATGCTTGCTAACAATTGATTTTCAGTTTTTTTGTGTTTGGTTTGCTCGTACTGCAAGCAGTAGTCCATGCAGTGCAGTCCCATGAGCAGTGCTTTCCTCCTAGTGCACTTTGGCATGGGGTTAGTGTGAGTGCATGAAATAAGACACACTGAGCAAAGCAGCACATGTACTCAGGAACAGCCCCACTTGGCAAGGCATTGCAGCTGCTTCAGGCAGTAAGGAGAAGGGCTGTGGAAGTTTCCTTCGTGCTTTGAGCCTGTTCACGCAGGCTCAATTAGCCAGAGTGAATTCATTTTTCTAGCACTGGGCACTGATGTGTAGACAGCCTCAGGTCAATTTGTGGTACTTTGTGTCTGTGCCTTACGTTGTGCTGTTATAGCACAGTTTTCTGGTTTGGTTTTGTGTCCCAAGCAGGTTGTTGCCATTGGACATCTTCTGGGAAAAGGGGGATTAAAAGACAACTCACTGTTTTTAAGTAGGAATGTTCACAGTGAATTCACTTGCACTGTTGCAGGGTTATATGGCACTTATGAAGGAAGACGGCGTACCTGATGATATGAAAGGCAAAGACAAGATTGTATTTGGAAACATTCACCAGATTTATGACTGGCACAGAGAGTACGTATTGTACCTAAAAAATATTAGACTGACTTTAAGAAATTATTTTATTTCCTCAGATATTCAGATACAAAGTAAATGCAGTTTGTTTTGTACTTTGAGTTGTAGAAAATGTAAATTCAGCTTACAAATGTTGGTGCAAAGATTTGCTTTAAAGAAGGATGCATGTATATATATGTGTATATATAGCAAGTACTTCAACTGAGGATCTCTAATATGGACAGAACTTTGTATATGGCTTTCTCTCTAACAATACGGTCTAAAGAATTTGTTAGGGGTGGTTAGCATGGCGATATTAGCATCTCAAACATTCAGACTAGGAAGGGGAAAGCTTTCAATCAATATATATGAAATTTAATAATTTTATTAGTGAATGCCAGGGCTTTTTTTCATCTTAGCATGGATTCAGCATGTCCTTTCAAAAAACTATTGAAATATTACACTGTTACCATTGTCAGTTTGGACATACATTGATATCCAGAGTTGCTGATAGGGGACACAAAGTGTCTTGCCTTGTAGTAAGACCGCTTTGCCTTGCAATTACCTGTTGCTGTAATGTGTACTGTCAGAAAAAAAGAAGTGTTTATTCTGTTTATGTTCAGCTTCTTTTTAGGAGAATTGGAGAAGTGCCTTGAAGATCCAGAAAAGCTGGGATCCCTGTTTGTTAAACATGTAAGTGCAAATGTCTTTGTTGGCAAACTCTATTGCTGCTACTGACCAACATGTTTGATTATTAAGTACAACACATTTAAGAAAGTGCTGTACAATGTTCTTCCCTGTAAGAGGTGGAGAGATAGCTTTTAAGAGCTTATAAATAGAACAAGTAAATGCTCTTATTTTTTGTCCCCAGTACCTTCTTGTGGAGAGGGAACACGAATGTGGGCCCCGTTTCTCTATTCGGTTACACTTCAGTGCAAGGGATTTGTCATTTCATGTGACACCTGCCTGTTAATCCCAGGTATTCATGCAGTAGCATGGAATATAAGAAATAAAAATAGGAAAGAGGCTCATTCTTTTTCCAGTTTGAGTGCATTCTAGTTTTGTATCCTTTCCCCTTCTGAGAATTTTTCGCTGGCAAAGTGGGAAACCTGTAGGAAGTAGCTCTCCCTGTTTCAGATTGCTGTTTTACTTTCTTTCTCCTGGTATTATTTGTAACTGAGTTGTCTTTGAAAGGCACCTTTATCACTCCAGATGGAAAGGCAAGCTGTGATGCTATTACAGCATCCTCTAGCAAAACCTAGAGGCTAGAACACAGTGATTCAGTTCCTGTTCTTAATTTGTGTCCTGTGTCCTTTCCAATCTCCATCTTATTTTTCCATTTCTTTCTTACCATTTATCTTCACTGGTCAGTACTCTGTAAGTCTCTGAGAAGCAAAGCCTCTAACAGCACACCAATCCTAGCAAAGTGATAGCAAAGACTTTGGAGTAGGTATGTCTGTACTTCTTAACCAGCAAGGTCAGTAATCAAGAAATGAATCTTAAAGGGTGAAGTTATTTCCTCTCTTTTTCTTTGTTGCTTTGGTGTTAAAAGCACAGACACAAAATAAAGAATCAGAGTTAAAAAATACATTTTTTTTAAGCCTCCATTTCCAGGCTTCATCACCTACATCCCCACCCAAACTCCAGTAGGACAGCCAATACTAAATAAAAGACATGAAAGGTTTCTCATAACTGTTCTGTATGTGTAAACAGGAGGTCATTATTCTAATAAATTTGAATAATAATCAGATTACTAAAATAGAATAAAAAATACTATATGTCAAAGGCTCCATTACAGAATCATGGAATAGTTAAGGTTGGAAGGGATCACTGTGGGGTCGTCTGGTCCAACCTCCCATGGCTCTTGGTGAAAGAAAAATTTAACTATTTTCATTCCTAACTTTATTGTGGGACCTGCTGAGCTGTCATCTCGGAACACCTGTTGTTCAGGAGGATTTACAGCTGTGGAATTTTTTCTCACTTGTGTTGCCTTTCTAAAATCATAATGATGTTCCCAAATAAATGTGTTTTCAGATCTGTAATTTCTGCATAGGTAACTGCTTCTTTTCCTTAAAGGGCTCTTTTTAAGTTCATACACTGGAACTGCTGTACTTCTTAAAGTAATACTCCATTTCAATCTGGCATGTGTTTTTCTTGATAATGATGTATCATTCTGTATCTTTGTTCCTCTAGGAGAGAAGGTTGCACATGTACATAGTTTACTGCCAAAACAAACCAAAGTCTGAGCACATTGTCTCGGAATACATTGATACATTTTTTGAGGTAAGTTCCTGAGAGAGGGTAAGTGAGGTGAAGGATTATCAAATCTGTTGATCAAACCAGAAAACTGAACAAAAAAAATGCAGCAGATATTGTTGTTAATGTTTTAAATTACAATTGCTTGCCATTTTTGTTCTGATTTCTCAAATCTGATACAGACTCCTAGAGATGAAAACTAAAGGTTAGGTATAAGATACTAATTAATCAGTAGAGTCTTATCCTTACTAGCCTTAGCCCAGGCAGTTGCCAGTGCATTTTATATGGAATGGCAATTCTGGATGAGCAGAAATCACTGTTGAAAGTAGGCTGTATACAACCTTTGACTGAAAAATTACATTTCACTCTGCAGCCTTGTCAAAAAAAGAGATGAAAGATGCTTGCAGAAGGGAATACTTTGGAAGCAAGGGTGATAAGGGGAAGGACTTCAGCTTTTGCAAATTGAAGATTAGATTCTTCTCTGACTTTTGCCAGTTTCTGGTCTGATAACAGTTAATACTGATATATCCTTGTTTTTTGATATATATATATATTTATCTCCGTATACTGATATGAATGCTGTGTTTCTAACTCAACAAAACAAAGGTCTTTCTAACTGAACAAACAAAAATGTTTGTTTTACTACTCTCAGGATCTAAAGCAGCGCCTGGGCCACAGACTTCAGCTCACAGACTTGCTAATAAAACCTGTGCAGAGAATTATGAAATACCAGCTGTTACTAAAGGTAAAGTGATGTTGAGATGAATGAGTTGTGTTAACAGACATATTATAGATGTGTTAACAGATATGTTTTCTTTTTTAATTATTGCTGATGTTGTTCCATCCCTTTGCCTAACAGAACCCAGATTTGTAAGCAGTGCCACCTGATTATTTTCTGAGCACATTCAGATAGTTATAAAAATTGCAGTAGATGGCTCGGGCGGAAATTTGTTTTTTCTTTTAACGGTTAAAGACCAAATGTTTAGGCCATGGAAATTTTTAAAATTTGTACCAGTGTCATAGGAATGGGAGAAAGAACTCTGAACTGTTTTCAGATGTAAAAGTCATACAAGTTGTTGGGAATCATCACAGCTTCTCCAGCTATACCTGCAATCATTTTAATATCACATAAGAGTTTACTGAAGAGCAGCTCTGTGTAGCACAGAGGTCATTGCATTAGCATATGTTTTTGTATGAACTAAATCCAAATGGTGGGTCTTCTGCAGTCTGTCATATTCTGATAGAGGATATAAAATTCAGATTTTGTAAGATTTCTCTTTGATGGTTAATGAGAAAAGAAATATTACTTGACTTTTTTTTTCTTTTTCAGGACTTCCTCAAGTATTCTAAAAAAGCTAATCTTGACACAACAGAACTAGAGGTACTTGAGACATTTTCACTTAGTGATATGAATTCTTTTAACTCTGAACTTCTTTCGTTTTGGCAGAGTCACTTTCCTTTTCTGATCTTCCTGAGAAAGTGATTATAAGTACTTACTTCTTGCATTTCTGTTCTAAAGCAACCAGATCAAATGAAACAAAATTTTATGCTGCTAACTCATCTGGAAAATAAAGCTTTGACTTTTTATTTGTCTTGAACAGAAAGCTGTAGAGGTCATGTGTATAGTACCAAAACGGTGTAATGACATGATGAATGTTGGCCGCCTGCAAGGATTTGATGTAAGTTGGCTGGAGTTTTGCTTAGAGATTTTGTCAGCTTCTCTAGAAATTAACCATTAATATTGTGGGGAGAAATGTGTACAGTGCTCCCTCGCTGTCTGGTTAGCTGGTGCAAAAAGCGGTGAATGAAAAATCAAGTCTTAGCCCTGTCATGGAGTTTTTCCTGGGAAACATTACCTGCTGTGTCAGTCACACTGGGTAAGTCCTTCTGCAAAATCTAGAAAGGGCAGGTGTTAGTACAGTTGCCTTGTTGACTAAAGGCTTGCAAAATAGTGAAATAATCAGTTATCAGCAGGTGAGGTGAGCAGACCTGACTTGTGCATTGTAGACAAAGGAGTCACTAAGGTCAATCATGGACCTGAGGCAACTGTAGCCCTCCTTGTTTTGTTAAGTCTAGAAGAGATGGAAATGGGCTACTGAAGCAGTATGCATCAGCCAAGGCACAGTCACATGTTCTACTTGAAAAGCTCTGTATATTCTATGATGCAGACATGAACTTGAATTCTTCCCCTACTCAGCACCCTGGAAGAATATATGAGTAACTGTTGGAGTTACTGAGAATAGAGAAATTAAAGCCTTAGTGTTACAAGCCTCAGAGTGCAGTGTGAAATGAAAAGAGTGGAGTGGATTTGTGGGTTTTGGTCTGGTTTTTTGGTTTGTTTTGGTTTTTTTCTGTTGGATGTTTGGGGTTTTTTTGAGAAAGAGCACAAGAATATCTTGTGTATAGGAAGAGAAATGAATATATAACAGTCAATGACAGTCGGAAGGTGGGAAATACACAAAGCTATTTGGCATGAGAATGTGCTCATAAAGGTTGATTGGGGAAAGAAACGAAGAACTGCACTAAATGTGTTTCTGCTTGCCTCTGTGTTTAGGGTAAAATTGTAGCCCAGGGTAAGCTCCTGCTCCAGGACACATTCTTGGTTACAGACCAGGATGCGGGACTTCTGCCACGCTGCAAGGAGAGACGGGTCTTCCTGTTTGAGCAGATTGTCATTTTCAGTGAGCTGCTAGATAAAAAGAAAGGTTTCTCCATGCCCGGATTCTTGTTTAAAAACAGTATCAAGGTAACTGTTGTGTGTGAGTCTTTTGTGTCCCCTGCACAAACTCTGCTAAGGTAACAGTTTCTCATTCTGTGGGCAGTCACTAGTGCCATCTAGATGCGCAGTCATAGAGCACAATGAGCTGTCAGTCATTTCCTGAAATTACTTCCTACCAAATTTGTTCTCACTCCAATGTTAAGTGGAGATCTTTGGATCCCAGTACTCTGATGCTTCCTATGTGAAGTGTATCAAAGCAGGTGTTCTGACACAAAGTACTGTACAAGTATTCACAAAGAGTTTAGTTTTCAGCTCTGTGCTGTGTGTACACCACATTTCAAAGTCATTGCAAGTAGAGGTAATAACTCTTTTTATATCCTTTCTGATACCCAGATATGTAGATAACATTTGTAAGTAGTATGACCTTCTTAGATACGTCAGCTCTTCCTCAAACAAATAAGTGTTTCCCCACTTCAAGCTTCCCTGAAAAAAACCCTAATACTAGGGCCCAGCGGCCCTCATGAAGTATTTTGGGTGGACCCTGCTTCCCCTAATTCACCTTGGTGCTCTGCCGGGCACCTGAGCCTGCTGTTTATAGTTCTGGCTGAACAGCCTGGTCCAAGGCATTGCTGTATCTGCAGCTGAAGCCTTGTGTGGGGGCCTGTGGTAGGGAGAGCTCCATAGCAGGCTCAGCATTTTAACGAATCTGAAAGGAAAGTGAGGGATGGAGAACATTGGGCCATGCTTACCTGCTGGAGATTGTTCAGGCACAGTGTGTCACTAAGCAATACACTAATCCTTAGTTTACTGGAATACTTCATTTTATGGTATTATTTTTACTGAAGGAAAGAGTGGTTATCATTTGAAGATCTGACTCTAAACTCCTAAGAAAGAGATTTTAAAGGTGTTTCCCATAAAACACGTTATTTTTTTTTCATGAAGGTGAGTTGCCTTTCCCTGGAGGAAAATGTGGACAGTGATCCATGTAAATTTGCACTAACATCAAGAACGGGCGATGTCACGGAGACCTTTATTTTGCATTCTGCCAGTCCGGGAGTCCGCCAGTTATGGATCCATGAAATTAACCAAATTTTGGAAAACCAGCGCAACTTTTTAAATGGTAAATTATTTTCTTTTACTGAAAGTTTGGAATTGGATGACTTTTCTCTCATCTCTTCTTTCTTGGCTTTGAAATGTTTTTCAAGTTGCCTTTTTCCTGAGCTAATACAGAACAGTTGGGGGATATGTGCCACATTTCTGCTTCAGAACAGATGCTTGCATTTATTATAAGAGTAGTAGTCTGAATTTACATGGTGTTCTCTTGGTGAAATTTTCCAAATGTTTTGTAGGAGTGAATCAAGATAGGTGCCATCCGTTGAGAGCTTGTGTACCCCTTTTAAGCAACTGCAAGCCTTTAAAGGCTAAACCCAAGTGGAATTTTAAGCATCTATTCAGAATATGTTTTGCTTCTGTTATTTTGGTGGCCATTGTTGTCGCGTCTTATTGTGGCAACAACATTCAGATTCTGCAGGTGAAAAGTAGAATGTGGTGTTGTCTGCCGTGACAGTAGAAGATTCTTGCTCTGTTTTTATATCTATTGGTTATTGTCCCAACCTAGATTATTTTAAACAGTTGTAATGAGTAACAACAAGCAGAGAATTTCGAGTCACACCTGTTTTTTCCCAGCTTGGCTGCTGACTGACAGTATGATCCTAGAGGAAAACACTTCTTCTTAGTTTCAGATTTTTAATCTTTAGTATAGGTAGATACAGCAGGTCATGAAGGTCAGATACAGAAAAGTGACTTGAAGTCTGTGGCATCTTTCCACTGCTAAGGGAATTTATTTGAACAGCACTCCCCTTTTTGCCAGTAGACATGTCTGTTTTAAACTGTTCCTGTTCCCTTTCCTGCCCTCTTTCCCCTGACCGCCTCCCCCTCGCCCCCACTGCAGCCTTGACGTCCCCGATCGAGTACCAGAGGAACCACAGCAGTGGTGGAGGCGGCAGCGGGAGCAGCAGTGGTAACAGCGGCGGCCCCAGCAGCTGTAGTGGCATTCCCAGCTCCAGCCGTAGCCGGCCATCCCGGATCCCCCAGCCTGTCAGACACCATTCCCCAGTCCTGGTCTCCTCTGCAGCCTCGGCCCAAGCAGAGGCAGACAAGATGTCAGGTATGTCCATTCACAATCACTCCCTGCCACACTACAACACCTCCTTAGAAACTGGCCTGAGCCAGCCAGACAGGCACCCTCCCAGTGCAGAGCCGGATGGTCCTCAGAGAGAAGCTGAACAGATTCCCAAGATGAAAGTTATTGAAAGTCCCAGGAAGACAGCTGGAAACATTTCTGGCTCAGCTGATGGAGCCCAGAAAGACTCACGTGGAATCTCAGAGGACAGCCGAACAAGAAACAGCATAGGATCACTGACGCTTGGGAAGCCAAGGCCAGGAGCCATTTCTCCGATGAACTCTCCTCTATCTACGACTTTCCCTTCTCCTTTTGGCAAGGAAACCTTTCCACCCAGCAGCCCCCTGCAGAAGGGCTCCTTTTGGAGCTCCATCCCAGCATCCCCTGCCAGCCGCCCTGGCTCCTTCACTTTCCCTGGGGACAATGACTCTCTCCAGCGGCAGGTCCACCGCCACTCTTCACACAGCAAGGACACAGACCGCATGAGCACATGCTCCTCGACCAGCGAGCAGTCAGTTCACTCCACCCAGAGTAATGGGGTAAGAGCGGAGCACCTCTATCCTGCAAGCTCTTCTAAAACCTTCCATGCTCCCTTTCTGTGCGTTGCCATCATTCTCCGTACTAACTTCTGGCTCTCCGGTGCTGTACTGCTCTGAAATAATCAACTGTTCCGGTATCTTCTGCGCATTAAAAAACCCAGAGTGTCTACCTGTGTGTATGTATACATGCAAACAGGGCTATGTATACAGTTTGGTAAGCAGCTGCTAACATTAGATGCAATTTCTGCCTCTGCTGAAAACATAGATCACTAGGCTGATACCTACTAACTTGCTGTCCTTGCTTTTTTCGTCTCTAATTTGAAGGCACATAATCACCACGCCGAAGCGTGGCAGCCAGAGCACCTTGGGGTATGCATTGCGCCAGCACTTAAATCTGACTTCAAGATTTTGGCAGATTGCCTTGGGGCTTTTTTCTCTTTCACGCACAAATTTGCCACCATTGTTCTGTTGAGTTTTATCTTCGTGGAGACATCTACGTTCCCTGGGCTGCTTGATTTTTATTTTTTTATTAATTTATTTTTCCCCCTCTCAGCCTTAGTTGTTGTACAACAATCTCTTTTTAAATCCTGTGTTTGATCAAGGAAGCTTTCTGCAATCCACTCAAAATAGGCCAACAAAACCTAGAGAGAATAATCCTACTTCTTCTACAACCAAAACAATTACCTGCTCCACTTGTCTTTTCTCCTTTGTAAGAAGAACTGGTTTCGGGTTTCTGGAGATTCAACCTCTTAGTGTGCACTTGGTGTGTTTGTGCAGAAATCTGGGGTATCAACAGAATCTACGTTATCTCTAATAACGTCCACCAGGAAAGCAACACAGCAATCGCAGGGGCATGTGCAAATATAAAGCAAAAATGTTGAGGCACTTGCCATGGACGTGGTAGGCAGGTTATGATGCCTTTCTTTTTAAACTCACATTTGATTTTTCTCTCACTAAGCACTGTGTTCATGAATGTTTGTTTTTCCACTCTCTCACAAATTGTATGCAATACCAGTTTTGCCAATCACCTAACTTGCTGGATCTTTTTTAAATGCATGTGTTTCTTTATAGAACTGTTTAACACACAGAGCTTTCGTGACTTCTTAGTTCTTACACTTACTTTTATAATAGCTTCAGAAGAAAAAAATTACGCTTTGCATGTTTTGTATTTTTATCCTGATCTTCCTTCAGCTTTTTATTTGGTTTAGCTCTGTCTTGTGTTTATCTTCAGTCTAGCAAAATGTGATGTGATGTTATGTGGTGTGATGCAATGCAATATCTGGAGCAATTTGAGTATTTTGCCTTTACTGCACAGTATGTGAATCAAGATGGTGGTACTTGCATAATACTAATTCAGGTTGTTCCATTAAAAAAGGAGAAAGGGAAAGATGTGATGGCACTGAGTTTTCAAAACATTTGGATTTTAATACTATCTCAGCAAAGACACCATTGCTTGTTTTTATCTCAGTATAGAACGTAATGTTGGAATGCATGCCTTCTGCTTCACAACTATATGTTCACAGCTATATAACTCTTTCAGTTTGGTAATTGAGATGAGCCATAAGTCCTTATTTATAACCTCATTTCTAGACCAATCAGCAGGATTTCACACCACATTGAACAAGCTGGAGAAAATGGGTTGTGAAGGTTTATTTTAATTTAACCATTTGTGTATGTATATTCACATGCACATATGGCTATGGTCAATTACTTAAGGAAAAATTACTTCTAAGAAGAAAAAGGAATAAGTTTTGCTAGTTGAGGAATGTGGGAGGAATTTTTTATTTTTTGTCTGTAGATCCTCCTCTAATCCCGTAGTTGAGGTCAGTGATGACCAGAAGTACTTCCAGTAAGAAAACATTAACTGTGCAAGAGTAATTACTTCCTTGGAAGGCAAAAGAAAAGGCTATCTTTCTGTGGTGAGAATGAATTCTGGTATAAACACATTCTTGAGAACATTTGTCACTTAGTAGTTACCAGACAGTTGTTTATTTAACAGATTGAACTGTCCCTGTTGAACATAAGAAATATTCAGAGTTTATTATGATCCTTTAAGACTTAAATGTCAGAAAGAAATGTTATGTTATAGAAAGGTCAGTCTTGCAGTTACACAAATTCTGCTGCATGCTAAGAAACAGTATGTTCAGGAATAGTGTGTGGGGCAAGGTTTGAGGCTTAGTTTGATGTTACAACTTCCTTTCATCTTTCCCTATAAGTCTTAACAGGAGAAGTCAACAAAAGCTGCTTTTTCTGAGTAGAGTTGGTTTTCATCTAGGTAAAAGAATGTAGCAAGTTGTCATCCTAATTTAAGTAATGACTGAAAATGGGACTTAATTTGTTTGATTCGGCTGTTCCCAGTTTGCCTGAATCATAGAAAGGACTTGCTAATACAAAAGGCCATGCAGGCCATCCTCTAAAGTAGGAAAAATGAGTTCTCCCAGTGGAAATACAGCATCTGAAATGAATGTAAATATCCTTTAGTAGAGTTACAATCCACAATGAGATCTTTTTCACAGAGGTAGCATATGCTTCATCAGTCTAATATGGCAAAAAGAAGATTTGAGTCACTCTGTTGAATATAACAGTCCAGCTAGAATAAAATGTACAGAGTCACTGGCACGCCAAGCATCAGGTGTTAAATATGCTATGAATGAGTAATCTTGAGACTGTTCCTTTCCATTTGTCTTGGTTTCTCAGCCAGAGTCCTCAGGGAAGCACAGGCATAGAGAGATGGAGTGACTTGTTCAAGGCCTTTAGCAGATTGCGAGAGAACGCAGTGTTCAGGGCTCCCGGTGCACCATGCTGTCAACTGACCCCCGCTGCATCTCCTCAATATTTGAGAGATATTTGGCATTTTTGAGGAAAAAAATGATGCTGTTTTAATCCTGTGTGCCAAGCTTTCCACTGGCTGCTGGCACATGAGTGGTACTAATGTGGTTATGCTCTATATGCAGTACAGGTACCCAGGACCTGGGTACTCATGTCCTTCTTCAGCTCAGCTTCTACTGAGCCATAGTGAGCCCTCACTGGTACTGAGTGACCTGAAACAGTTTGAAGTAAGAACAGAGACAAAAGACAGGCAAACACACACACACACCTCATGCCACATCGTTAATAGGCCATTCACCTTGGTTTTAACTTGTTTCAAGAAAGAAATAATTACTGAGGGGGTAGGTTATGTAATCTGACAATAGTTTTCACACTTCATTTATTAAACCTCATATAAGGAATGCATGCAAAGGACAAAATAAGTCTTGCTTTTAAAAAATAATAATTTCCAGTAGGTTCATGGTCAGGAGAAGGCTTTTTGTTCTGAAAGTAATATGATTTTGAATGTACACCTTCTCAGCCATAATTAGCTTTCCACAAATGCTTGCTGGGGAAATGAACAAAATCATGAACAGTAGCTGAAAGTATATGATAAACAGGTAACAACACTCAGCTATCATAGTCACTAATCAGTTAGAAGGGATTCTTATAGTTTAGTGGGTCTATCTTGACCCACTAAAATTAATATATCAAATTAATAATTTCTTATTTCAGTAGTTTACTTCATCCTCTGCATTTAAAGGAATAAATCTGATCATACAGATTCAACCAGAGATAAGTCTTGTGGTTTTGAGACATGCTGTCAAAACCCTGTTTTGTTCTTTTGTACCTTGTCATGTTTTGTGTGCAGAAGGCCGGTGTCTGAGATCTGACAAATAGTGCTAGGAAAGACTACATGTATTTTTCATTGTTGGAATTTCCAGTGATTATGAGCTAATGACTGCGATTTTGAAACTGAACTTACAAGACCATGAAAAACTGTCTTACATGCTTGTACTGTAGTTTTGATTCCTGGTGAAGATGCAAGGTACAGTGTCTGAGCTTGAAAGGAAGACGAGTTGAGATTTATGTATAAGCTGACTCTTAGTTAAAGGAAATTATATTGAGTAACGGTACTGGGAATAAGTTTGTGCAGCAGCAGTACATGAAAATGTTCAAATAGCAGACTAATGCACAAGATAAACAGACACAGGCACCTTTAAAAGAGAAAACATTGCTCTTTTCTTTGACTGCAGTTTAAACCAAGTGGATTAGGTAGGTAATGCAGCAGGCCAAGAACAGCCTGTCTTCTTCATGAGTTTTAAACTTGATTCTCTTTTCTCCCCCCTGCTCTCTCTGCTTCTGTTTGACGCTTGCAGAGTGAAAGTAGCAGCAGTAGCAATATCTCCACCATGCTGGTGACACACGATTACACGGCAGTGAAGGAGGATGAGATAAATGTCTACCAAGGAGAGGTCGTGCAGATTCTAGCCAGCAACCAACAGAACATGTTTTTGGTGTTCAGAGCCGCCACTGATCAGTGCCCCGCAGCCGAGGGCTGGATTCCCGGCTATGTCTTGGGGCATACCAGTGCAATCATCATTGACAACCCTGATGGAACCATCAAGTGAGTGCCTGGGTGTGTGGAGAAGGGGAGGAAGGAAAAAACTTCCAATTTAGAGAAGGCTTTGAACTTTTAAGGCCAAAAGCTGGTGTGATCATGGAGAAATAAATGAACAACAAGCAGAATGAGTACTTGAGAGGTCCCTTAGCAAACTTCAAAATACAAGCTAGTAAGAAAGATCCCAGAAGCACATACTCTTCATTAAAAAGTTGCAATAGCCCAGTCTTCTGGGAAAAGAATGCCTGATCTAAGAGCAGCAATAATTGGTTTTAACTTGTTTATTTAATAGAATCAAGTTACCAGTCTAGAAACCTCTGTCAAGGAAAACAGGGAATGTTTGTTCAAGTGAAACAAGATTTGGAGAGTTCCAAAAAGGCACAAACCTATTGAAAATGACTATATGCTAGGAACAACTCTCTCTTACATCTGCAGTGGAAGAAATTGTATTAAATTTCAAAGTTTGAATTTTATGTAAGGCTTTTGTCAGGCTGTTTTTGGTATGGGTTTCATAAGGGTTGTTGCTCAGTTTGATTGACAATTTGCATTTTCATATAGCAAGTTTACCATTGGAGCAATGATTTCAGGGAATACTGAACTACAGACCACATTACTAGCTTGTTCACAGTTTTAGCCACGGGCGGCATCTCTTATGGAATACTTATTCTATTTCATTTTACTATACTGTAATACATAGAAATAACATTTTTACATACTTTTCCAATGACACATGAAATTAGATAGTATAGGACATAACAAGGAGTTGAAAAAAATTGATCAGAATTTCACGTTCTGTGTTCAGGAAGTCAACATCTTGGCACACAGCACTCCGATTAAGGAAGAAATCTGAGAAAAAAGATAAAGACGGCAAAAGGGAAGGCAAGCTAGAAAATGGTTATCGTAAATCCCGAGAAGGACTTGCCAACAAGGTTTCTGTAAAAGTAAGTGTTCAAAGATGTAGTTTCCAAAAGAAGTTGGGTTGGGATTTCTTTAAAAGTAGCTTCTGTCAGAAGTTCACAGGAAGGAATCAAAGGCAGCAGTGGCTTTGGTGGCTTTTTTTAACAATCTTTGCCAAATCTGAAAACAGAGAGTTATAACCTTTGAACCTGCAAGCATCATACAACAAAAAGATACTGCAAAAAGAATAGAGTGGTGCAGGAATTATGGTATTCAGATGTTTCTTGGATTTTGTGGGTACAGCTAACTTTGATCCATTTCTGTGTTTGGTTTTCTACCATTCTTTAAATTTAAGATTATCAGGACATTAATTCTTTAATTTCTCCTTTCCAGCTTCTCAACCCCAATTACATTTATGATGGTAAGTGGCTTTAATTTTTAAGTTTCAGTCAATATAATTTGATTAAAACATTATTTGCTTGATATGAATTATGTCAGGAGCTGAGTGCTTTCTACAAAAATATACATAGGCTCTTTTTAGGTGAGGTAGAATGAACGACGTCATATTTATTTTTTAAGATGCAAGGAACCTTTTTAGTTCACAAGTCCAAAACAACATAAAACACAAGGACCAGATGATGGTTCTGTATGGAAGTGGGGCCTTGCTGAATTTGCAAAGGTACAAGGACGAGAGTTGGAGCTTCTTCATTTTTAATCTTGCACCCTAGGGAACATTCAGGACCTCTCCAGTGCAGAGGCTGATCAGGACAAAGATAGTGGCCCTTTGGGGTCAGAGCCAAACTGGGGGTTTAGCTTAATTCACAGAAACAAACTTTTTCAGTTTCACCTATGGAAAAGGGAAAGCACTACAGTGCCTCAGTGAATTAAGTGTTTTGTGTTTCCTTTTGCAAACTTGGCTGGATATAAAGATAGTCTAGCTGAGCACATCCTTAAATACTTCTCACTGTAGACTTTCCTCAGCTTGTCATAGAACTGGGTGCTTGGTTCACCATGGTAGGCTTCAGGGTTATCTGTAGCACAGCAGTAGTGTTGTGTCCAAGTTCATGCAGAGAAAAATTCACAAGCTCTGCAGAGCCCCAGCAAGGGACCTAACCATGGATGTGCTCCAAGGGTAGAGAGATATATACACCCTGGGAATGTAAAGTACTACTTTGTCTAATAGAAGAGAGGGCGAGGAATAGAAATTAAATGTATTTGCTTCAGTTGACCTAATGCAATTAATTTTCTTTTTCCAGTTCCCCCTGAGTTTATAATTCCATTGAGTGAGGTAACATGTGAGACAGGAGAGACCATCGTGCTTAGGTGTAAAGTCTGTGGTCGCCCCAAGGCTTCAGTTACTTGGAAAGGTCCTGATCATAATACACTGAGCAATGACGGTCATCACAGCATTTCGTACAGGTAATGTGTGTCATGTTCAACAGGAACTGCTGAAAGTGTTAGATTTTTAATTTGCACCCCTGGTGCAGGACAGCATTTGGCTTTGAGGCATGAGGATGGGGTTGCTCTCAGACAGAAATATTTCACAACTGAGATTTTCCAGGAATGGTATGTAACTTCTGTATATGGCTAGGGTAACAAAATGTTACACTCAGTTGATTTTTAAAAACAAAATAAAATTAATCTGCTATTTCTGATTAGCTATTGCAGAAGCCATTGTGGTTCTGTCACACTGACCTGGTCCTTGAAACAGACCAGTATGTTGTGACATGGCAGTACTGTGACAGATCCTGCCAGTCCCTTATTTCCATTAGTGGCTTTCAGATCATACTACAGTGTTTTGCAAAGAAGCCCCTGCTTCCTACAGGTCTGGCAACATCGCTCTTCGTTGTTGAAGTGTGGATAGTAACAATTTTGTCTGGGTTTAGCTTTGCTGTGATAGAACATAACAGAATAATTGGTAACTCAAACACCTGATTAATAGGAGAAACTGTGTTATTTTGGAATGGGAAGCTGCAGGTTAATTTTTTCTTTTCTGTAAAAGCATCTTTTATATACAGAAAATGTAGTTTAATGAGTAACTTCAGTGTGAAGAAATGTCTTATTTGTGAATTATACTCTTAATTCAGAATGAAGGGCTCTTTTGTGAAAACTTGATGGCATGTTGTACTGTTCTTTACTTCCTGCTGCTCCTGCTTTTTCTTTTCATTGGGTTTTTTGTTTGTTTTTAATGGAGAGACAAAGGCAGTGTGGCAGCTTTACTACTGCATCCAGAGCTGTTGTGAGATGTGTAAGAGTTAAATTTTCTAGGTTTAATTCATTGTTACTCAATAGTGTTACAGAAGTATATCCAGTAAATCATGTTGGCTGTGGCTGATAGATTTTTAGAAAAAATCCTGAGACGTTCTTTGAGCTGAGGAAGGGTGTCATCTTCCTATGTTCCTAAAATTTACCTTCTTTTTTCCCCCTGTAATTGTGTGGTGAAGACCACTGCAAATAGTTTTTGGTTCAGTCAGTAAAATGACTTGTAGTAACTGAGATGAATCCTAAGGAAAGCAATAAGTATGATAGAAGATCTTGAAAACATGCATTATTATGGAAAAAGAACACAATATTAGGGTTGGTTTGAGCCTAGCGATGAAAAGTGTAGGGAGGGCTTGCCAAGTATCCACATTTGTAAGAGACTGTTGCAAATTAAATTATCTGCTGTTCATGTCCATAGCTGTTCATGTCCATAGTACTCCAAAAGAGTACTAGAAATTTATTGCACAGAGGAAGATTTCAGCAGACATTTAAAGACAAACCATCGAATAAAAAGGGTGGTTGAACAATGAGAAAGATTAAGGAAGAGCCTGCAGAGTCTTTCTGCTCTGGTCTTACACAGCTTAATGCTGTCGCTGCCCTGGAGCAGAGAGTAAACTTAAGTCCTTTTTAGTTTCCTCCCATCCTCATTCACCCAGATTCTGAGGTCTCCAGAGCTGTGGTGAAGTGTGCCTTTTGTGTTGAGGGGCAAGCCCTCTCTTACAAGGGGTGAATGCTCTGAAAGCACAAATGATTGATCAGCTGACACTTCTGGGAGTCACGGATGGCAACAAACCTTTTAGAAAGAACAAAGATGGATGTGTGTCTTGATACAGCTTCCAAAAACTTGAAGTAGGTAAAGGAAGCAGGAAGAAACAGGGGAAGCACTTAATTTTTCCAGCACGGTGGAGCCTGGGACATGGTGAGACAGAGTGTCAGTCAGGATGTTTTTCTAGCAATCTGTAGGACATTCCAAGGACATTCAAGCATTCTGTAGGACTGGATGAACACAAAGTGCTCAGGTTCTGGTGGACGCTTCTGATACAGCAGGGCAGGGTTAGTAATGTTCATCCAGAGAGAGATAAGGGCTGGAGAATAAGAAGTATAAACAATATCAACCTAACTTTGTCTGATTTTCATAGCTTATGGTTTGTGAAGTTACTGTAAAGTTAACAGCTGCCGTTGTGTTTCCCAGTGACTTGGGAGAGGCGTCGCTGAAAATCGTTGGCGTCACTGCGGAAGACGATGGTATCTACACGTGTATAGCTGCAAACGACATGGGTTCGGTTTCATCCTCCGCCAGTCTACGAGTTTTAGGTAGGCCTGTCTCTGCCTTCTTCTAAAGCCTAGTTACAGTCAAAGTGTCTGGTACCCATAGAACAGTAAAAAGAAAAGATCGGCTCTTGGGCACCCCTTTGTTAAAGACATATCTTAACAAGCCTTTTTACCTGTGATATATTGTCTGTTTTAGCAGGAGTAGATGCAGTTTTAGGATGTAACTGATTAGAGGTTGATACACACATTCCACAGTACTGTCAACATGCATTCACTTTGTCAGTACGAGTTCAAACACGATAACATCGTATTTTATCATCAGCATTCTTAGTTTAGTCTCAATGAATGTTCCTATGCTAACATAATTTCTAAAGTGTACAGATAAGGAGAGAGTAGCATTACTTTGTAATTTATTTTTCTCCTTTGCTTGGATTGTAAAGCCACAGCATTTAGAAGAACATACAACTAGTTCTTGTCTTTGCATCATTGATCTACAGCTAAATTATTTCAGTACCTGAAGCAAGGCAACCTGAATGTTTGTGAGGGAATGAAAAGGAAACATGCAAAGGTGAAAAAATGCCTGTGTTCTGGAGGCAGACAGCAAAAGGGAAAAAAGATTGTTGCTTGATGTGTTTGATGACATAGTGATAAGTTTTAGTGTGTGTTTGTACACTCACTTATTCTTCTCCTAAGTGTTCATAATTCTCCATTTTTAGAAATAGGGAAAACAGACAGTAGGATCACAGGTTTTCTTACAAGGCAGTTTATAACAATTGATGCTATCTGGGTCCTTTAGTCCATTGTGAGGCCCGTATATTTTTCCACTGCTGAGAATTAATTCATAGATTTTAGCACAATGGCTCTGTCTCAAACTGACTCACATAAAAAACCCCAAGATATGAAGTGCTGCTCTGTGTATGTCTGTCCCAGCTGATATGGGGACTTCTAGAGTTGTCCCAACCCTCTTCAAAATATGGTCTTTCTTCCCTTTTTTTCTGAGAGCTTTGCTGTTTTCCTGGAATTTTAAACCAGACTGTGAAAGATGTGCCCCTTCCAAATCTCATATGAAATTTTTGGGGGTTTATATTCAGTGGTGCCACTTTGAGCTCTGCCTGTTGGCAGCCACAGTAAGTGCCTTACTGACAACATATTGAGGTGGTGATTATTTCAGGCACTTCCTGCTCACTGACCCAAGACAGACAGTAGCTAAGCCCTAGGATGAGTGTGTTGCAATATATAAAAGAGGCTGAAAATGAAATTTTGGTCTTTATACTAGTGTTTTCCTGAAAAGTAAGGGTTGCTTTCTAAGGTAGCTGCTACACTGCCTGGTCACTTTTTTTTTCCAGTGGCAGGTGTATTATTGATTATGAGATATAATGTACGATGTCTTTTCTCTTTACTGTTTCCCTCAACTTGCCAAGACTGCTCATTCCTGTACAGACAGTTCCCACTGTACCTGAATTGTTTCCACTATAGAATTTGTTCTGCTGCATTGGCTGGGCTCCTGTGGTGTATAATCCAGTTTGTCCTGCTGCCACCCTGTGTGTCATACTGGGATTAACAGGATGGGGTGATTCCCTTCACAGCCAAAGGATCTGAGTGTATTTAATCTTGGACATACTGTCCTTCTGTTTGTTTTGTTTGTTTAGGTCCTGGAAGTGATGGGATCATGGTAATCTGGAAAGACAACTTTGATTCCCACTATAGCGAAGTGGCTGAGCTTGGCAGGTGCGTTCTGTGTGCTGATCTCCAAAGCTGTCTGTGTCAAAATATTGAATTCTCTTTCAAAAATTAAATTCTTGAAAAATACTTAATGTATGAGCTGAAAAGGCCAGAATTTTGTTGGATTAAATGGAAGTGAGGAAGAGAAAATTTTACCAGCACTAGATGGCACTGCATAAGCAGAATGCAGTTAGGCTGAAGTGGTATCATAGATTAAAGGATTTATTTTTTTTAAGCATGCCTTACAGTGACTGACACTGCTTCTGTAGTGAAGTTCTCCTAAACCTTCTTATTTAGAGTCTGAAAATTATAGACAGAAGGAGTCTGAAAATGGGAAAAATAAGTCATGTATAATCTACAGTTGTCCAACTTAATGGTGACCTTTGAAAGCTGGATATTACTCTGACAAGTTGTCTGCAAATGTGATATAACAGATCTCTGTCAAGTTTATACAGACAGAATTTGTAGTAGAGGCATGCACTGAAAATTCTCATGCCCAGAAACTTCTCTGTAAGGGTAGCTTATTAGAGATCTAAAATTAGATCTCTTAGAGTATATCTTCCAAGTAAAAGTGTGTCCTGATTGCATCTCTCGGTTAATTCTTTCCTTTCACTGTTGTGTTCCAGGGGCAGATTTTCTGTCGTTAAGAAGTGTGACCAGAAGGGAACCAAGCGAGCAGTAGCCACTAAGTTTGTGAATAAGAAGTTGATGAAGCGAGACCAGGTTACCCATGAACTTGGAGTCATGCAGAATCTCCAGCATCCCCAGCTCATTGGCCTTCTCGACACCTTTGAGACCTCCACCAACTACATACTAGTGTTAGAAATGTGTGTGGACTCTAAATTATCTGTAAAATGCAATATTTACAGCTGATTTTCTGGGGCATTTGTAGTGGTTTATGAATAAGGAGCTCTAAGATTTCATAGAAGTTTGAAAGCACCTAAGTAAAATATTCAGTTGTCTAATGCTGTTACTAAAATGTTGAGTTTAATACTCAGAAGGGAACAAATAGAGACATTAAATTGATACGTGGATGATTATCTTAGTGTGAAGGTTCAGCAGTCTTTTTGTATCAAATGGCTGAAAAAATGAATTAGGAACGTTGTGATCTGGTAGCTTGATGTGAAATCTCCTCTTCGTACCCTAGTCCTCTGTCTTGTAAGTGCTGCAGGCTACAGTTATTGCTGTAGTCTGTAGCCTGGGTTTTTTTCAGTTCTGATGCACAGATTAATCTAAAATGCAACCCTTGTAATTCTACCAGGGCTGACCAGGGTCGCCTTCTAGACTATGTTGTGCGATGGGGAAACCTCACAGAAGGGAAGATCAGACTCTACCTGGGAGAGATTCTGGAAGCTGTGCAGTATCTTCATAACTGCAGAATAGCACATTTGGACCTAAAGGTGAGGTGTTAATGGGATTCTGGGCAGTGTGCATCATTCCAGGCACAAAACTCTCCCTCTTTTAGGAAGCTTGTAACTGGGAACATAGAACTTTGAAATGCTTTGAGACTCATGAAGGATATGGCTTGGGGCTCCATCCCCAAATGCTGTAGATCACTCATAGCCCATAGCCAGAAAAGCAGAAATTTTCAATTCCCTATGCTTTCTCCTTATAGTTCGCTTGCCCTGTGTGGCCCTTTGTGCTGGAAATAATTGCTGACAGGAAGTTTTGCTTGATTTTTTTAAAATTTATTCATTTATTTATTTATTTACTTTCTGATAAACTTGCAGCAGAAATCCATTTATTTCTCAAGAAGCATAGAGTTTATTGTGAAAGAGACTGCTTTTCCTCTTTTGCTGCAAAAATGTTTCTCGTGTTTGCACTTTGAGGGCTGTGATATCTACATGAATGGTGCCTCTTTGGGCCTTTGTTCTTCCCTTTGGGTGTTACTTGAGCCACAAGGGTTTGCTGCATTCTAGTAAAAAAAACTATGTGAGAAGGTCTTAATGTGAATATTAATTAAAAACTTAATCTTTACACTTTTTTACACCTGTGTATGAATAATAAGGAATTTTAGCATTGACAAGTCATCTTTGTAGGCAGGGTGTCTTTAGCCAAATGGGGTCATGGTGAGAAAAAGCAAAAAGAGCCTGAGTCTTTTCTCTCCATGTACTTCTGTTTTCCAAGCAGAACCAGTTTTGTGTCTTCATACCATTAAATTTTTTCTGGTGTTCTATACAGAGTTCACCAGTACTTTTTCTGGTCTCAGGGTACATACAGATGAACCAATTAAAAACTAGTTGTTGGTAAGTTGCTCTTTGCAGAGATTCCAGCTACAGCAGCAGTACCTTCAGAAATAAAACTGTAGAAATAATTCCACTTTCAGCTCACCAATAATGGGGCAGTTCTCTTGAAGTCATGTGCATCCAACAGGATCTTCTGCTGTCATAGTCTCCTAACAGGGCTTGTCTTCCATCTGTATAGCTGCATTACATTAAAGAGTTGCCAAATAAAGCTGAATTTTGTTAAAAGCATCATGCAAATATCTACAAAGTCTTCCAGTCTTTAAATGCAAGGGTTTTGTTGTCTCTGTTGTAAAACAGATAAAGCGGTTGCTTTATTCACCCTCTATTTGTAATTGCTGTTCCTCAAGCTTAAGTTTTGAAACACAGTTCCTGTGAAGCTTTGCAAAGCTGCTGTTGTGAATAACTGAAGTGTTACCTGGCAGAACTGTATTTCCTGCAAAAAATATATTGCCAGCAGGTAAAGCACATTCATTGCATGAATGCAGTAGGCAAGAACCCACCTGCTGGTTGGTCTGGGGAAGCCTTGGTAAAGCCTCAGAGCTTTGCAGAGCTGGCCTTCAGCGGTAATCCCTGTAGCGTGCAGCTATTATGTCCTAGAGCTGACCACACTGGCTGGGAAGCAGTTAAGTTGGAGCATTAAATGTGTGTTAGACTGACTTGAAAAAAGACATTTTAACTTTTGCTTTTATGTTTTCTAGCCTGAAAATATTTTGGTGGACCAGAGTTCCACTAAGCCAACAATAAAACTGGCTGACTTTGGAGACGCAGTCCAGCTCAATACCACGTATTATATCCACCAGTTACTTGGAAACCCAGAGTTTGCAGCTCCTGAAATTATTCTTGGAAATCCTGTTTCACTCACTTCAGATGTTTGGAGCATTGGAGTGCTCACTTATGTCCTTCTTAGTGGCGTCTCTCCTTTCCTGGATGAAAGTGTAGAGGAAACTTGCCTGAATATTTGCCGCTTGGACTTTAGTTTCCCAGATGACTACTTCAAAGGAGTTAGCCAGAAGGCCAAAGATTTTGTATGCTTCCTACTTCAGGATGACCCAGCTAAGCGTCCCTCGGCTGCACTGGCCCTCCAGGAGCAATGGCTGCAGCTGGGGAATAGCAAAAGTGCTGACAGCATTGATATATCCAGACTGACTTCGTTCATTGAGCGGCGAAAACACCAGAATGATGTTCGACCCATCCGTAGCATTAAAAACTTCTTACAGAGCAGGCTCTTGCCAAGAGTTTGACCTTGCTTGAAGTTCTCTCTCATTCTCTTTCACCTGCCAATCAATCAGACTGGAGATGGACTCCTCCTGCCAATCAATCAGACTGGAGATAGACTCCTTCTGCCAATCAGCTGTTGACTTGAATTTTGAGGAAAGCAAATCCCAAGCCAACCAGCTGCTAGTGAATGTTCGTGTGCAAATGCATTCCACAGGGACCCGCGCAGGGCAGCGCGGGGGACTGGAGATGCAGACTTCACGGGGGTGGAGGACAATAGCACTGTACTCTGCAAAAAGCAGTCACAAGCGATACAGTAACAGTATTTTATTCAGGTTTCTGCAAAAAAAAATAGTTTTTTTAATAAACAAGAGTTGAATTTTGCAAGTGAACTTAGCTACCGTTTTCAAGATTTATTCAAGGAAGAAATGCCTATGTTTAAAGCACTGGTGTTAAACAAAAATCAGATCATGCCTGGAGAAGACTCACCAAAATGGCTGCCCATTGGTACGGCCTTCATTTATAACATCCGGTTTTCACTTGGTCCTAGAGCTTTCCAGTTGCCTCGCCTGTATGTATCTCACGTAGCAGTGCACTGAGATCAGACTCTGCTTTTAAGTGCATCCAACCTCAAAAGATTTTGCATACAAATAGAATGAATTGTTTTGCTCTGATAAAATGTAGGCCTTACTTGTATATAGACTGTTACCTGCCTTCGGTCTGTAATTTTTTTCCCCCTCCTCTTATCCATTTTTCCCCCCTCCTTCCTAAATGGTGGTATACCACTGTGCGGGTCTTCAGTTTGGGTCAGTACTCACTGTCCCCCTAGAAAAGAACTTTGGGTTGGTGCCCAGCTTGCTGACCCTATTGTCAAGCAGTATACAGCAGGATGAAATACTGTAAATGCACTCATTTGGGATTTTGTTTTCTTTCATATCATGTGCAATGTTGTGGCTTTAACATTTTATGCAACTATTTATGAGGACCTCTGTTGTAACTGTAATAAATATATAGAAAAAGCACATAGTACGGCGAGCTTTATGGTTTTGTTTGTGTGATTGGGGGTTCTGGGTGGGCAAGGGCGGGTGTGTTGTACCACACTGTCATTATTAGTTTAAGATGAGGGTTAGCATAGAACTTAGTCAAGACTAGTCAGTTTTAAGGATTGTTAAAAAAATTGAAGAGAGAGAGAGATTGGTATCCCAAGTGTCAAACTGGTTAAGAAGGACACTTTTTAAAATTTATTATTATATTTAAAATGCCAAAGTCTGACTTTCCCCAAATCAGTCTCAACACTTAACTACTTTTTAGAATTTTCAAATCTGTGTTTTTACTTCTTTTTGTGAAATGAACAAATTAATCTTGTGCTCTTTGGTGAAGAATACATTCAGAAAGTAGCAGTCAGATGAGGAGAAGAATTGGACATGTAATGTAATTGTCTTAGTAACTGTTTTTAAGGTTGAAGTAATATTAGTGTGAGATATTTAAAAAGACAGAGATGGTTTTCTGTGCATCACTGAGTTCATGTGGGTGTGTTGTCATCTATGTTTGTGTGAAATGCCATGTTTAAGGAAACCAAGCCGACATCCCACAAGAGTTAGATATATGGGTCTTAAGCCATAACCTAGCTTGGGTTAGTTTTGAGCTTTGTGGCTTCCACTGTATCCTATTTATTCTTTTTTTGTTTTGTTTGGTTTTTTGGTTTTTTTGTAAAGTTGTACAGAAACTTTTTAAAAGAAAACAACTGACTTCGAAACTGGATGTGTATTCGTACCAACCTCATATCATTATGTTTGTGTATTATTTTTCCTTTATTGTTTTAGTTAAATTTTTTTGCTTTATTTTGCATGTATATTTCTTTGTACAGTGACATTACATGTTTACACAGTATGACATGATGTAAATATTTTATTTTGCCATCAGTTATTTTGAAAAAAATTAAACATATTTGACATAATTGTCTGATCTCTTGCTTTAAGGAGTTTGACAGTTTAGGTTTGGCTATATTTTAATTGGGCTTTGTATTTTAAAAGAAAAAAAGTATGTTACTTTATTGCCATAAAATTAATTTTAAATTGCAGTGATGTATCTTTCCTTCATGCCTTACAAAATAATATTTGCCTTTGCTCTAAGTGTTGAGTGCTTTGTAGTGTCATGAATGCTTTTATATAAAACATGCGTAACTCTCTAACTATGGAAATGTATTATGGTCTTTATTAGCTAGTAAATTTTGACCAGCAGAGTTTTCTACCAGATGTTCCCAGTTAAAGACCGAAGGATCATATTTCAAGTTAATATTAAACTGGGGAACAGATTTCTCACAACTTTTAGGCATTCCAGATTCATTATGAAGAAAAGTTACTTTCAAGCATAAAGATTTGGGATTTGCAACTAAACTCATAAAGCAGAAAAGTTTCTCATTGTGTATATTTATCTTCCTCCTTTTTCTGCTATCAGTAACTATTTACAATTCAAAATGAAGTGAAAGGTCAGGGAACAATACAGAGTGTTTATGTTTGTTGCTGCACTGTATACAGGATTATTTTTTTTGCCTGCTCTTTTTCGCTATTCCCTGTCAGGTGATGAAACAGTCCCTTTAATTGCTCACAGTTTACTTACTGGGAGAGACAAAAGAGAGAGACGTTTTACACATAGAAAGACAGAGGGATTCAGGAAGGCCCTGTTGACCAGGATGAGCCACTGGAAGCTTTTTCCATGACAGGGAAGTAGATGGCCACGTGCTTTGTGGAATGGTTCTTGTCTGAAGGTATACTAAGCTAGGGAAAAGTTACCCAAGTGTTTTACAGACAAATAATGCACTTGTAGTTGTTTCAAGTAGCAGAGATGGATTCTTTGGCTCACATACCTGCATATGCTCCTGTTGACTGTAAGTCATTCTCAGATGGGACTATTAATGTGCTGATGAATAGAAGAAAAAAGAATTGATTTTTTTCTTACTCCAAATCCAAAAGTATGTTCAGGCCAGGGCACAACAGAGATCCTCCAGAATGACACAGCAAAAGCATCTAGCTTCTTGAAACGATGTCAGTAACCATGCAAACCTGACTGGTAGTAGAAGATGCCTGAAAATATAATGGGGTTTTCTTTGCATGTAATGTACTGCATGATATTGCCAGGAAGCATTAAAACCCCACCACAGAGGGTGTTAGTGTAGGACTCCATTTGAAAGAGGGGCTGGTGAGTAAAAATGAATGTAACCAAGGATGGCTGACTTGAGGTTAAGCTCTGTGGTTCCCAAAGATCTTAAGAGAAAGGAAGACAGGAATATACTGAACTGCCAGCTGTGGGTAGTGAAATCTCTGAGTAGCTGGTATTTGGTGAAGTATTTGGACAGGCAATCTTTGCTGTGTACAGCAGTGTATCCATGTGCTAGGGATTAGTATAGGGAGTTGTTACCATGTCAGCTCCAGTCCAGAAAATGAGCTAAACTTTATATACCTTTTCCGTGTATGAATAGACTCAGTGTGGAGGTGTTCCTAATGTCTCTGCTATAGGGATTCAGGTGAATGTGGAGGTAGGTAGAACCAAGGAAGACCAAGTTTCTGTATTTGTTTAAACAAGCGCCAGGTATTGTAGGTGTTTTTGTCAGAACCACTGCTTTATCCCTCAGGCAAACAACTTCTGAATTTCTTTTTTTCCTGAAATTAAATCTTGATGAAGGTTATATTGGAGAGCAACAGACAGGTTTTCCATCTGTAGAGTTTCTGCTTCCAGTATTTTTTGCACATTCGTATCAGTTCATTCTATCAAAAGACAAAAGGCTCTTTCTGTGTGCACTACAATGCAGGAGCATGATGATTTCTCACTGCTGCAAAGCAGCTTGTGCCCACTGTTCTCTATCCTGGCAAGCAGATACCCAGCACCTCCTGCTTCACATGCCTGGTGGTCACCTCAGCACTTCTCAGGTAACTGCACTCAGTGGTCCTCAGTGCCACGCCGTAACACTGAGCATCAGCACAGGAATGGCATCTCCCATTTCACTGACGTGCCACAGGGACTAGGAGCCTGAAGTGTAGGAGCAGGAGAATATACTTCTCTCATGATGTCGTTGTCCTCAAAACAGGAAGGCTTCTCACCTCCTCTAAGTCAGTGCCCCTAGCCCTACCCAAAAGTCTTTAGGTGAATGGGGGTGAGGGGGCAGTTGGGGATACTGAGTAGAGCAGTCTGCTGTCCCCCTAGTTAATGCCAGGAGAGCCAGCACCAGGCCTGCTAATCCTAAACTCCCATCAGCCAATCTGTGCCTTCCAACAGAAGAAGAAGCCATTATGAACCAACCCTAGAATGAGAGGAGAGCACAACCTTCCAGTTTTCATCACTGGTTTTAGGTTAAAATGATGAAATGGGCTACAGATACATCTGAGGTTTGATACATAAATTCTTCGAGCTCCCTGCTGGAAAGATCCTTTCATTGTCTGATTGTCATGAGCAGTAATCTGAATGCTGCTTTTTTCTTGAGTTTTTATCTTAACATCTGCATTTTCTTGACTGCTGGAGGGACTTTTTGTCTTTGTTGTTGAAGGAAATGTGCAGATGAGCTACTTGAGACTACAGCAGTTGCAGCTAATAAAGCTTCAGATTCCATCATTATGCCTGTGGTAATTGCTTCTCAAGGTTCAAATTTTCTGAAGGAAAATGTCTTCTCTCCAAAGAGGACAAATATGTGAGCTGTAGAAAGGATGAAATCTTAACACCAGAGCAACACTTCAATCTCTGCAGGCTGAATTTTCAGCTCCCAAAAGCCATTCTGTCCATTACCACCCTGGTGTATCCTCCTGTGTCATACTCAATGGTCTTCCTACAAAATTATGGCTTTGTATCTCATGGAAGAAAAGTCCATTGAGGTTTACTTAAAACGTAATTATTGATTTAGAATAGCAGCAAACCATTGGTAGCCACAACATTGTCTAGCAATAGGTTATGAAGTTGAACTATATATTCTGCCAAGAACCCAGTGACATCTTCCTTTGATATCTCTGAAGCTTTGAATGGGCAGTTCATCCCAACTTTCGTGTCCTACCTTTGCTTTTATGATCTGTTACTTACTTTTCATTTGGGCATCTGTTAACCAAGCTGGAGAGTACTGGTCTGTTTATTCCTCATGGGGAATCTTACCTGCCTTTCTCTGAACTTTCCCTAGTTCCAAGTTGTGTATTTTCTATGATGGGAGGAGACAAACCTCATACAATTTTTATTATACAGATGCGTCTTAACTTACACAGCTGGAAAATGGCATTTTGTTCTCTATTTCTTTTCTAAAAATTCCAAGTGTTTGACTTCTTTTGAGCTGATACTTTGTAGAATAGTAAATCCTGAGACTGTGTTGCCAAGCTGAGCTTCAATGATTCGTTTAGAGTCTATGACCATACATGCAAAACTTGAATCCCCCCTTCAGTACATCCCCCATGAACAATAATTTTCTTTTGTTGAGGCGCTGTGTTTCCTAGACAAAGCTGAGATACTACAGTTGCCTTAGGGAGCAGTTGCTCTGATGGAACTGAGTATGGAGATCTCTTATATTAAACAAATAGAAGCTGATTAGCGCTGGCTTTCTTTTTACTACTCGGATAGCCAGCCTAGCTCCCTTGACTTTTTCCAAGTACTCCTTTTGCAGGACTTTTCTTGCCAGCTCCTGGAGCCATTTTTTCTTGTTCTGAGAGAGGTAAGTGTAACTTGCCCTGGACTTGATTAATTTGAAACTCTGCCTTTGCACATTAAATGTCAAACACTGATTTTAGTGACACTAGAACCTCAGTTCAACAAAAGTATTCATTTGTGTCTCAAGCAGGAGGCTTGTTTCTCCAGTGAACTCACAACATCAGGAGTATCTACAAATATTACTTGCAGAAATTTCACATTAAGCTTCCTGAAGACTCAACTGGCAGTAGTCAGCACCAGGAATTCACTTGGCACACCCTGAACTCAGTCTCTGTGAGGGTTTGCAATCCCAAGGATTACTCCCAAGGCTGAGGAAGAGCTGGCAGCAGCTGAGAGCTTGCCTTGTTGTACCACTGGGAATCTGTCTAATCACTTCTGGTCAATTTACATCACATATCTTGTCTCTTTTTACATGCCTTGCCTGTGTGCCACGGAAGACCATGTGATCCCTTGAGATGGATGGTTCTTCAAGCTCTCAGACTTTCCCTTCAGTGATGCCAAGATCCACTGAGTATTTGCAGAATGATGTCATTTAATTTGCCATCTCTCAAGACTGATGGTGAAAGAGCGCTTCCTTCTTTGGTGATGGAGTGTTCTCCTGGGCATTAGAGGGTTCTGGACTCTTTGCTTGCCAGGAAAACTCAAATCTGGGAATTTGTGCTAGTCCCACTTAGTGCAGTTAATGCATCCATTGGGGAGTACTGATTTTGTTGCTGTTGTTGGGAGCTTTAGATGCTAGTGGATAGGCCTGGCTGGTTCACACATGGAAAAAGAAAGTCATGATATATCATGAAACATTAAGGGGAAGCTTTTAGGAGGGGGCAGCTTGAAGGTAACTTGATTGCCATCAAAAAGTGCCTGAATGTCAAAATTTCTCATTGCTCACGGAGTTTCATGGAGGCCTAAACTCATTTCTCCCGAGGATCCTTCACAATGAAAGGCGGGGTGTAAATCTGGTGATGATTGCTGCTTTTACCCTGGCTGCTGATTGTGAATGACAGCTCAGAATTGTACATTGCTTTTCAGACCTGCTTGCAGAGAACATAAAGCGTGTTACTGTACTTCATCCCACAGCTCAGGTGGGTAATTGTTCTTCAGTCTAAAGTGAATCTAGTCTTTTTTTGTCTTTTTGGATTAAGTGCTGATTTTTCTTAGGGGACCTGATTTTTCACTTAATATTCAGCCATCCGTTTCCTTTTCAAGACCTCCACCTATTTAACCGTCTATTTTTTTTTTAAATGTAAATATGATATTCTCTATTTAATGAGGTCTGGGTATAGTATAAGTAATTTGATATGTGATACAGTACAAGGTTGCAATGTAGGGGTCAGCATCTCTACTGGGGAAGTCATCTGCTTGCGGTAAGAGGCTCTGTTTTCTCTCATCCCACTCTCTAGGGAATTTTTAAGTATGAAAATCCTAGCTGAATTCCTATTACACTGGTAATGGCCTCATGATATGGATGAGGCCATCATCTGAGCTTGTAACAGCTTACCTTTTGACAAACTTTTTTTCTTCCAGGAGCATAAGAGAGATTCCAGTCTATTAACTGTTCCTTCTAATGTTTTCTTTTTCCAGGAAACTTATCAGGGGGTTTTAAGAGCTTGTGTTGGGACAATGCTGTGTGTTCCTTCTGCCAGAAGTCAAGAAATTAATGTAATTGTTTTCCATCTAGCACATTTCTGTGTCTGAGGGCTTGCTTCATAACTCACATAAAATGTTATTATGCTGAAAAGCAAACCTTTCAGGGCAGTCTTCATACGTGGTGATTGCCAAAACAAAATGATCTGACGATGTGACCCTGGGGAAGTAGTCTCACTGGTTATCTGGCAATTTCATGACTTGCAGCAAGACTGTCAAGGTAGGTCCACAACCTTTGCTGAGAGCATTCTTTGCTGCAGCTCAGGCAACAGCAGTGAAAAATGTCCTTGTGCTCGTGATTTGCAAAGTCACTGTTGGAGAGTTGCATTTGCACGAAGGCACTACACTGTTCCTTGGTTTCCATGTCTGATGGGTCTGTTGCTGCTCAGTAAAAGTCTGAGACACACATTCAGTTACTCTGTGAATGTGTGTGGTGTTGCCTGGATTTATCACGCAGCGTGGGGCAGGTATGGGAGCACCCGCAGGAGAAAAGAAAACTGGTAATTCACTCACACGCTTTAAGACATGTTCTCCATCTGCTGCTGTTTCTCCAACTATCCTCCTGACAGATAATCGTATGTGAGATAAGAAAGCATAAAATGGCCACAGTGCCAAAATACTTTGGCACATGTCGATAATAATGTACTGTAAGAAAGGGTGGCAGCTGCAGTGGAGTGCAGGCACGCTGCAAATACTTTAAAAAGATGGATATATGTGGAAAAGTGGATGGATTTCTTCAAGGTATGTTGACTGCGCATACAATTCTTGGTGGGGTTTTTTCCTGAATTTCAGGGGTTGCAAACTAATGTCATGCATAAAATGGTGTTTGCCCTTCCTTTGCTTTCTCTGTAAGTAGAAATATAGCAGTGATGAAGAGAGGCATAGGTGGTTACTTATACACACAAAGAAAGGAAGTCTCGTTTCTTAGGGTCTGCCTCAGAGTTGAGTCATGTGGTGTTTCATGGGAAAGAAATTAAAAGCTTTTCCAAAATCTGAGTTACTCGTGATAACAGCAAGACATGGGAACAGCATGAGCTTCTTCTGTGTTATGTGCTGGAGAAGCCAAGGGTGCTACCTCCAGTTCATGGCATTCAGCAATTCAGAAAGTGCTCAAGAAGACCAAGACAGATGGAGACTGGGGAGAAATAAGTGAAAGACAGCAGGCAAACACAGAAAGGAGGTGAGTGCACGTCTTTCTAGGATGACACTAGGAGTAGGAGGAGGCATGGACAACAGTGGACCTTAACTGTGCATCTGATCCATGCCACTGCCTCAGAATCTCACCAAGGGAAGCATGGTGCCCCTACAGAAACTGTGGCAGAGTTGCCTGCACATTATCTGCTTTTTGATATGGAACTTTGCAGCAAATATCTAATTCACTTACTGTCTTTTTCTCTGCACTGATACAGTGCTGTTTGCTACCTCTTTGTGCTGGCTGTAAGTTATTTGTTACTCAGTCACCACTGGCTTCAGAGAGTGCACTACCATCCAGCAGTTCAGCCATGAGCAATACATTGCAGACAACTTTCAACAACTTTGGAGCAAGATGGGAGAAATGCTGAAGAGGATGGTAAGCCCTGGAGATGGGAAAGAGGAGGACTGGCTCGGAAACCTGTTCAAATATGCAAAATAGTAATCAATATTTTTACTCTAAAAAGTATTTCCAGTTATTTCTGATAAGCTAATGGGTCTAGTGGAAGAGAGATAAGAGTATACTGAAAATAGATGGCATCCCTTCAAAATAGCTCACTCTGCAAGTTAAAAGCATTTCCCTACAAGTATCTGCCACTTGTCTTGGAAGATACTATCCCAAGGAGACTGCAGAGATAAAGTTCAGAGAGAGGAAAATGTCTTTATTTGGCATTCATTAGAGATAGTATAAGTATCTTTGAGTAAGAATGTTTTGGAAAGGCAGTACGTGGCTGATAAGACTATGATTCCCTTTCATCCTCCGAAGGATTTACACCTGGGTAAGGATGGCATTTGTTTGTGATAGCGAACATCTGTTTCTGTTTGCATGCTGTGAATTTTCCAGTCGTGCGTGGTTAGGTGAGTACTGCAAGTACTTGGTTAAAGTTGAATCTTCCTCTTGCATTTGTAATGTTTGGTTTGACAAATAATCAAGAAATGCACTTTTCTCTGATAGTCAGCTGCAAGGGTTGAGAGGAGAAACATTTTACAAGGCCTAAACTCCATCTGTTGGTTTGAAAAAAAAAATGATAAGGCAATGGTAATGCTCTTTTCCATTAGTTCAGATGTCGACTGTTTCTGTACTCAAGTGCTCCACAGAAGTTCTTTATCTGCTTTACAAAACTATTCCCAAATAACTTGAGTATTTTTTTTCTAACAATCTTGCTTTTCTAGTTTATAATTTCTATTACACATCAGTCCCTATATTAGCAAGCAACCATCGTGATTTTGAAAAAAGATGTATTGAAACCACATGTATATGCTGTGGAGTCTATCAGTGTGAAAGCTGCAGCCAAAGCTGTGAAGTTTTTCAGAGCCTTGGTATTACTGTCCTGTGTAAGGCAGGGTTTTATTTTCCATGGTTAAATTTGCTTGGTGTCAAACACTGACTTTTTGCCCAAGTCAGAGAAAAAAATACTAACTTCTACCATGTTACTTGATCCTCCTCTTTTAGAGGTGCAAGGGAAAAGCTTTCCCATTGGATGAAAGGGCATTACATGAAGAATACATCTCTGTGTAAATATGTCTTCTACAACAAAGTAGTAAAAAAGGGGTGGATTGTCTTATGTATCAACAGCTGTTGTACTTCTCTTTTATGCTGTAGTGCTGTCACGCGGCAATCTGCCACCCGGCCTTATTGCAGCTATTTCTTGTCAGCAAGGTGGTTTGGGGGTTTTTTCTGTACACTTCTGAGTTTCTCCAGCCACTGGAAGTGAAAATGCTGTTATTTCGTTGCGGAGAAGTGTTACCCTGAAAGATGCTACCTTTAGCAGGGTTGCTGTTCTAATCTTTTTGCGGGAGAACACAATTCCCAGAACTTTTTACCACTCTAGGGAGCTCTGCTCAAGCTGTTCTCTCTCTCTTGTATTTCTCCAGCTTCTTCCCTTCTGTCCATACTCATGGATTTCCTAAATCCAGCACTTTGTGAGAGGGAAGGTGAGAGCGCTCTTTGCTAATTATGAAACAGTTAAAAATGTCTTTATGAGCTGCTCTTGACAGAGGGGGTGTAGAAATGCTTGTGTCAGGGGAAAAAGTGAAGAGGTACAAATGGCAAATCATGAGAGCTGTGTGGGAATTCCTGCTCTTCTGCTGACTTGTTAGCCTCAGTTATGGTGGTGAACATCCAGCAGACAGGAGGGGTGTGTGGCCTGGAAGGACACAGGGAAACACATGCCAGGAGGATGCAGCTTTATGCCCAAAGTACCCTGTCCTAGAAACAAAGAACTCAGGTGTAAAATGGTTTTGCTGGGAAGAATCTACACAGATTATATAAGAGATCAAGCACTTAAGTTATCTATAAAAATTTGTATGCCCCAGTGTTGTTGCCTTGCAGTGTTTGGATGCACAGTGTGTGTCCTGGGCTCCCTTTGAGGAGAAGGAGTTACACCCTAAATCTGTCACTGTGACGGGCACACCTCAGCTTCCTGTTTCCAGTGAGACAGCTGACCCACACCATGGAACTCCTATTTAAAAAGTCAAAACTGCTTTAGCTGTTTGTGACAGTGGTGCTTGGCAGAGCAAATCTATCACAGCAGTCTGGCAATGGAGGGAGGGTGGTAGCAGAGATCTCTGCTTAGGCTACACTGTGAAATCCCATCTTTGGTTCTGATGAGGAAAATACGAGGCATGGCATCTGTCTAGCATGTATTTGCCATTCCCTCAGCCACACTTAGGCTGCTTTTTGAAATGTTTTGATTTATTCCCTAAACAGGGCAAATCTAATGTTACGTTTAGGCATGGGGAGGGGAAGGAGGGGGGAAAGCTCTCAAAAGCTATAGGTCCATGCATGCAGCCCCAGGGTGTTCAGTTTGCAAAACCTAGTACCATCTGCAGCCTTAACTTTGGCATTTTAGGCTCCTACTAGTTTGGCTATACAAATGTCTCGGCTTCTGTCACAGTGCTCATTTGCAGCTGACATATTGCCACTTAAAAGCAGTGGCTCGGCTCTGGCTGACCTCCATGTTGGACTTTATAACATCTCTCTTTGTTTATTCAGCACGAATTATTTTACTACTGGGTGTAGCTCTTTATGAAGCCCGTCTCCTGGAGATATTGCCAGAGGAAGGAAGTATAACGATATGGTATTTACCTTACCATGATGCTGTTGTAGTCACACTATTTGACTCACGCTAATACATTTTGTGTCAGAGTAATACTTGAAGGTCAGTGGAGGAAGGACTGTGCCCAGGTTCACTGGGAAAAAAAACCAAATGGAGCAAAACACAAAGAATCATCTGCTTGGGGTTTTTTCACTTGTGATATGCAATTGATGGCAGAATGGAGCCATTTCAGAGTTACGTTAGACCTAATTAAAAAAAGAAAAGAAAGGAAAGGAAAGGAAAGGAAAGGAAAATAAAGGAAAAAAGAAAAGAAAGGAAAGGAAAAGAAAAAGAAAAAGAAAGGAAAAGAAAGGAAAAGAAAGGAAAAGAAAAGAAAAGAAAAGAAAAGAAAAGAAAAGAAAAGAAAAGAAAAGAAAAGAAAAGAAAAGAAAAGAAAAGAAAGAAAAGAGAAAATCCAGCAACATTATGCTTGTAGCACCTGTAGAAAAGTGCTCCAACACCTTCTGGATCTACTTACAGAAGATGAATTAAAAAGGCAGAATACCCTCATCTGATTGAATTTTTTCCTGAATGTGAGGTGTTTTGAGGACATGAGACACCTGTTAGCTGAAGAGACCCCAAGAGCAAGGCTCTGCACTGCCTCAGAACTGGGGATCTATATTTAACAGCAGTGATGGCTGTACATTCTGTTCCTCATTGGTTTCCTGCTGTGCCTCCAACATGTCAGAATCCTTCCCTCACAAAAATGGAAGTTTAGATGGTCTCCCTTTCATTTCTCCTCCAAGGCAATTTGTCACACATTTGTGCTCTCAGTGCTAAAATTAGTTTATTAACATACGTAGACACCATTTGAGCTTTTCAAACAAAACCTGTAACATAAGGATCCAATTATGGAATTGCATAGTTAATGATCCTTTTAAATGTAAAACTCCCTATAAAAATTTACTGGCAGCTTCAAGAGTCTTCAAACTGTCATCTTGAATTGCCAGAGAAAGTAGCATTTTTCTGCGGTAATGTAAATCCAGATTGTTCACAGGACATGATTAAATCTAGAAGTAATTTTGAGGAAATAAAGGCAGAATCCAAGACACAGTTCTCCTAACTGCAAGAGAAAGACCTCAGTTCTTCTGGAACTACTCAAAATCCCCACCTTCCTTGAGTAAAATGGATGCAAGAAGCTGAAATGAAGCACCAGCTCCTGACTCCTCACACCTGTATCGATCATGCTTGGAGTCCAACATGCCAGTTGTGGATCAGACCTCCAGAACTATGCTGTGCTGTCTGCTTAGTGCACACCCATGGGTGGCATCTGGGACATGCCTGACACACTGAGGGAACAGTTCCTGCAGGGCCTTGGGGTCTACAGAAATCCTATAAACATCTAAAGCCAAACTTCACTGAGACAAAATTTCTGTGGTGGAAGGTGGGTTTGGGGAAATTTGCACGTACATCTATATTTGAGAAGAAGCCATATGGGAACAGTCAGGAAATTTCATTCTTACATTGGCAACACGGGGAATTTTTAAAAGAAAATATATGTCACTTATTTGCTAGAAAAGTAGAAATCCTAATACTCGCTGTCTAAATAGCAAAATGTCAAAAGGGGTAAGAGCCATAAAAAAATTACAGAAAGAGAAGTCATTGAATCCTTTGTCAGGAAGGTGCTGACATCCCTTACAGGTAGAATTCTCTTTATTGTCACTGACTGCAGAGGGAGATGAGAGTGTTGCTTGTTATCACAGTGGGGGCTGTATATTCAGCTGAAGAGTCTCCATCACCATGGTATTTTCAGCAGCTCTCAATTTTAATCATCAAGCTTCACTTTACAGATGGAGAAAGCTTTTTAGTTCCCTTCCCCCTTTTTAACAGGTGGTAAAAGGATTTGCTGAAGATACGTAAGATTCTGGCAACTGCAAAAATAGATGTTCATCCTCTGAATTCTGGTCTCGTATCCTAATTAAAAGAAATTTATGTCATCCTTCCTTCTGTGTTGTGAGATACACAGTTAAGTATAGCCTATATTAGTTTAGCAGCAGGTTGTTTTTCTGATAAATGAAGAAGTACATCTATTAATTTCAGCTGTCAGCATGGATGGGGATTGTTAGGAGATGGGGGAAAGAAAATGCCAAATAGAACCAGGATGTTTATCTTTGCAATTCTGAATAAGCAACCAGCTGCACAAAGTGTCTTTCAGAAAGGAACATCTTCTGTTGCTGTTTCTGTTAATCTAAAAGACATTTAGATCAATAAGCTGCATTAGGAAAGGGGGCATGTGCATGCTCAAGCCCTGTCTCTCCATGACTTTTCCATTGTTGTTCCTATGTGTACAGGTTTTTACATGTGTTTTATTTTCCTGCTTGTTACTGAGTCTCCCTCTGAAGAATGTTCGTTCTTTTCACTGTTGGCATTTGATGTTTTGGGCTGGAGTGACTCCTTCCTCTGAAAAGAATGATCTCCTTTCTTCCCCTCAGTGACCCTGTTTTGCTGTTCCAGTACAACACAAGCCATTGCTGGTGACTGCTGTGGTTCTTAGGGGTGGCAGAAAGCAGCTGCTCCTCCCGCTTCAGAGGAGCGCGCCCCAGGGAAGGGGGTGCTCTCAGTCTCAGTGAGTCACTCATAGCACACAAGTCTTAAAATGCTAGCTTTGGTTTGCTGCTATGCACTTTTGGCAGTGAAACATAAATATTTAGTCACTGTTGCAAAGCCGGAGATTGACACTTGACACAAAAAAAAAAAAAAAGAGGAAAGTGCCTACAAAGGGGCTGTATGTTGTTTCTTCTNGTCACTGTTGCAAAGCGGGAGATTGACACTTGAAAAAAAAAAAAAAAAAAAAGAGGAAAGTGCCTACAAAGGGGCTGTATGTTGTTTCTTCTGGCAATAACATCTCTCAGCATGAAGGAGAAACAGCTGAGCCTTTGCATGTCGATTTCTTAATAAAAATAAGTCATAATATGGACTCTTATTCCAAGTACAAAGTATTTGATTTTAAAAGAATTGTTAAAAAGCAAGGTCCATCACAGATTTTGTAATAGGGATTCCTCTTCTCCAGCAGGTTGATTTTCTGTGCCCAAGCCTAGGCACTAGGAGGCAATTCTGCACTCAGTGCATTCCATGCTTCCAAAATACAGAAAATAGATTGTATTGATGCAATTAGCCTTATTAGTCTCCAGAAAGAAAAGGGTGCCTGCTGAACCACTAAGTAACCCACTGAGCACTTGCCTAGGACAGCAGCTCTCCTGCCCCCACCTATCCAGCTGCAGCAGAAAGTAGTCAGCAATAAGGATAATTGTTCCGGAAAGGGTGATTTTTCTTCCAGGTAGCAGACAAGATGGCAGGACAACCTGTTAGAGCAGAACAAAAGTGACTACATGCAACTGGAGGTTGGGGATATTTTTCTCTGTAACCTTAGTCTGCTTGTGTAGAAAGAGAGAAAGCAGGAAGAAAGCAAGAAGTTGGCTCTAGGGCTCAGCAACGGAGATGGAAGTACCTGCGGCTCCAGGACAAACTCGGGTGGCCATCTTGTGTTTACAACTTTCAGAGAGCTGGATGATGTTGTTGCACGTCATGCTTGGGTTTCCCAGCTGCTGCTGAAGACCGAGAGCTCTCCTATCACTGGTGAGCAGGGAAACAACCACAGTGAGCTGTGGTGAAGTCAAGTGCAGACCTCATTTGCTGCATCTCACAGAAACACGAGGGAATGCCGTGGGTAGGAGAGGCCGTCTGATAACACCCACCACAGAAGTGTGGGGGTGGACAAAGGAAATTTCCTTGTCAGCTTGGGAATGTGATAAAGAGTGCAAATAGGCAGGCATGCAAACAAACACTAACTATTTAGTAAAACACAGCTATTCTTGGTTTGTGGATTCTGTCAGCCCAGGTGCCTCCAGCATACCAAACTCATCATCTCCACTTAAGGTTCTTTTCCCCATCACCTTGCACAGACCTCTTAGCGGTTTCTAATTTAAGAAAAAAGGTGCATGGTGTGTATGGGGAATTCATCCTGTATTTCTTGCAATTTAGTCCAGGTCCAAGGCTCAGCTGGGGCTTTCCTGCAAGGAAGGGGTGCAGAAGGTCCTGGTTTGTCCTCTTTTCCCTTCTGGAGCCTTTCTTTTCCTGTCACCTAATCCTGTTGGAGCAAAGACAGCGTCACTTTCCAAAACTCCTTCAAGTTCCTAGATCCCTGCCACAGTGTTCAGACGTCCCAGCATTTTCACCATGCCCTAAAGATGCTCACTGGGGTATGGAAGAAATGCAGATCTTGGGCAAATATTTATGCCCCAGCACAGCAGGAAAGGGAGGTAATCTGTGCTTTTTCTGCTTGGATAAAGCCTAAAGAGATATTAAAGAGTTATCCAGGTGAAACAGCTATGCTTGGATGGGCATTATGCTATATAGGTTAAAGAATGTGGAAACTGCAAGAAGAGACGAGGCGTAGGAAGTGCTAAATACCCAGAACTGTTTGTGGCCAGAGCAAACCAAACTACCCGACCAAAATTAAGTAAGAAGTACAATAGAGGAATTTAAGGTGACTAAAGGGAATTCAATGCAGAAAAGAAAGTTAATTTTCACTGTAAAATTTAAACTAAACAGCTTGCTTTTTTTTCTTTATTAAAACAAACAAGCAAAAAAAAACCACAAAAAACCAATGAACCAAACAGCCAGTGCTGAGCAAGGAAGGCAAAAGAGGGCATGTGCAGTGTTTCTTTCTTCTGTCCTACTATTCTTCTTTCCAGATCTTCCCTTGGAGATGCACTGGTCCTGTACCCAATCCACGGTTTTTCTGCTCTAAGAACTATCTTGTTCTGCTAATGGGAACGGAACACAGACAAAAAAAAAAAAAAAAAAGCCTATATACGTATAAACACGTGCATGTGTGTGTGTACATACATTTAAACACTGTCTTTAAGAATTCGCTTGCTGCCTTTGGATGCTCACTGGCATGGAGCATGAATAGCATGGAAGCATTCAAAGGTAGCAAACGAACACTTCAAGAAAGAAAATTCTTTGTTGTTCCTCTCCTCCATCCTACACAGTAAATGGTGAAATAAGAAGTGTTAGCAGGCCTGCAGTTATGGAGCCCGAGGCTTGGATTGGAGTAGGGAGAGCAGATATCACCTTCAGCTCCTGAGGTGCCAACAAAGAACAAAAAAAATGTAATATAGGTAACAGTTCTATCTCCAACACCACCTTTCAAAAATTTTTTTTAATAAATGCTCCTGATCCTAGGGTGATAATGGAAAAATAGCATTTTAGAGCTAAATTGACAAAAATACTGTAATAAAAGTGGTAGAAAGGGAAACTGACATTCTAGTGAAAGGGAAAATGTGAGTCAGTAATTGTACTGGTTTTTTTTAAAAGCATGTGAAATGTGGAACGACTGTTAACAGAGTAGGAATCTCTGGGAGGCAAGGGCAAGTGGCTGCTTCTCCCTCTGAAACAAGAACTTGTGGGTATTTTCAGAGTGGGAGACTAGAGTTAGTGGACTTGTAAGATGTGGTATTGTGATGTATCCTCCAACAGCATAATTAAGAAGGAATTAATAGTCTTAGATTGTAAGAAACCACTTGTCTCATTTAACTTAAAACAATGAGTGAGGAGGGAAAAGGAAAGACTCTCTCGAAGGACCTTTTGCTTACTCCACGTAAAAATCCTGTATCTATGAAGTGATTTAACCATATCTGTGTAAACTTCGCTTTTACATAGCATGGTCCACAACTTAATAGGGAAGGTATGCTTGTGTGGACCACCTGTTTCCTCTTCACGGTCAGACTGTTTCTACAGAAGGCACATTGATTGCATGATAAGTAACATTAAGAGCTTAGCAACTGAACGTGACATTGGAACTGAAAGGGAGAGGCTGTGACTCTCTGTGGACTGAGATAGAGACCATGTATGGGTGGTACATCACAGTTTGAAAAATACCCTGCAATCTCCATCCCTCCAGCAACTTGGAGGTAGCAATGTGACCTTTATAAACAGCTGAGTTATGCTCAATTTTTCTTCTTGTGGCTTGGATATGGAGAAGCATAGACAGCCTGTGTGACTTTGAAAACTGTAACGGAAATGAAACAGGAAGCCAGATCCTTTCACAGCTTGTTGATCTGTGAAGACAAGCTGAGTCTGTAGAGACTCATTTTCTAACCCCAGCAAAAAAAAAGCAGTCAGGGGAGAGGAATCCAACTGGGGGTGATATTCTGGAGAGGAGATGCAGAGGCCACATGAGAGAAAGGCCAGCAAGAACAGAGACCGCTTCACTGAACAAGAAAAGCGAAGCAGAACTAGCTCAGAGAGAAGTGCTGGTAAGTTCGTATTGCTGTGCTATAAATTTCGGCATGTCAACAAGCTGGTGATCAGCTGAGAAAAATCCTGTGCTGCTGATTACAGCTGCACGGGTACTACTTTTACCTGTGTGTCTGGCTACCTGGCCTTGATAGTAGTAATAAGTAACGCTAAACAAGGAAATGGTTCTTGACTGTTAAAAATGGACTTGAAAAACTGAAGGAGGAAGCCGTCGCCAGTTCTGTGCCTAGGCTTCCTACTTTTACTGGCTTGGATGCTGTTGCCTTTGTCTCAGCACTCGTTTTGAATTGTTACATTCTTTGTGCCATGATTATAATCCTGCTGCTCACCTGCAGATGAGCACAGCAGCTGCTTTGGCTGCTGATTTGTGGGTTTAAACACACACGGTTAAAATGTCTTCACACTTGCTTAGCAATGGCTTTCAGGACAAGCTTTTGCTGTAATTGCTGTGCAGTCTCATGTGGGTACAAGAAGAGGGAGGTAGTCACAGTCATGGCTGCAGCTTGGAAATGCCTGCAGAAAAGCCTGGAGGTTCATGTTGTGGGAAAGTTTGTAATGCTCCACTAAAGGAAGAAAATGTCATAAATATCCCTAAGCAGTAGAACTTTGCCATTAGCACCTAGCCTTGTTTGAGTATCACAAACATATGCAAAATGCCATGACCAGGAAGTCTGGAGGAAGAGAATCCAACTTAGGCTGCTTCCTGGAGTCTGAGCTCCCTGGAGCTGTCCCTTTGCCCCTGCGGAGCTGCTGCCTACTCAGAGGCAAAGCAGAGAATGCACTGTTTCTGCTGAAGCCTGTTGAATGCATGGGCTGTGTAAGGCCTTCTCTGTCTCCGTACATTGTTCTGCTGGAGCAGGTCCAGAGGAGGGCCATGAAGTTGATAAGGGGACCGGAGCACCTTCCCTATGAAGACAGGCTGAGGTAGCTGGGGCTGTTCAGCCTGTAGAAGAGGAGATGGTGTGCAGATCTCATTGTAAACTTCCTGTATCTGAAGGCGGCCTACAGGGAAGCTGGAGAGGGACTCTTTGTTAGGAACTGAAGTGACAGGACAAGGGAAAATGGGCACAAATTGAAAGAGGGGAAAATTAGGTTAGACATTAGGAAGAAATTCTTCACTGTGAGGGTGGTGAGATACTGGAACAGGTTGCCCAAAAAAGCTGTGGATGTCCCATCCCTGAAAGTGTTCAAGGCCAGACTGGATGGAGTTCTGAGCAACCCAGTCTAGTGAAAGGTGTCCCCGCCCATGGCAGGGGCAGTGGGACTAGATGATTTTTGAGGTCGCTTGCAGCCCTTAACAATCTATGATTCTCTGAAACATTTTGGAGCAGTTGATGTTTTCTGAAGCTTTCTGAACCTCTGTAGCAGCATGTTTCCAATTCTGCAAAGTTTGTAAAAGGAACTGCCTTCCAGTTAGCTGCTGTTTCTCTTTCCGCTGTTGATCCCAGCTCAGACCTGGATCTTGCTTGCTCTCTCAAGGATTATCCTAACCCACATTCAGCTAACAGGAACAGCACACACAGACCAGTCCAACAGTGCAGGAGGGTTGTGTGTTACCTGGCTCCGTTTTACAGTGGTGTATGCATCCAGCACCACGGAGGGAGGCAGGTAGGGACTGTCCCATCTCACTCTCAAGGACAAGAGACAACATTTTCCTGCCAAAGCCCGCAAATGGACAAAAGGTGCAAGAGAGCTCTTTGTGACTCAGGGAATAGGTCCTGAAAGAGCTTGAGGAAGAAGAGGCACAATGGACAGTGTTAGTTAAAAAAAATCTCTCAAGAGTTTCAAGTAAGTGATCTTTGATTGATTGATTGATTGATTGATTGATTGATTGTCCCAGAGCTTAGTCCCATGCATAGAGGGCAAGGCCATTCTCCAGATTGCACTGAAGTGCTCAATAAATGCATGGAGGAGAGAGCAGAGAGCCATGAAGTGGGAAGGACCCACTGATACGGGGGTTGATCTGTAGCATTTGTTCTACACATTCCACCTCTCTCCTCTGATGAGTCAGCAGCCAGGTAAACATTAACTTTCAAGCCTGCCTGCTCAAAGAAATCACCAATTAAATCCTAAGGTCTTAACAGAGGTTAAGAGAAGGCAGAAAGAGGCAAACCTGGATTTAGCTGCAATGCTAAATCATCCACTGCCACCAACATTGGCCTGGCCAAGGCAAGAAAAAAGCTAGAAGGGGAAGCTGAAGTATGTGATAACTACAGACAAGATGGGGCTCAGAAATAAATTCCAGCCACCTTCGAGCCTTCTCAGGTGGATGCCATGTGAGCTATATCCTGACAGCATCTCTCTCAGCTGCAGCTCCTGAGACACAGCTACATTAAACACAGTCTGCTAGTCCAGACAGAAAGCACCAGGTAACCGATGTTGTGGAGAGGCACAGAGGTGGCATTTAGAAATTTTTTTTTCCAAATGGATTTTTTGATGGAGTAGCACACAGTGCTGTTACACAACTGACAGCTTTAGGCCTCTTAAATAAACTATTTACTTTTTGCTATTTTTAGCTGGGTTTTAAGCCTAGATTTTCTTTTACTTGGAGAAATGTGTCTATGGCTTTCTGTGAGTGCACCTAAGTGAATGCTTGGCACACCAATATTTAGCAGGTTTTGCCTATTTTGTTCCTTGCCCAGATTAACTGAGATGGAGGGAGAAACAATCTGATATTCATGCCAGGCAATACAAATCTCTTCACTGTTTCATGAAAAGTCTTGATCTTTAACCATTTTAATATCTTGTGATATTTCAGGGGAAAAAAACCCAAACAAACCCAAACCAAATCCAGTAAAAAAAGACTGTGTAAGTTTGTCTGTACTGGAGCAAACTGTTCTGTAAAAGATTTAAGTCTTTCTTTGGAGCATCACAATTCCTTTCTGTTTTTCTTGCAAAGTCCTTAATGAGATGGAAGAAAACTGTTCTTTAATGTGTAACCAGAAAAGAAAGTACACCAGTCTATGCAAATTCTCTACATACATCTGGGAGAAATGACACATACGTCTATTGTAAGGGAAGGTACTTGGCAAAGAGGAATTTCTTTTTGGATGAATGCACATCATCTTTTTGAAGAGTGAATCGGTGAGGAAATCAACATTTAATGATAGGGAAAAAACCAAAACCAACCAACAGCTTCAAAATTACTAAGTTGTGTTTACATTGAATGGCTAGATTTCAAACAGATGGTGATGGTGTTGGTCTCCATTCAGGAAACTGGAATCCCTAAAGTGTTTCAGGCATCCCCATCCCTAGAAGCATTCAGTGCCACCTGGATGTGGCTTTCAGCAACCTGGTCTAGTGGGAAGTGTCCCTGCTCATGGCAGAGGGTTGGAACTAGATGATCTTTAAGGCCCCTTCCTGGCCAAACCATTGTATGATTCCACGCCGCTATAAAATGTAAAACAGCGTAGTGTGACACTCAAGCACAACCTGTATCCCACTGGCTGAGGAGCGGCAAGGGTTGCTGGGGAAATGGAGAACTCCGCTGGGAGACAGGCCGAGAGATGGGAGACAGGGTTATGCCTCCTCACCGCTTCCCGGGCACGGCCGGGCGGGAGCGGGAGCGGGAGCGGGAGCGGGGCGGCCCCGCGGGATCCCCGCCCCGGGCGGTGCCGGCGCTGCCTTTGTAGCCGGGTTGGAGGCCGGGGAGGCGCAGGAGGAGAGCGGCGGAGCGGGTGAGGCGCGGCGGGGCTGGCGGGCGGTCCCGAAGGGTCTCCGAAGTCGTGGCGAGGGTTTGGCTTTATTAGCTGTTTCTTTATTTTTCCCGTTTTGTTTTCCACTTGACGCTTTGGGGGCTGTTTTCCAGACGTGGCGATTCCCGGAAAGCTGCTCCTGAGGGCATCCCGGCGGGATCACCCCGGGTGTGCCCTGCGGGCACCGCCTGGGGAGAGGCGGCCGTGGGTGTGCGGGGAAATGCTGGGAGGAAATGGGGGTGGAAATGCCACCCGGGCTGAGCTTCCCTGGGGAGCTGCTGTGTCCTGGGTGCAGAGTTAGCGCCGACCTGCGTGGGGATCGTGCTTGTAAAGCAACAGCGTGCGCCGCTTTCAGCTCGGGTGCCCGGCCGGGGCTTGGCTCTTTGTTTCGGGGGCGGTAATTTTTTTTTTTTCTTACTGGGTGCAGTATGAATTTACGTGTTGTGGACTGGCTTCTGTTCCCATCAGCAGGGTGAAGGTTTAGGAAAAAGGGGCTCGTAGATGCAGGTGTGACTCAGGAGGACCCAGGAAGGGCCCAGCTGCGGGTGGTCCTCGGTGTCAGGCATGGCTGAAACACGAGCCAGCGTGTGCCCAGGTGGCCAAGAAGGCCGATGGCATCCTGGCCTGTACCAGCCAGCCCTGTGTGGCCAGCAGGACCAGGGCGGTGATCGTCCAACTGTGCTCAGCACTTCTGAGGGCACACCTCTAATCCTGTGTCCAGTTCTGGGTCCCTCAGTACAAGAAAGACATTGAGGTGCTGCAGCGTGTCCAGGGAAGGGCAGCAGGCTGGTGAAGCGTCTGGAGCACAAGTCCCATGAGGAGCAGCTGAGGGAACTGCGGCTGTTTAGCCTGGAGAAAAGGAGGTTCAGGGGTGACATTAGTGCTCTCTACAACTACCTAAGGAGGTTGTAGCCAGGTAGGGGTCAATCTATTCTCCCAAGTAACAAGTCATACTAGAGGAGATTCAGATTAGATATCAGAGAAAATTTCTTCACTGAAACGGCGTTCAAGCATCGGAACAGGCTGCCCAGGGAAGTGGTTGAGTCACCATCCCTGGAGATATTTAAAAGACATGTAGATGTGGCACTTGGGGACATGGTTAGTGGTGGGCTTGGCAGTGCTGGGTTAACAGTTACACTTGATTTTAAAGACCTTTTTCAACCTAAATGATTCTGTGATTCTGTGATCTCTTATGTCACTGAGAAGTGGTCTTTTAGGCTGAAGAGACCATGCCCTGCCAGCTTGCCTTTCTGCTGTACATTCTGTGCTACATTTCTGCTTTGATGGTTACTCATCCAGCTCTCATTTTGCACTGCCTTTCTTACTAAACCAGCTTGTCTTTTGGAGGAGCTGTACAAATTTTATGCAGCTTATACTTTCATTTTTGCAGTGGAGAAAGAACCAGATTTCTGTGGTATTTAGTGAGTGAGTTTAAGCTAGCATGGTGCTACCTGCTCCATTGCTAATACGTGCAAGTACCGTTATTCCCACTTCCGTCCTTTGGCCCGCTCCAGTTTCAGCAAGTGGTGGAGCAGGCAAAATATGTGAAATAGGAAGAAATGACAAGCTCAGAAAGCTTCTTTGTAGTCACTGAAGTTTGCTTCTTTAAGAATTTCAGTTCTTTGCTAGTGGACAAATAATTTGATTAGAAACTGAGGGGGTCTCCATATGGTAAGAGGAAAAGATGCCATTTTGCCTATCTATCAAAAATACTACCAGGTGAAGGGTGTTAGAATTGATTTTGAAGGGAAAAAGCAGCATGAAAATGCTGGTCAGCATTTAAATCGAAGTGCTTTTATGGATAAGTATCTGTATTTGGAATTTTAAAAAATTAAATTTTTGTAATTCTGAGATTTTTTTTTGCCAGTTTTGGATATAAGGGGTTTTTTCACTTTAACTGTTTGGGACATGTTGCCTGCCTAGGTGGTGTTGATTTCCCATTCAGCATCAAGACTTTCTGTCCACCTTGTTTCTTAGATACAGTTTCCAGTTGAATCTTCACATCTTATCTACCAACATTATCAGACAACAAACATTAAAGGGTTTTTCAAAAATGTATGCAGTTTTTCTTGAGCTTAATGTTTGAAAATGTTTGATCTTGCATGACTACTCAGGCAAATGAGCTTGAGATTTCAGAAATACCTCTGCTGAACCTCCTGACCCCACACAGCTGAACTGTGGGAGTCACGGTGCCAAACTGTCCTAGGGGAGATGACTATGGGTATAATTTAGTTGTTTTAAAAACAGAGGGAATAACCAGTGCTCAGGAGTCGAAAGGTAATATAACTACACTGCTTTCATTACACTTGCGTAACGTAACTTGGGTGTGATAAAGTTTTTGGGGCATAAAGTTTACCTGAAGGAGCTTTTTAATCTCCTCTTGTTTTAGGCTGTGAAATTACTATTTTTTAAATTACCTTTAGGCTGCCTAAGTCATATTCTAATGGCATTTTTATGTCAGTCTGACTTCTAAAAGAATTACAGTACTCTTTAAAGTCAAACACTAATCTCAGCTGCTGTCTGACATCTGGCCCTGAATCAGTTCAGGATCTGTTTTCTGCTTTGATGGAATTTGGGAAGGCCTGCTGAGCACAGGGCATCCTTCCTGCACTCTGGGGGTGATGCAGCTGGCGTGGTGCCAGCCTGTAGCAGTAACAGGGAACTTTGCCCGTGTGCTCCGTTGCTGGGATTCCCGGCATAGCAAATGCCAGTTCCTAGGTGCATGGTTGCAGTGCTCTGGATCAGACACAACAATGCTGTACCTTCCAGAAAGACAGAGAAACAGCTACTTATTAGTGAAAATGTCAGCGTTTTATGGTAGAAAACACGAGTTTCAGTTCTTCAGCCGCAGCAATGTAAAAGCAGTCACTGACAGTTTTAAGAGGGGATTTGTTGCTAGGGATGTTGTACCAATTCTGAGGTGTTAGAGTTTAGTTTGTATATGACAGAATTTGGTTTGATGAAAAGTTTTGTTTTTTCCCATGAACAATATAACTCATTGTTGGGCTGTCTGTTGCCTGATAACATAAAAGCATGTAAAAGCTGTTTCCCAGCATAAGTGAGAACAAAAAGGAAATAAGGGTACTGCTGACCACTTCTCGAGAGGGCTTCAGTGAAGGCAAACTTTGTAAAATACTTCCAAACTTCTACAGGCTTCTTCATTAGTTTTCTGAGACATTTTTAAGTCAGTAGCTTTTAGTTTCTTTTCAGCCTTATGCTGTGCTTGTAGCTTCTTCCCATTTTTTCACTGCTCTACACTGTACATTTTTGGCATCCTCAAGATCCAGGCCCAAATGCTTGGGATTTCTCTGTAGCCTGTGGGGACATGCTGGAAGCTCCTGACAGAGAGCGGAAGTGTGTCTCTAGCTCCTGTCCCCATGTCACCAGTGAGGACAAATGCCACTACGTACCTGTGCAGAGGGATGTGTCAAGCAAGGCAACCTGTACTGCCCACACTCTTCTTTCAACAAACATTTTTCTGAGGAGAATGCTGTAGACTGAGCAGAAGACTTGTGTTGTCGTATTTGAGCCATGTTCTGTGACGGTGGAGGGTTAAAAGTGTGGCAGGATGTGGCTGTATATGGTCAGTCTCTGGTCCTTTCGCTAGTTCTACTCGTGGTCTTCGGCAGGACCCCGTCTCCAGTTCCTTGTCCATACATAATATGTTTCCGGGGTTTTCCACATATTTTATGTGTTTAGCATTTATGTTTCCAGGGCAGGGTAGTCACGTTGGGTAAGCAGTGCTATGAAAGTGAGAAATGTGTACCTTAGCACCAAACTAGTGCCTTGATACGACGTGGTGTTCATGAGGCTTTGACCATCAAGTGTGCCCTTGCATCTGTGCAGCAAAGCAGCAGCAAGGCACGGTGCTTGGCACTGCCCGAAGGTCAGCTGCCGCCAGGGAAACCACAGAATGTTTTGGGTTGGGAGGGACCTTACAGACCATCTAGTCCCACTGCCCCTGCCATGCACAGGGACATCTATCACTAGACCAGATTGCTCAGAACTCCGTCCAGTCTCACCTTGAACACTTTCAGGGATGGAACATCCACAGTTTCTCTGGGCAGCCTGTCCCAGTGCCTCACCAGCCTCACAGTGAGGAATATCTACCTAATATCTAACCTAAGTCTGCCCTCCTTCAGTCCAAAGCCATTACCCCTTGTCATGTCACTACAGCCCTTTGTAAAAAGTCCCTCTCCATCCTTCTTGTAGGCCCCTTTAGGTACTGGAAGGTGCTATAAGGTCTTCTAGAAGCCTTCCAGGCTGAACAACCTCAGCTCTTTTAGTCTGCTCTCATAAGAGAGGTGCTTCATCCCCCTGATCATCTTCATGGCCTCCTCCATGGACCTTGCATCATTAGGTCCACATCCTTCTTATGTTGGTGGTGCCAGAGCTGGATGCAGTACTGCAGGTGGGGTCTCACGACAGTGGAGGGCAGAATCGCCTCCCTCGAATGGTCAGCAAGGTTTTAATTGCCGAGTTTGTGCAAAATCGGTCTTTTGCAAACTTAAAAACTTGGTTCAGATCTGTCTGTACGACAAAGAGAAGCCCTACCCATTTTCCCCAGTTTTGCTGTGAGCACAGCACCGTGCCATGGGCTTGTTTGTGAGAAGCCTGGAGATATGTTTATTGTCCTTCAATTCTGGTTTCATTTTGTGTCATTTCCTGCATGGGAATTTCAGCTGTGATGTTCTTGCCAAAGGCCAAGGCCTTAAATATAGGGGATTTCATATAAATGAAGAACTTTAAAAATTATACTGCTGGGTTCCATGTCAGAAACTATCCAGTACCCTGTATTTCATTTTCTTACTTTACAAGCGAAAGTAAGTTGTGCCTCTGCCAAGTGCCAGCCCCTGAAAAAGAGCTCAATATGCAGGGTCACACTTAACTGTATTTTACAGGGCTGCATGATTTGTATTTTATTTAGTCCTTGCCACGTAACTGTCCAGTTTTTAGGCAGTTTGTGCAAATGCAGAGGTGTCAGGGAGCTTTGGTCTCTTGATCCCTGCAACTGATGCCTAGAGTGCTTCGCTTGAAACTTCCCTTGCATCCAAATGTCTGTAAAAATACCAACTGTGCATTAGCAATGACAGTAATGACAAGTGATATTATTATGCATAATAACGCTACATAATATTGTGCTTTTACAAGTAGAGAGCTCCCGCACAGAATATTCGGAGTTCTTGAATCACATTTTATGAAATGTTTTTGTTAGCTGTGACTTCGGTATTACACTGAGTGATAGTAACTGAAATTTAAGTTACCTTGAGGCAGTCAGTTTTACCTTTCAACATGCCTTTTTTGCTTAATATTTTAGGCCAGAAGTGCCTGGTAATGAACTCTGACATAAAGGCAGAGGACTCCTGTGTGCTTGAGCTAATTAAAATATGCCAGTTTGAAAGTGTTGCCCTTGAAACGATGAAGAGAGAGCAGGCTTTAAACACTCCAGCTGCTCACACACAAATACCATGAGGTCTGCAGATTAAAGCTGAAGTTTTGGCTTTTGTCAGACTGGGCACTGAGAGGCAGAGGGAAAGAGATGCAAGACCAATTTCTGCCATTTGCATTCAGAGTGATGGCTTTGATATTTTGCTTTCTTTGGCCTTGCTTTCTGCTTCTAATCTGTCTTGGAAGGAGGGCAAGACACAAGTAAAACTCCCAAGCAAACAGATAGCACTGCTGGAATAACCTCTGCACAGACCTGCTGAGGAAGCACGAGCTTTGTGATCTGGTGCACCACTGGGAGATATGAATCATTTGTGATTATTAATCATAAATTATTTATAATTACTAATCCACGTGAAAAATATACAGCTCTGCATGGCCTGCACACAGAATCAGGTACACTTAGGAGAGGGCCGTGCTCTGAAGACAGACACCAAATCTCTGTGGCATGCAGCAGTCAGACCCTGTATGGAGATGGGAATGATGAGCAACATGGATGTAGTTTGGTGAGAGGGGCCTGACTTTCTCCTTGGACAGTAAACAAGCTCAGAAGAGTTGATTTTTTTGTCACGGGTTACTTGATCCTCCTGTTTTCCTGGATACCAGTTGGGATGACTTTTTATCAACAGGTAGCTTAAAATTCCTTGGACTGTCCTGCGGTGTGTGCTTACAAAGCATCCATGCAGGGCTGGGGACACTTCCCGCACTGGGGAATCCCAGGAGTGGAGCAGCTGCCACTGGACCTCTGCCTGGAGAGGCCAGGAGGGATGCTGCCCGTGGTATCCCCAGCCTCCTGAGCACCTAATGACTGTGCATCCTTGGAGGGTTGGGTGGTAGGTACAAGTCTTGTGCTGTCTAGTAAACAAGATTTAAAAATCAGGAGGAGGAAAATAATTGTTATGTTAAGTAAGACTTCTTTTTGCCCCCAACCAGGTTTCAGTTATCTAGACACATCAGCATAAAAAACCCAAGGTATTTACACTTGTCAGCTAGATGTAAGATGTTCAGGAGGAAAGTATTTCCTTTATTCTGTCAGTTTAAATTCAGTACGGAAAAAAAAAAAAAGAAAAGCATTTTGAGAATTGTGAAACAACCATGAGTGGCATTAGGGATGACTCAACATGCAGCTCTGCAGCAGGCAGAATAAGAATTCTTAGAGTAGGCTTCTTTGAAATAATAGATTTAGTGCATTTACGTAAGTTCTGTTTGAAGTGTACAGGCATTAAATAGCAATTTTGAATGGGAACAGATTTTTTTCCACATTAAGAAAAAACAGTTGCAGAGATTTCAGAGGCTCCTTCTTTAAAAGATTATTTTCTTTTTTCTTTTTTTTTTTTAACTCAGGAATAACAGTTTTAGAGTGATTCATGTTTTTTTAATTGCATGAAATGCTTTTCATGTGTTTCTCGTCCAGTATTCTGGACTGTAAATTCTCAGAAGGCTTCTCTCATGTTTTTTCTTACTTAAATGGAACTGTGGCTAAGCGTTATTCATCTGAAGGTCTTGGATGAAGCACCCTGTGCCTTGAAAAGGAAGTTGAATTGTGCAGGAAATCAAGAACTAAACTTTCCTTTTGTTCTCGTAGGCATTTGTAGAGAGAAAATGGTATGTGCAGGCTAAGGCATGCATTAATATCTTGATTATATAGCTGAAATTGGATTTGTAAAGGTAGCTCTAGTAGGGTATATTTTAGATAATCGCACAATAGGTAAGAACACAATATTGTTGTTCCTGCACAGTAGGAATAAGTATGTGTCACAGCTGGATAGATTCATTAACACCAGCAGTTCCTGTTGATGATCAGGGAGTCTGAAGAAGGCTGCCAGCTCTATATTCTCTATATTTTTCTGAAAAAAGACTGAGGGAGCTAAGAGGGCAGTTGGGACAGCCCTATGCAGAACAGCTGTGTAAATAAAACCTTTCTTGCAACTGATGGGCCTCAGTGTTACCAAAACTATTATGTTTTCTAGGTAATTGTGTGATTCTAGATATGGTTTGGGGCTGGGATTCTGGTTTGTTGGTTTTGGGTTTTTTTTGAGTAGAAGAGATCTGATCAGCAGACATGGTTGAACTTTTGATAAGTCACTGACGATTACCATCTTTGCCTGTAAATTATTTTCTTTTTCTTATTATACCAAGGAGAGATCCTCATCTCTCCTGTTTGTTAGAACAGGTGAATGTTGCTTAACAAGTTGACATTGCTTTACTCTGTAAGGGAAGTGGTTTGTAATGAAATAGATATTGAATTAAGCAGTGCTTCTCACATATCTTGGTATGTGTTTGATCTGTTTTCAGTATTTTTTATGTTTTTGGTGCGGTGCTGATAATAAACTGGAAATCAAAGAATTTGTAATCTCTCGGCACCATTTAAAAGGCATATTTCTCTCTTCTAAACTCTAATGGCATGTAATCTTTTCTAGGTATTGAATTCGAATAATAATAATAATTTTTCTGCATCTCCCTCTTGGTTCATTCAGTTGAGGTCTGTGTACACATGTGCATCATGCTTGTGCCTGCTCTATAAGGGTAAGTTTGTTTCTTTTCCCTGAAAAGAGAGACTTAGCCTGTTCTGTAACATACCTTGGTACTGATGGTGTATAATCCGGAAAAGAGCAGTGTGCAACAACGTGAAGAGAACTCTGCATGCACACCTTGATCACAGGCAGACTTGGGCTTCCATGCCGAGCTGTGCATGTCTCACTTGAGGGGTCTCCCTTCCTACTTCTGCACCCGACAGAGGAGGGAGGAGTGCTACAGGTGGGCAGCAGAAGGGCTGGAACAGAGGGGTCCCACATTCTGCCTCTCTCTTTGAATGAGGGTATACCTGCTTTTAGGGAACTAGGAACGTAATTTTGTATGTTGGGAGTATGAAACCTGGCCACTTCATGGTGACAAGTCCTATGTCCTGCTTTCAGTACCAAAAAGACGGTGAAGAGGAATGTCCCCAAAAGAAATCATTCTGTCAGGTTTTAGTTTGGGAAGACGCTCTGTTATCTTTCTGATGGCCTTGTTAACGGCACAGAGAAAAAAAGTAAAGGGGGAATGTGCCATCAGACATGCTGGAATATTCAGTAACGCACACAGTGCTCTCTACTAGTTCCCAAGCTGATCTCTGACATTTTGCATTTCATCAATTATGCGTATTTAAGGTGGCAGCCTCCAAAAAAGTTGTGAGGGTGTCAAATGTGTAGCAAATCTTTAGAGGTTTTTCCTGAGTTACTTGAGAAAGGAACAGATGTTGCAGATGTCTCTTACTTATCTTTTTTCTGGCCTTTTGTGTTGGTTGTCTTCTTGTGTGTGTCTCTCCTGCTGACTTTGCCGGGAGGAAAAGCTTAAGGCTTGGCACTAGCAGGAAGCTGATGTGGCATGAAAAGAAAACACGTTGTACTACTTGCGCTGTGAGATAAACACTGCTATCAGCTCCTACTCCAGCACTGTTCAGCCTCTGTTCTTCCAAATTTCTTCATGGCAAGAGTCAGGCCTCACTGTCATTATACTGATGCTCACAGTCAGTCTTCAAGAGGAATTCGGCCCAGCAGCTGGTCACAGCACCAACTGCTCCTGTCACTGCCTCCTGAGGAACTGGATGAATTGTGCCCGTATTCCAGGGAATGGACTTGGTTTAAAAATCTGTGGGTTTATTTTACTCCTCCCACTAATATGTTATTAATTGAATTGCTCATTGGTTTCTGAAGAATTTTGGAGGGTGCAGGGAGGGGGGCAGAAACATCTATTTTAAGCTGCCGCCTTCTTTAATTTATGCTCATGAGGTATTTTTACCAGCAGCACTTTGCAATCCAACTGCTACTTCTAAATGTCATTTACTTGAATAAAAAAGGTAATTAATTTCTAAGTGTGACATAAGCACTGAAAGTATTAACCGAATCCCAAAGTGCTGTTTGAGCAGCAGCTTTCTCATGACAGGAGGGAAAGTTTATGCATTCCAAGGTATGCTGCAATACAAGTGTAGCAAAAATACTGAAAACCACTTGTTTGCAGGTTTTCCCATCACCCATTAGGCTTTCTATTAGGGAAATACCTTTTTATAAATCCCCCATGTTTAATAAAAGTGGGTGAGCAATAGTTGATTATCTCGTGTTCTCTTGACACTGATTTGTGTTTCTGATGGAAATCAGTAAGCCCATGCTTCCCAGCACTCCTTCAAGAGCAGTTGCTCAAGCACCTGTTAACCATATATATTGAAAGAAAGCTTGTTGAACTCCAATAATCTGAGGTTTTTTCAGGATTATTACCATCAAAAATTTTTCAAAAGATTGCTTGATTCAGTGTAAAAGGTGATGCGGAGCTCTCATCTTTCTGCCTCTAGAAGGGGTGAAGGAAGAAATTTTGCATTCACGTGTATTTCTTGGTACTCCATAATGTGAAGTATGTAATTTTAACAGATGGACCAGCTCTTAATTTTTTTATAGACCCAGTTTGGTCAAAATCAAAAGGAGTGGACCATACAGTCATTTTAAGTAATGAAATGAAAGTCTGCTGCAACTTCCCTTTGATACTGTATATTTAAATCGGTGTTAATTTCAATCATCATTGGTTTGCATACAACAGTGTAAATCCAGAATACCCACTGATCCATGGGCTGAACAATGTCTGTGAGCCATCAGGTTCCATTCTAGTTGACAGAAGGTTCAGTTATTCACAGTCCACTGAGGTTTTTTTCAATGCTGATGCCTTTATGCTAAAGAAGAGAGAGAAGAAATTGCGATGGCTTGATTCTGCTGGGATTGTCATTTCTCAGTTGTTGTTCTCTAGGTAGAAGTTTGTGTGCTTATTGAGAATGTGCCTACCGGTGTCCCTCAGCAGGAAGTGTGAGTGTGTGTTTATGTGCGTGTGAGCTGTAAGTGGGAGTATCTGGTTTTTCCATGAGGTTTTCCATTTCCAAACCTCACAGCTGATGTTTTGTTATCTGTTACTTGGCATCAGTAATAAACATTTTCTGGAGCTTCAGAAGTAGCACCCTAGCCCCACCTCTGATAACATCGTTGGAGTTTATTGACACCTTTTTATTTACAGCTCTTGACCTGCTTTTAGTTCACGGGAGAGACGAGGTGTGGGTCTCACCACCAGATGACCAGCATACAACATCTTGTAATAAAACTTCTTCGAACAACACATTATTGGGAAAGGCCAAGTATCAGCAGTGCTCTGTATATATGCAACAATGGTCATAAAAATGAGTGCATCACTGTTTATCTTGTTGCTAAGGTTGGAATTGATATATAACTCTTTGACTGGATTGTTGTCCACAGTGCATGGGCTTAACTTACTTGGAAAACTTAAGCCCCTCTTAAATTTCCTGTTAAAGCCAGGAGGGGCAGAAGGTCAGCTGACATAAAACTATGCAGAATGAGTAATTCCCTCTGTAGACTCCCTGGAGAAGGATCTTTTCAGCCTTTTCTGCGAATGTCTTTATAAAAAAGTTGAGTTCTCCTAAAGTTTTGTACTAAATCAATAAATAAGTTAATAACAGAGCAGCTGTTCATCATGAGCTCTGGGAATTTCCTATATACAAATTTCTTCCAGAAGACAAATTTCTCACTTAGGGAGCAGATGCTGCCCTTGTCAACTATTCAGTCTCCAGGCCTTCTCTCATTTGTAGGTCTTTTTATCAACAATAGAAAACCATAACCTTTCCTAACCTTGTCTGTAATGCCAAGGGGGTGACAGAATCTTCTCCTTGTTTATGTCTGTGAAGAACAGTGAGCATGCACCACCTTCGTGATGATCTCCTGAGCTTCTTTCTACCAAATCCCTGGGGAGGATCTTTGTCTGGAGTTTTAAATTGACCTTAAACTTACCCAAATTGAGGCACGAACATTCCTTTAATTCCCCAGGCAGTCGTATGATGCTTAGTCAGCTAATACTGCCTTATATGGTCCATTTGTTGACTACAAGTAAGTCCTAGGAATCCCTGGTCTTTAAAGCCATGACTTAGAGACAAAATAATGACAGTACAGGTCTCTAGATCAGCACATCCTGAAGTAAAAAAAATTTGGGTTTTTTTTTTGTAATTGAGCAGTGTCTTTGATACCAGTCTTCCTGTGACTCCATTGTAACTATATATGTAGCTTTCACTGTGTGCAGGAAAGCGTGCAGATGTGAGCTATGTGCACCCAAACCCCTAGAAACTTGAAAACCTAAGTATATAAATTATGTGTATTAAGTAAAATACAATTTTTTGCATGTTATGTTTTGTGTTTCGTTTGAAGTGATATCATACTTGGATGATCTTTCTTTTTGTAAGAAAACAAATAGAATCAAGTACTTCAAAATAGCAATAAGATTTTTCCCTCTCTCTTTTTATCTCTATATTAGGAAGGCATGAGGTGTGGTCCTGGAAAACAGCCAGCAAGGAGTCCTTGTGTCTCATGTGGCAAAAAGTGAAAGTGCAGCTAATGTTAAGCATGTCTTTCCTCACCGCTGTTTTTTGGTATTGCAGAAGGCTATACAGCTTTTTAGCACAGCTACTGAAACGGTAGGTTTTTGTTGTGCAGCCTTTAATCTTCCATGCTGTTGCTTATTTCAGTAAATATTGACCTTCGACACCTCCTCGTCGACACCTATTCTATCATTTATATTTCAGGTGGAGCAACTATCTTCAGAGGAAACTCATAAGTAAGCTTTTTGTTGTCACTCCACGTTCATTAATCACCCCTGCAGCTCCCCTTTAGATGCAGAACAGCAGAATGTAACTAATCTGTGAATCAATCTCAATTTAGGGAATCTCAGTGTGCTGCCAGAAGTTGATCTACTTGGTTATAGTGCGAGAGAATGGAAAGGAGAAACAAAGCAGGCCAAACAGATGAGGGAGGTAAGCGTTAAATTTTAATCTCTGCATGAGGACAGGGGAGAACCAGCACCTGGGAAAGGAATAGCACTCCCAGTGCAAAGAGCTGCAGCAGCTATCAAAGCCTGCCACACTGGCTAGTCAAGTGAAAAACAAAAGGGACAGCATGAACATGGGTCTAAATAAAGAGTGCAGCAGTACAGGTCAAAATGTAGATCAAGTTTTAGTCTTGCATTTATTCTGAATTCCCTCTTCTAGCACCAGTGACCCACATAGTGACCTTAACAGGAAAAATCATCCCCAGTGCTAAAGCCCAAATATTTTGGTCTTAGGCTCTGTCGGTTGGCCAGCCTTTGATTTAAGGTAAAAAGTCTTACTGCAGGGAGGAAGGAAGCACCACATCCATTTCTTTTCCAAGCTCTGAAGGTCCATGCCTGGCAGCCTTTCCCTCTCCAGCATCATCAGCTGCAGCTGGGGGCAGGCAGGGCAGGAGCTGGCATCTGAGCTGTGCCAGCTTGGGTGGTGCCCAGCAGGCAGGGAGCTGGGGTGCTGGATGGTGGCCATCCCCTGCCTTTGGGCACAGTCCCTCTGCTCCAGCTCTGCACCCGAGCCCGGGTGCTTCTGTGCCGGTGTCTTCCCCTGCACAGAGCACTGCTGGCAAGGCTGGCAGTTCAACTGCACCAGCGTATTGGACACGTATGTGGCTTTAGGTCATGGCATCGGAATCCCAGAGGAAATGCATACCAAGAAGGACTTAAAGGGTAAAAAGAAGCTGGTAAGGATAAACAGTAGCATAAGGGGGTTGTAGAAAAAAGAAGATAGTTTTTGAAAAGCTGGAGTTGTGCTCAAGTGATGAACAGAGAAAAGATCCAGTTTTGCCACATTAAATGCAAAAACACAGCAGTGCCAAAAGTTCACAGAGCAGCACACAAGGCCAAAAACTATTTGGAGGAGCAAGCGACAAAAGATAGTAGAACTTCTAATAAATTTGCAAGCCCATACTGGGTAAAAAGCCTTTCAGAAAATCTACGAGCCTTCGGGATGACCAGACTTGAAAAGGAGACTCCTGTATATGGAGCAGCCAGTGGATGTCTAGTTACATCAGGCAGAAGTTGCCATGGTAAGGAGCACATTTTAGGATGAGGTCTTGTGAGATCCATAACCAGCATAACATGCTTGCTGTCCCCAAAAGGGGCAATCCCATATTTGCTTTGTCTCTCCGTCTTTCTCGCCTTGTTCTAGCTAAGCAGTCCCTCTCCCTCTTTTGTGCTGGCTCTCCTCTTTTGGATGTGGTCCACCTAGATGGTGAGCTGATAAAGCAGGTCATCCAGAAAGAGTGTTCTCTGAGGCCCTCAAGCTTGCTGAAGCAGCAGGAAGCTCCCCCAGCAGGAAGAGTTCTGTAGGCTTACGATCTCAGCTGATACTGTAAGAGTAAGGGGACAGAGTGCAGCTGAGAAGTGGTGGTGGGATGGGGTGATGAGGCAACCAAGATAAAAGAGGACGAGGGATTGAGACCATCCTGCTGTCCCCTTCAGGAAGCAAACTGGAAGTGATGGAGCAGCCAGTGGGACTGTAGAGTCCTCTCCCTAATCTCTGCCAGTTTATTGCTCAGAATTGTCTCCACAAGGGCTCAGGTGGCAGCCAGAGGTAATGCAGAGTGTGTAGGTGAACCAAGGGCCATCCGCTTCAGCACAGAGCTGCCAGATCTGCTCAGCCTCAGGTCAGTGTTGCACGATGGATTCAGGTCCATGTAAGGAGATGTTTTTGCCAAAAGGAGTTTTCTCCAGATACCTGTTCCTGCCCTTTTGCTGCTGCATCTCACATGTCAGTGCAACCTGTAAAGCGGTTGAGGTTAATGCTGTTGTGGCACAGAAATCTGTGCTGATCTGCCGTAATTTGGTTGACCGTGTGAATGTTTACAGTAGCAACAGTGCAGAGACTTGAACAAGCTGCTGGGTTTGGAAAGAATGCAGAATTGCTCTTAAGGGGCAGCACCTGAGTCTGAGGTGTTTACAAAAACAGTCTGAGGTGTTTACAAAAACATGGTGTTTAACATTTCTTTGTATATAAATCTTAAAAATATACTCTCTCATTCCCCTTGCTCCCTCTTATGAGTTGTTTGGAATTGGACTTCAAACAACATGGGTATTTTCCAAGATTTAACATTTTTTATTGCTAATTTTTCTTGGTCTATTTCTAGGCATATGAAGAATTGTTTAGAAGCTGTCATATCAAATACCTGAGACAAGTCAAGAGGGACAACTATAGCGTAGTAAGAGCAGTGCTTTTTCAGATATTCAGCCAAGGCATTCCTTTTCCTTCATGGATGAAGGAACGAGATATATTGAAGGTAAAATTCATTTCCTAAATGAACACATTTCAGCTATCCATGCACAGCAGAAGGAAGCTTTGTTCAGTGTGAAAAGTGATATGTTGGCTGTCGAAGTGGAGAATCATTATCAGAATTTAAAGAGAAGTTTTTCAAACCCGCTGAACTACATTTAACTGAAAAACCGATCTAAATATACCAATGTGAACACGAGTCTAAATGATGTAATAAAAAAAAAAAAAATAAAAGTGGATGGATGAATGTTACTGCCATCCTGGTAGATGTCACTCCCTTAACACAACAGGTTATTTGAATCCTGCCCATCCACATCCATGCGAAGTTCAGTGGCTCACTTGGTAGCTGCTGTGTTGCTGGAGCAGCAGGAATCCTGCCCTGGGCTCCAGGAGCTCTGGCAGGAGATAGTGGCAGGGAGGTGGGATCTATAGCTGCTGCCTGTAGAGATGCGCGTGCAGACTGGAAGGTGTCCGTAATCCTAAATACCTCTCTGAATTTGGAAGTATCCAGCTTTTCCAGAGTGTGGGTTGTATATTTTGCTGAGGGCATATTTTCATCTTTTTTTGGCTGGTTCTGTTTTAAAAGTTTCTTAAGGACTTGGCAGTTAAATGGATCCTCCTTCACAGCATTTGAGTTGTGAGGTCCATTTACTTGCTTGTTTGAACTGTACAAACAGCTGATAGAACCACATCGTAAATTCTATGTAGACAAGTTTATATGACCTTACACTCCTTGTTATGGTTATGATTAGCTTGTCTTTTGTTTTTTTTTCCCAGCTCCCTGAAAAGCTTTTGTATTCTCAAGGTTGTAACTGGATTCAGCAATACAGTTTTGGGCCAGAAAGGTACACAGGTCCCAATGCCTTTGGGAAGCTGCGCAAATGTATGGAGGCATTAAAGACAAACGTGAGTATCTAGGAAATGGTTTGGGAGGAATAAAAGCCCTGAGAGATGGGTTCAGGCAGAGTTAAGGAACTGCTCCTGGCTACATATTTGTGGGGCAGTCAGGCCTCCCTCCCAGACTGCTGAGTTGCTGGGAAGGCCATCACCTCTCCTGCAGGGGAATCCAGCTTTTGGTGATCCACTAGGCCAACTACTCGGGAGTCCACTGCAAGATAGGGAGGCCACCCTCTCCACAGCTAGTCCTTGCCATCAAGTGGCTCCTGCAGTATCTCATCATTTTGATTAAAAATAAACATGCTGTGTGAGATGCTTCTGCATTGTCTCCCCAGATGGGTGGGAGGAAATAAACAGCGCATTTTCTTCTAAACCTATTGTATTTTCTTTGCTTCTACCCTCATTAAATGTTGTAACTATCCATTTTTGCTTCAATTTCTCTCAGTAAGCTTAAGCGCTTGATTGGAAAGACCTGTCAGCCTCACCGTGCCCTCTGCTCAGCATTGCCAGATTGCCATCATTCCCAACCTAGGACTATAATTCTTACTTATATATTTAAAACTGGGGAGATTTAGTAGCCCCAAGCCTTCTGAAACAGATATAAAGAGTTGGCCTGTCAAGACCTTGCAGTTTTCTTGAGCTCCTCTGTCTGCGCATCTGCAGTGATAGTAATTGTTAATTTAAAAAACCCCCCAAAACCCCGAACAGACTAATTTAAGCTCTAAGTAACAAAGCATTAGAAAGAAAAAGAGGGAATTAAAAGAGAGATCTGGTCCCTTGCCGCGCCCTTGCTGTGCCAAAGTGACAGCTGCCTGTCTTCTTGAGATGTGCCTGGTAGTTGTTAAGTGCAGTTACCATTTTGTTCTGGTTGCTCTTTGCATTTCCCAATGTTATGTTATTTGGCTTTTATTTTTTGCTTGTTGTAGTTCTTTTAGCTGAATGCAGTTTAAATGCATGAAGAGGACATGCATGAAGCATTTAAACTGGATTTTTTTTAAACAAAAGGGTTTCAAGTCAGGAGAATGAATAAATCCTTACAATTAACAAATTGTTTCAAAGCAACTGTGTGATGCATTATGTTCTTACTGCGCATGAGGTCTAGCTCCCAACTTCATTTTATTTTTATAAAGATGGTGTTTGGCCAGTGAGATGGATTTTTGCCTGTTTTTACTAACAGGGTTCTTTGCTGCTTTTCCCAGCTCCATGGTCATAAAATCATTTAGGTTGGAAAAGACGTTTAAGATCAAGTCAAACCATTAACTTAGCACTAGACCATGTCCACAAGTGCTACATTTACACTTTTAAGTATCTCCAGGGACAGTGACTCAACCACTTCCCTGGACCAGCTGTTCCAATGCTTGATAACCCTTTTGATGAAGAATTTTCTCCTAGTATCCAATCTAAATCTCCCCTGGCAAAACTTCAGGCCTTTTCCTCTTCTTCTATGACATGTTAGTTGAGAGAAAAGACTGACCCCCACCTGGCTACACCCTGCTTTCAGGTAGTTGTAGAGAGTGATAAGCTCTCCCCTTGAGCCTTGTTTTCTCCAGACTAAACAACCCCAGCTCCTTCTACTGCTCCTTGTAAGCCTTGTGCTCCAGACCCTTCACCAGCCTGCTGCCCTTCTCTGGACACGCTCCAGCACCTCAATGTCTTTCTCATAGTGAGGGACCCAAAACTGAACACAGGGTTTGAGGTGTGCCCTCACCAGTGCTGAGCACAGGGGGTCAATCACTGCCCTGGTCCTGCTGGCCACACTATTGCTGATACAGGCCAGGATGCCATTGGCCTTCTTGGCCACCTGGGCACACACTGGATCATGTTCAGCTGCTGTTGACCAGCACTCCCACTTTTACACCCTTTTCCACTGAGCCACTTTCCAGCCACTCTGCCCCCAGCCTGTAGCGCTGCCCGGGGTTGTTGTCACCCAAGTGCAGGACCCAGCACTTGGCCTTGCTGAACCTCAAACCATTGGCCTTGCTCAGATTGGGGGCTGCTGCCTGCAAATGCTGTTGTGCCTGGGCCGTGTCCATTAGTAGGTGCTTTACACTTAGACCAGGCTTCTGTTCCTGTTTTGCAATCTTTTGTGTTAAATAGAATTCTTAATAATTTTATTAATATTCTTCTTCTGTGTGCTTTCCAGTGGGCTGAAATAAGTACTACAAGAGACCATGAAGAAAGAGGAAACCTGTGTAATGCACTGTTTTCTGATGAAAGCAAGGAATACAAACTATATGAGGCCATAAAATTCATCATGCTCTATGAAGTTGTCGAAGCCTATGAGCAGATAAAGAGCAGGGAAGAACCCGTACACAACCTTTTTAGCCTTCTCTTTGCTCGTGAGTCTTCGTCTGACCCTCTGAGTTTCATGATGAATCATCTGAACTCCATAGGTGACTCTATTTGCCTAGACCAGGTAAGGATATAAATGAAAAACAAATCAAAAACTTATTCCATCTTTGTAGTGATTAGGTGATTATATCATACATCATCCATGCTGGCTGGCCCATTTTTTTTTAATTTGAGATGTGGGGAAGTCGACTGAGGATAGCCATTTGTCTTCCAGGAAAAAAAATGTAGTAAGACTAGACCAAAAAATGCTACAGGCTATCAATACGACATACTTTAGAACAATAATGCCTTTGATATGTAAAATAATTTTAGATTATGCTGTTTTGACCTGTTGTTTTGCTTTTCCTATCTGTTCCACTCTGCCAAACCATGTAGCATCACTCTTTTCTCCCTACCCTTTGATTCTCATGACATCTAATGTCTATTAAGAGTAGGTTATGAGAACTCTACTATTCACCTTTATATGTTAAGGTTTTTGTTTCCTGTTTAATAATTAGGGAGAAGTTCAGTGCTAACATCTAAACTCCCCACTGCCACTCCACATATGGTTTCACTTTCCAGTGGCTGAAATTATTTTTTTTTAATTATTTTTTTTGAAATTATTTTTTTTTTTAAAAACAGCCAACTGTTACATGATGCAATCAGCTTTAGGAGCAGTTTGATTATAAGTGGACAAGTTCTGGTCTGTCTGGCTATGCCCGAGGATATGAACTTTTCCCAAATCTTTCTTCCTGATTAAGCAATCCATAGCAAGAAGTATCAAAGAAGATGCCAGTTCTCCACTTTCATATATGTGAAGTACCAGCAAACTTTCTCCTTTTGCTATTATGTTTTCCCTATGTAGCAAGTGATCACAAGGTGGCAGGCTTCCCATTTTTTCAGCGTGTATCAGTCTTGGTAACAGCTAGTTTTTTCTTGATCGCCAGTAAGCTGTGTGAGTTGGCTTGGGAGCAAGTTATGTACGGTGTCAGGTGGAGGAGGAATGTTTCCCTCTACATGCAAAAGAGAAGTGGAGGGGCTGTTGGGAATGCCCTCAAACTTTTAATGTTCTTATTCCACTCGCAAAAGGGCCCCTTTTATTCCTCGTCTACTGTTTTGAAGCTAAATGACTTGCCTTAACTTAGATTATCTTCAGTTTAGTTTTTGAAGTCTAGAAATAAATGTCTTACAGACTTCTTTCATTTTTAGGTTGAACTGTTTCTTCTTGGATACTTACTTCAGGTAAAGATACGAGTTTACAGACTGCACAGGTTTAATACTGAGGAATTTCAAGTAAACTATCCGGATGAATACCGAAGGGAATGGAATGAGATCTGTCTCCTGACTGAGGACGACCGCTACTATCACATCCCCCTTTTCAGAACGTGAAGGACCAGTGACTTTTTTTTTTCCCATTGTATAGTGTAGTGAGCGACCAATTCCAGAGAATTAGGTTTCTAATCAGCAGCAGTAAAATCTCGAGAATGCTCATTAATGATTACAAAATGATTTATGGATTTATTGTGTAAACATTTTGCTTTCCCATTGCAGCTCAGTTCACCATCAGTCAGCCATAAAAAACATAAAATATATTGCTATACTGTCTGGGACAAAAAAAGCGTGACATTTGAGGGTTGTCAGACAAAAAAAATTGGACTGCCTGACAACGAAGGCAAAGGTGGTGCTGGATGTTCCATTGCTAGCTGAAGGGTTTACTCTGACATCCATGGATGGGTTAAACTCAAGTGCCTAAAGCCATGACTGCTTTTCCCTACTCCTGCCTGTCTCTAGCTGGGGAGGATGAAGAAGCAACTCCCAGGGTCCCACGGTTTATACTCCAGGCTATTTAACTTGCATTGACTCGGGATGGGAGGATATAACCTGGGGCCTCTGCATGGCTGCTTCAAATCCACTTGGCTTCCCTTGCTGCTGGAACGCCTCTCTCCAGGGATGGGCAGAGCAAGCAGCTGCAGGCTGTACTTACTTCAGGCATGGGAAGTGGAGCTGTCTGCACCCAGCGGTGATACCTGAAGGTGAAGAACTGTAACACAGGGGGAAAAAATCAACACGCAAGAATACTGTGCCAGATGAATGGAAGATCTCCTGTGTAAGTCAGGAAAGTACGTAGCTTTCTCCAAGGAAAAAGGGCGGCGTTGATAGGTCACATGCAACAGAGTTAGACCCAGTAGCTGCGTAGGGCTTTTGTCAACTTGTAAATCCTTTAAGGGCTGATGTCAACATCACCTGCCAAGATTTCCTTTGCAATTCATCTGAGAGAGCTGCGCATGGAATACGTGCACAAACACTGCATTTTCAGAAAATACTAATTTTTTGTGGATTATGTGAATTCAGCAGTGTTGCATACATGTTTTATCCTCTGATTATGTATTAATCTCCTTGCCTAGGATTCCTATCTTTAATTTAGACCTCCGTGTTTGAAGAAGTCTGTCCAGGACAAGTAAATGAGATTTACCTTACTACATGGAACAGTTTGCTCAGTTCTGTTTTCTAAAAGAATCAATGTGTTTTGATTATTTCAAAATAAGGGACCTTAACTTGAAGAAGTATTAGATCTCACAAAATATTTGTGAAAAGCTTACAATCCCCAGGCTAATGGTTGTATTGAAGAGGGTGGGTGGGATTTATTGAGAAACAAAGCCTCTCCTTATCCTAGAGGTATGGGGACAGGCAGGTTTGTTTTTTTAAACCTGCAGGATAAAATGCACGCCAGTAGCAAAAATGTGAACAAAGCCTGCAGGACCTAAAGCAATTGCATGAGGTATCTTCATGGTAATGCATGGAGTCGGTGGACAGTGCTCAGTTCCTTTGTGTAAAGGAAAGCAATTATATCCCTTAAGCTCCTTCTATTTGTGTGTATATGTATATATATATTTATCAATACAAACACCTGAGTTCTGTATTGTAGCTGTCTTGTTTCCTGAAAGTTTGAGTTCAGTTTTGTTGAATGATTTGTAGATTTTAATTAAGAAGGCTTGATAATAATAAGCTGTAATAATTTCATCTCATCAAAACCTGCATAGCAAGTACTTTATTTATTAAAAGGAAGTTTTTTCACTGAATGAAATAATTTTCTTACTTTAGATTTAGGTTCTGCTCTGCATGGGGAAAAGTTATAATACCTAAATGTAGAGTATTGTTACCTATTTTGCATCAACAGTAACATTTACAGTTATCAATAAACTTGTCCATTTTATTCGTTGGTACAAACAGACATACCAAAAAAAGTATGTATTTCTGTAGTGGGCTTTTTAATGACTTGCATATTATTTGTGTTTAAGAATACAAAAGCATTACAGCCGAAAGTGATAAATTGTGAAGATGTACATTTTTGTGACCTTGAGCATATTAATAGTAGGGAATTAATAAAAATATAAAACAGACAGTGGAATTTACCTCGCCAATATGGACGTTTGCATCTGAACCATGTCACCTGAACCAGGGCTCTCTGCCTTGTCAATGGAAGGCAGTAGCACATGGACAGCCAGAGGGGTGGGTCTCTAGAAGGGACTGGTTCTCTTCACTGACTGTAGTGGGAGCTGGCAGTGACCAGCATAAATCTCTCTGCTCTAGATATTTGAAGTTAGGTGAGACTAATGTTGTCCCAAGAATCTGGAAAGGACATACTGAAACAGATCTGCCAGTTTATCAGGTGTCAGGTGCCAGCCAAATCATGCCAGGAACAGAAATGGGGGTTTAACAGAGGAGCTTCAGGTGAGGGTAATCACAAGTCTTAGAGCTAAATGCAGAGAGAACTCCTTAAGAAACACTGAGACAGGTTTGAGACTGCACTGAGCTTTAACCAGGTTCCCTGATAATATATTTTACATATGTATAAAGCAAAAAGTACATATCTGTTTACATTTAAATAAATACATGTATATACATATATGTGTGGGGTTTTGTGTATATAAGAAAAATGAATAAAAAAGAGAATCATCCTCAGTAAAGTGCATCTGAAACAAACTGTCATGTAAGTGACAGGTGCTGCAGGATCTTTTCCAGTCAGTGGCAGAGACAATTCATAATGACTGTGTGCTTCTGGATTTGAACAGAAAATTTGTTTTAAATGCAGTGTTGTAGGCAGCTAAAGTCAGGATGTGTTTATTATGTACTATTTCTAGTTTAGCAAGAAGAAGAAACTGTACTGAAGCCTCAGTGTCGGGTTTGGATTTTCCCCCAAACTTAAAAATGTGTGTTATGAGTTTAACAGAGAAGCTGAAGAAATGTGTATCTTTTATTGTAATGGAGTAAAAAGTCTTGGGCTTTGAGTGTCATCTTTTTTAAAAACTGCTTCTCAAAAAACGTATGAACCACATTCCATATTTCATTTTAACTCCAAAAGAAATACTGTCAGTCTTCATTCTTCAGCTCTAACACTGAAATTGCTTCTTGTCTAGTTTGTGGCTACTAAGTTGAAGCTAATTAAAAATTGCTCAGTGTAGTTTTTTTGTTGCTGGTAACTTCACCTGCTTAGGCTCAGGTTGTTGAGTTCAATGTCTAGGAAATAGTTTTCAAATGCAGTTTTAAACTTGCATAAAGCACAGATTTAAGGCATATGTATGATTTCAAAATAGTTCAGTTGTCCAGAATAAAGATTTGTCCAGTCAAAGCATGGAAAAGACCTACTTTTTTTTTTTTCTTCTGGGATTTGGATTTCACTGTTTCTTTATACTTCAAGAATATTACAGCAGTCCTACCTGTGACCCTTTTATGTTAGTGCCATTACAGCACTAACGTTTTTTGGAGGCTTCATTTTTATGAAAAGCTCCTGATTTTGAAGAAAAGGTAAAGCTGGAATTTTGGTGCCACAGAAGACCTGGTCTCTGCCTCTTGTTTTGTGAGGGTTTCAGGGTGCTTGAAGGCCTCTGTGGCAGGAGAGATACTTTCATTTTGGGCCTGGTTTCATGAGAGGGAAGGATACAACTCTGTGCGGTCCCTTGAAATTATTTTGGAGAGGAGCCTGGCATGGCTGCTGGGCTGGAGGGGTGCTGCTGCCTCACTAAGTGACATTTGTTCGTGTTCATAGCATCCCTTGTGGTATTAGTCCAACCCTGATTTTGGCCAGGGATGGAGAAGGGAGCCTTGCAGAGGGTTTTTGAGAGATTTGTCAGAAAATATCCAAGGTGACCCACATGCCTCAGAGGCAGGAGGTGATGTACCTAAGAGGGACAGGAGATAAATGCAGACTTCTCTCCCTGAGGCTTGGTTGATTTGCATCTCTCTTGATGAACCCCAGAGCTCTGGGTCAGTTCTGTGTCAGCCACAGCTGGTGAGTGAAGATGGCTGGAGCATTGCTGGAAGCTGTGTGTGCTGAACAGTGCTGCTGGGAGGGAAAAATGAAAAAGCATGAAAGAAATAGAATGGGTCTTGGGTGCTTTCATCTTCTGACATATCCCAGTTTTGCATAATTCTGAGGTTAAATGCCTTGGGAGGCCAATTAACCAAAACATCTTCCTCTCTAGTGAAGCTTTTGGCCATAGTTCAACGCTTCATTGAAATGGGGAGGCAAATTAAATTGAATACGCTTGTGCAACCCAAACCATTCTGTGATTCTGTGGTCTTATAAATTACGAAAATTATCATCTTTTGAGTTGCAGGTGACAAATACAGCATTTAGTTACGAAGGAATTTTTTAGCTATTCTTTTAGATGGCTTCCAAGCATCAGAAAATGCAGTTCAGTAAGCTCTGTTCAATTCTTTGATTGTCACACTTGCCCCCAGTGGTGGGTTCCCCCCAGCCAACAGCCAAATACCCACACAGCTGCTCACTCACTCACTCCCACACCGGTGGGACGGGGGCAAAACCAGGAAGAAGAGGACCAAGAAAGCTTTAAGGCTATGATAAAGACAGGGAAATCACTTCTCATGCACTGTCATGGGAAAAACAGACTTGAGCTGGGGAATTTAACTTAATTCACTGGCAATTAGCATTAGTAATTAATTACAGATTTAGGTATTGGGAAACTTAAAAAAAGACAAATGTTAGAATGCTTAGGGAAAAACACCCCTTCCCTTTCCCGGGCTCAACGTCACTCCAGACTTCTCTCCTTCCCCTTGTTATCACCACAGGTCATGCTCAGTCCCATCAGTGAGGCAATGAGCGGAGTGGGGGGGGGTGTGCAGTCCAAATCTGGTGATTTCTCTCTGCCTCTCACTGCCTTCCTATGCTTCAGTGGGAAGCCTTCACTGGCTGCAGTCTTCCTCTTCTAGGGTGTACCTGCTCCAATGCTGGCTTGGCATAAACAACTTTTAAAACATTTGGTATTTTACATGTTAATTACCAATGTTATAAACATCTGTTCAGCTTAATATAGCTTCTATCCATGCTACTGGAAGGGGAAAAAAGTGAAAAAGTAAATCTGTGTTTTTGTTGTCTTTCCTCTTTGCTTCTTTAATGTGTTATATCACATGTGCCTGTATTTCTACAGGGTGTGGATTAGAATAGACCAAAAGGGTCTGAAGAAGAGGCTCAGAAGGTAAGGGATTAAAATCAATCCTGGAGTGATTCTGGACCTCCCACAGGAGATACATGGGAGCTCAAGCAATAACCTAAGGGCAGTGGGAGGTATGGAAAAGACACGGCTAGGAGAAGTAAGCAAATTCATGAGAGTTAGCAAGTCCATGGATACTTTTTAGTCTGAACTGCCAGTCTATGACTGGAGATGTGAAAATGTTCCAGTGTAATATCCGCAGAAAGTGTACTTGCAGCTCTTCTTCCCTGCAGCCTAAAACATGACACATGAATAGACTGTAATTGAAGCTGCTGGCAGCTGCCCGTTCAAAATAGAGGACTTCACCACTGTGAGGGTTCTCCAGAAGAGTAGAGGTGCTTCTTGCCTTTCCTGTATTGATGGCTTCACTTAAGGCTTCCCCTTGTTTGTTGGTTGTGTCCCCACACTTGGCATTTTCACTGCTTCTGTTGCTGCTGCAGCAGGGATGATACAGCCAAGATACACTTTGGCCACCTTCTGTTGAAGTTCTGAACGAGACATGAGTGAAACCACATGCTTTTGTCTCACAGGCTGTGAAAATCCCATCACGATCAAATTGGACTGCATCTCTGTCCTGAGGGTCCCCAGAGGTATATTTAGGGAAATGTTGAACTCCCTCTCAGCCTTCTCAGGTTAGCTTTGAGCACAGGAGCTTACAAGTCCTCAGTGACAGACACCTGAATCTCAATACATTTTCTAAGGAGAAAAATGGGAGTCAAACTTACAGGCTGAGCAAACCCAACAAGGTGAATTTCTTCAAATCACAACATGTGGTGTGAGAACTCAGGAAAGCAGCAGAGATATCTGGAATTGAGACATTCCTTCGAGCTTCCACCAAAGTCACGGGAACACAAGCAAAACTGTTCAGTAGCCACCATGGGTGCTCTACCCGGTTTGGTGGCACAAGGCATCTATGAGTGTTGGACGAAAGATGTGAGCAGATCACATTGGTTTGTTTTTTTCAAGAACCCACGCAAACTACACAAGATTTAAGCTCTGCTCTGGGCAACTCCAGAAGTGCTGCCTTTCTACATAGAACTGCTCTTTGAATTATGCGAAGACAGGAAGAAAAAGAAAAGGTGTGACAGTTCAAACTGTAGAAATGTTACAGACGTATTTGTAAAACGGATGAAAGACATTTTTTCAGACTAAGAGTGGCTTAACAAATGGAATTCCTAGCGGCGTTAGTCAGAAAAGATAGTTGTGACATTTGGTCCCACAAGTGTAACTCATCTAGAGCTCCAGAGTACTGCACAGAACAAGTATGATACATTTAGGATCAAATTAGGGCTGTTTGAGTTACAGCAGCAAGCAGCCCAGCACTTTGGAAAGGCAAGAAGAGGGGAAGGAAGGAAGATATATGACTTAAATAAAAAGAAAAGAGAACACCATTTGTGTGGAAAGCCACCAGCCTATTTATCTTATTGCCTTTTTCAAAAAAAGACATAAACCTGAACAAAATTTCAGCACAATTAAGTGCATAAAATACTGGTTTTGATGAAGAGTTTATTACATAAATGAATATCAGTATGTTGACTGTACCTTTGTGAGTCACAAATGTGAACTATTAATAGAAAAATACATGGATATTAACAGAGTGGTTTCACGACAGCTATATTTTTGAAGCCGTTTAAAAAAAATGAATTATAGTTGTAGATAATTTTAGTGCCCTGGATGTATGCAATTTAGTAACAAAGTAAATGTTTCCTCTGAGATGCTGCCAGCAATTCGAAATTCCCAGTTTCTTGCCAATTCATTAAAACCTGCAGCCTTTGAGTGGAGTCCCTTCTCCTTCTACACTTCTAATTTCAGTTAAGACTATATAGTTGAGCCTTTTTTTTTTTCTCTAACCGTTTTTGGGGAAACTGAGGGGGAAAGGGACTGAATTATCTGTACTTTTTAAAACATGCCTTTTTTCAGCTGTCTGGCTACTTCTACCTGTCAGTGAATCCTCATGAAGCTTTTTCTGTTTGACTAAAAGGCCAGATAGGATGTGCTGATTTTCCAAACAGAACATGATCAAATCACCCTTAACTTTTTCCTGGGTAAACTGAACAGATACCACTCACTCATTTCAAGGTTCATCTTCAGTCTTCTAATCTCTCCCATAATGTGATTATTAATTCCTCCTTCTTGTATTACAAGTATTAGCACGAGGCTTAGCAGTTGCATCAGTCTTGCAAGAGCACTTTGTAAAGGGAAAATTATAAAAAAACTCTATTATATCCTGATATTCCCTCTGTCTCTACACTCAACAACTGCAACAAGATCTATCTGTTTATTCCCAAAAGTCCTGTTTTTCAGCTGAAATGTAAATGAGCATTTTCCACACTGCAAGGCAAAATCTATCCCTACGTGCAAGGTTGGTCAGAGATGCAGAAGACAGGTTTGACAGGCAGGGTTGTCAGCTGGTAAGATGGGTAGGGGAGCACCAAAAACTGACAGTCTCTTAGGTCTGGGATACCCCAAAGTCTACGGCCACTTCTCTATGCACATGTCTGGCTGCAAACCATTGGGGACTGTGGCTGTTCTTACACCTGACAGCAGGATATACACAGCCAGCTTATGTTCTTGGTGTGTTTCGTGTCTCCAGAAGATGTGTGTTACCATAGGACCTTCTATGTAAATAGCTGCAGAAATTTGGACCGGGTAAATTAAGGTCAGCTAAAGAAAACCACATTTGCGTGTCCTTGATGTGATAGCACAAATCAGGACCGTAAATGTTGTTTAGCTTATTCTGTGATCTGAGCAAGGGGATCACAGATTAGGTTTGGATCTGGGTTTTTATGATTAATTGATTGATTCCAATAAAGACACAAATAAGCCTTAGGTAGAAAAATTATCTGACACTGGTAGTCAAAAAAGAAATACCTGAAAATTCAGAGAGACAAATGAAGAATCCAGAGGAAAAAAAACCACATCAAAAACAAACACACACACACAAAAATACCCCCAAAACCACAGCAGAAGAACCCAAAACCAACAAACATCAGAAGAATAATGCAAAAAACAACAATGGGTTAGTTATTTATTGCCAGAGTAGAGAATAACCACAGATGACTAGTTTTCCCAAAGGCAAAGAGAAACAGAAGCCCACTATTACTGTACCACTCATCCCAGGCATAGAAAAAGGACCCATGACAAGGGATGGAAAGGATTTGCTCCAATGTTACAGAATTACCACCATTTTTATGTCTTTGCATTCCCTACATTTCAAATACTGCAGGCTCCTGGACTGCTACACTGTTCAGGCTCAGTCTGGTGAATCATTCTCAAATTACAAGTAGACTCCTTACCCAGAAGATTCAAGAAAGTAATAAAAATCTTTCAATTGGAAAAGCTTCTCAGCAAGTGTACAGATCAAATAGTTTTCCAAGTCTTTCTACAAGACCCTGCAAGTCTCGCTCCAGAGCAATTTGTCAGTACTGACCACTGCAGATGTGAGGTGAGGATACCCCTGTGACCAGACTGAAGTCCTTGTTGTGAGCTGGTGTTCAGCAAGAAGCAGGAGGTTAAGACCTAAGAACAGATGATCAAATAAGAGCATCCAAGTCTGGCAGCTCCAAATGTTTGCGGATGATGTCAGAAAACAAATGGCAGAAACATCCTGAAGCTTTTTCCTTTCATAAAGTTATTCTACCTGAACAGGCTTTGGACATTTGTTTCAGAAGGTATGAGAAATATCAGCTGCATGTAGAAATGCGGATTTTGTCTTTAGAAATTGTCCACGCATTTAGTCACATGATGTACAAACACCCAAAGTGAAGACCTCATGCAGAACTACCTGTGGAACCAGAGTACTTCTACTATTTTTATTTCTTTTTATTATTTTGACATAATAATTTCTTTTGTTTGATGTAGCTTATCCCAATAACCCAACAGCTTTATATTAAACCTGTCTGATAGGGAATGTTTCCTTATTATTTGGGCATGATAGCTGCCTCTCTTCTCCCCACAGAAGTTCACAGCAACTTTTAAAGCTAAAGTGAGAGATGAGACAGGGTACAATAAGTATTTGCTAGGCAGATATATATGCTCAAAGAGTCATTGTCTTCTAGATGAGTTAATAAGCCCAGAATCCTGTAACTGTGAAAAGAAAAACAAAAAACCCCAAACAAACAAAACAAAAAACAAAACCAACCAACCAAAGAAAAACCAACCCAAAAATCCAAACAAACAAACAAAAAACCAGAACAAAAAACCCCCAAAAAACCCTCAAACCAAACCAAAAACCAAAACCAGAAAAAGCATTACTCTTTGAGATAGAATTATGGAAGGTTTTGATTTTATATGGAGAATGATAAGGCCTGCAGAAAATGTCAAATTAGGAACAAGTGAGTTTCACTGCCCACAGCAAATTGTGTCTGTAAACAAAATCTTTGCTCAGACACTACATGGATACCCTGGTGCAGAACAACACAATATACTTCATGTAAAGGACCTGAAGGTATTTCTGGGCTATCATTGCCTTTATGCTTGATCTCTTGGCAGTTTGATGACAGAACTGGAGGAAAATTTGCCCTTCCAAGACAACAGTAAGATTAATTTACCACCTTCCTCAGTACAGGATGAAGAGCTCCAGAAAAAGAAAACATAAATACTATGTCTTGTCTTCTGTTGTGCTGAGTTTCCAGAAGACTTACTTCTCAGACAGGCTCCCCGTTCAGAGAGAGAGAAGACTTAAGGACTTTCCCCATCATAAAAGCTCCAAAATGAAGCAGGCCATTATGCTTCAGATCCAGCCACTAAGTGGATCAGAATTGGGTAAGGCCATTGTGTTTCCAATACTGTTATGCTCCTTTTCATACTCAGTAACGTGAGCTGTATGTACTTTTTTTTATTTTTACTTTTTAAATTTTTTTAAGGAAGTGAGCTGCTGCCCAGAGACTCAATCCTAGTGCTACAGCCCTCCAAAGGATCTCTCCTTTATGGGTCTCTCTTTTCTAGTTCAGTATATCTTATGGATCAGTTCAGCACTCCTATTGATAGGTTTTTTTTAACTGAAGATTTTCTAGATGTATTGAGAAGGTTTAAGAACAGTACCACAGTAAAGAGTTTATGCTATGGCTGAGGCTGAAGGTCTCCTTCTTGGTGGAAGCCAGTGTATGTTGCCAGCTGCACTGTGAGAAGAAGGCGGCTTATACCATCCCCGAAAACAATTCAAGTGCCATAGCTGGCAGAGTGGCAATGGATGAGAGCTTCAGTAGCCTGGTCTTCCCTTTTGAGGAAGGCTGGTGCAAGGTCAAGCTGGAAATGGAGAGCTGCTTCTCATCAGGGAACAAAGACCAAAGGCAGCTGACAGGAGCTACCATCAACAAGTGGGGGTCTGAGGAGCTGGTCAGCTGGAGAGTAGCTGCACAGCAGGCATAAACACATTCCTTGTTCCAAGCAGCTATGTTCAAGGGCAGCCACATCCAAGCAGCTCCAAAGGCATGTTCATTAGGTAGACTTATGAACATCAGCTGAGACGGATTTGTTCCAAATGAATGGATTGAGTTCACTGGATTAATGAACTGAAAAAGATCTTGAGGCTGATCTGTTGACCTATTAGAGCAAAATACCACTTCTTTTCTCTTTCAGAAAACAGTTACATGGACAAATGAATTTGAGCACTGTAATAAAAACCCCTTAGCTTCTTGATTTTTGATACTAAAATACAATTTTTATCATGGTGCTGGTGTACACCCCAATATTCTTTGGGATGTTTCATTAGTTCAGTAACCCAGCTTAATGTTGCTTCTCTCAATGTCTTGACCTTAATAGCATGCTACCTTACAAAGTACATCTGACTGCAAAAGACACCTCTCATTAGATTTTCAGCCAGGCTTTCCATCTGTATAGCTGATGAGAGTGGTCTCTCTGTGCTCTTCACTGAGTGTGCAGATGAACTTTTATCACATGACCTGGCAAATCTGATGGATGCAGACATGTCAGAGTCCCCGGGCAGAATGTGACAACTCACCCCTTGACTTCATCTTGATTTCTTCTCCAGTCAGAACATATGGTGGGTTTGCTTCTCACAGTTCATCTTTCATCTTCTTTGTTACTCTCAGGAGGTGGGGCAGGTTCATGACCATAAAAATACAAGCAACTTTTGCAGATTTAATGTAAAAACTGAGCAGTAACTCTAATTTTAAACTTTCTCTTTAAGCTTAAATAAAAATGAATATTCAATCAATCCATCAATAAAGGAAATACATGCTCGATACTATGGGTGGAGAAGATAAGCCAGCCGACATTCGTATGTTTCTTAAATTTCTGTCTCATAAAGCTGCTAGAATTTTGCATTTAGTATCACTATTTGACTCCTTCAGACTATAGAGCCTCTTTTTTTTTTTATATGCAGAAACTGTAGAGGAAAAAAAGGTATGAAATACACAAAACGTTCAGGCAGGTTTAGTTAATTGATTGAGCCACTAAGGGTGTTCTTGGTCTGGGCAACAATCAGTACATACTGCTGGCTTACTCTGACATAATAATTGCTGAGAATGTTGGTTTACTGAGAGCACTCTAAAACAAACTTTCTGTAATGATTTTCCAATTAGAGGACATGAGGTACTCTTAGTTTAATGATGAAGAAAATGGCTACATCATAGTGTAACTTCTTTTAATAAATATTTTTATCAAATTCATAGACAATTTATTTTAATAATGTATTTTCAAATGTGCAAACTAAGCTTGTTAAAAAGAAGTGAAGGTTTTCAAAGGCGCCTTCGTGTTTTCTTTTAGTGAAAGCTTGTAACTTTACTTGTTTAGACTGGTGCATGTGAAAAAAATAATGACAGGTTTTTAACTTGCAAACAGCCATAATTTTTAGCAGTGTTGTATAGGTTATACTGATATGACTCACACATTCTCCATTTTCTGTTTGAGGGACTGAAAAAAAACCCACTCACTGCACCAAAGCCACAACCTACATGTTTTTCTCAGTCATTTAAAAAAGGAACACAGGGTACTGGAAACACATTTCTGCTTGATGGACAGCAGCATGCCAATTTAGAGCTCACTCTAGGGAAATATAAAACTGCAAACTACAAAAGTGCAAAGCAGCATCTCTATATACCTGTCTTTATGTACCAGGGAGGAGACATATCTTCTTAGGAATACATCTCCAAAAACTCTAACAAATTCAGGGATGCTAGATGAAAGAAAACACGCACGGGTAATACGTAATTACGGAAGAATATCATGGATACTGTATTGCCCATTTGACTCTTACTGGTGGGTTTTCCCCATCTGCTTTTCTTCTGAACAGTATTCCCCTACAGTCACAAGAACTGATCGCCCAAAGGTTACTAATCATACTTCTGAAAAATGTGGAGCCATTTTCAAGTAGTGCACTGTAATTAGATTAGCAAAGAAGATAACAACTACCTGCAAACACCAAGATGCGTTAAATAAGGAAAATAGAATAAAAATGTTTTTTCATGGGGTTTGATGGGTTCTTTTTGTATCAAAATCTCAGCTGCTAGTGTCCTTTACCAGAAAGTACGAAGTACAGAAATATTTCAGACCTACAAAATATGATCTCCTCTACTGCACTGAATGTCTTTGCTGTGTATTTTCATGGACTTTCTTAGTTAGTTTTACAGTTGTACCTTACACTTAGTAAAGGATATAGGGAACTTACAGTAGGAAGTAAACTCTGCTGAACCCATTTCAGGTGGGACCAGAAACCCAGAGATGTGTTCTTGCAAAACTATGAGTTTATTCTTATAACACAGAATTGCATCAGACTAGAAGTAGTGCTTGCTGATCTTCTTCATTCAGATTTACATGATTGTGGTGTTGACCTTAGTACCTTGGGGTTGAGAACTGAAATCTCAATTTTATTTTCAGCTAGGAGGCTGAACCTTACCTCTCCCATAGGTACAGGAGCTATCCAGACACTCCACTGGAAATTATGACAACAGAAGAACTAGATTTCTAAGTGAAATAGTCTGAGCTACTAATAGATCACATGCAGGACAACAGGCATGGGTTTTGGTTTTTACTGTAGACTTTAGTGATACTTAGTTCACTGCCTACTTTGAAGATACAAGTTTGAAAACACAAGTTTCAGGTGTTTTGGAAATAATTAAAATATCTTGGGCTTACATGTCTAAATTCTGCTTAAGCTCCATTCTCAAAAAAAAATCTTAAAGAGTAACATGACTATTTTAATATCTTCAAGAGAAGCAAACAGCTGCTCCATTTTTTTCTGTATAGAGAAGTCTGTCTTGCTTGATCTTAATAGACAGTGACTTTTTAATGAATAAGTCAACATTGTTCTCTCAAACTAACTTCAGAAACTCAATAGAATCCTGTGGACAATCTTCTTATGATCTGTAATTTCGGTATTTTTCTAATTTGTTCACATACATTTATTACTCACCAAGACTGAAAAGCAAGATTCTACCTCTGCCCTGAAGACTTTGAAAAGGGCAACTAGCTCTGTTGGAAAACACAGCATTGTCAGTGGATATGACTGATCATGTAGGGGCCAAGCTCTAAATGAAAGTAAATATGACCAGCATTCTCCACCATCCATGCAAAACATTAGAAGCAGCTAATGTGTGCAAAAGAAGTAAGCACTGCATGGCTGTTTTATCTAATGCATTGAATAGTTTAGGTAAATCTGTTGTTCAGAAATGTTACATAATTTGAGCAAATGAGACTTTTTTTTTTTAACAAGCATACCTATTAGAATATGGAACTGAGTATACAAATCACAAACAGGCCTGTTTGTTTTGAGGGGTCTGTTTGTTTAAAAATAGATCATCTCAGAAAAAAGAAGAGTTCATCACTTCCACAGTCTTTAGAAAGCAAACTTCAAGACTTTTTGCTGAATTCCTTTTCAACTTGGTAGTACTTGTAGCACATACAAAAAAGATGTTTTGCTTTGTTTAACTTGCATTATTTTAGACATATTTGTAGAAACACTGCAGTTTCATTATCTCAGTTTCTTTTCCTTTAGTGTTAAATTGCTTAGTGTTGTTGCATGTTCTTAAACAGCTACTGCCTTCAGTCCCTAAGACACTGGTTTTCATTTGGAAGCTAAAACTATTCATGGAATTTCTGCAACCTGGAAGGCAATGACTAACACACAACTCTCTTGCCACACTCAATCTTGTGAAATGTGTCATGGAACTCATAGAATATTTCCAGATATCATATATCTGACATATCTACTACATATCAACACTAGACACACAAATACCCCTTGCCGAGAAAGTAAGTGTCAAATACGCTTGCAATATATTGTTCACAAGAGGCAGAGAGAAACCCTATTTTTAGTAGTAGTTTACATAAAGGCAAAAGTGAGGAATATTCCCTTAAATAACCTTTATCAATTCAACTATGGTATATATGCAATTTGAAGATTATGAATTTTTTTCCAGTTTTTCCTGAGGGCAGAGCATTTGGTGGAGAGAGTGGACTTTTCTGCTAAATTTATTTATTCAGCTGATGACATCTGGGATACTCTATTTCAGTTAATGCAAACACAAAGTTTTATCAGGAAAATGTCCTCCTTGGGTATTTAGTTTTGGTCTTTTTGTGATGCAGAGAAAAAATCATTTAATCCTGTGATTGACATAAGCCCCATCTGTAAGCAGCTAAATAGCAAATGACAGATACTGCACCCATTCTTTCAACTTCACAAGGCAAGCACTACTGTAGTGCAGCCTGAAATACGACATCATGGCATAGTTTTCATCTAATACCTCTTGAGAAAGGAAATAAATACAATTTGCTGTCCAGGAACTTTCTGTTACAAGGAAACAGTTCCAAATAGAACACGTGCAGAATTTGCAAACTTCATTTCATAACTCAGGTACAGTTCAACTATTTTGCAGGGTCATTTTGCAACACTCTATTTTGCTCATCGCGAGGAAATAGGTTTAGGTTGCTGCTTCAACCTATCCTGCTCTGAAGGATTGTGAAATGGTCAGCCAAAACATCCCTGCCCTAAAGTTCCTGAGGGAACAGCAAAGGCGGGTAACTAACAAACAAAGTACCTGATCTTAAAAAGGAGGCAACTGTAATGGCTCTTAAATGCTACTAAATCTAAATTATTTAAATAATGGCAACATAGGAAACAGTTGGGTATACTTCAAGTGGACTAGCCGTTTGATAGGGAGTAATTCTGAAAGGATCAGTGGGAAACAAGAATGCATTTTGAGACAAACCTGTCAGTCAAACAGTTGTTCAAACGAAGAGATTTTTCAAAGGACATGTCATTGTCAAGAGTAATCCAACATGAATTTGATCCACAAGAAGAGCAGTGATTAAAAGAGACCTAAGGTAATGGGTGTTTTTTCTGCTTTTCTTCAAACATTCATGATACTTCCACACATCTCGAGCATAAAAGAAACAGAAAAGGCTTGTTTACAAAAATGTCAATCAGTTTTATATTAAGTTTTATGATGTTGCAAATTACTCATCATTGCCATTTCAACCTTTGAGAGGTTTTACTACCTGACTTCTACCTTTAAAATGTTCTCCCAATACCGTTTGATACTCTAAATACATGTTAGTTCAAATTCCTTTGCTGACAGGTATGCTTGTAGTAGTTATTTGCCTCCAGTCTCAGCATCACTTGTCATACTCAGAGAAAGCATATTCTTATGAGGGAAATTTCAGAAAGAAGACAAATACGTCTTCATTTTCAGGCCCAATTTCAATGTGAAGACCCCCACAAAACGCCCAAACTGCAGTGGACTTTTTCTATCACAGTATAGATTCTACAGATTTCCGACTTTTTACTCTGTTCTGAGTTGGGGTTTTTTTGGTTTGTTTTTGGTTTTGTTTGGTTTTTGTTGTTGTTGTTGTTGTTGGTTTTTTTTAATAATGGGTATTTTCAGTAGCATGTAATTTTTAAAGGCGTCTCATTTACTCTCCGTGTGCCTTTCGCTCCTGCCTGGAGTTTCACAAATGTGTACCAAAATGTGGTGATGTATTTTTTTGCTCCCAGAAGACAGACTTCCAGCCTCTGCCAAGCTCCATACGAGCCTCACACACACTTTACATCCTTAGAGCACTTCCTTTTACACGGAGCGTCTGGCAGCCGGAAAGCACCTCTTATTTCCGCCCTCTCCTCTGTGTACGAGACCTTATTATTACCTTCCAGCTTGGGGGGGGTTTCACTTCACCCGCGCATTGGGTGCCGTGTGCCGCCCGCCCGGGCTGAGGGGGCCGGCAGGGCCGCCCTTTCCGGCGGGGCGGAAGCGGCTGCGGGGCCACGCAGGAGCCGGGCGGGCGCTC
>VZTD01003900.1:1421855-1551457 GCA_013397725.1 Rhagologus leucostigma | reverse complement strand
GTGCCGGCTTCGGGCGGCGGCGCGGAGCGGTGCCGGGCGGGACAGAGCGCGGCGGAAAGGTGAGGCCTCCCTCGGCTGCGCTGCGCCAAGCCTGGGCCGTCCTTCCCCGAGGAGCGGGGACGGGAGAAACTGGGACGTGGAGTGCGACTCTGCGTCAAAAGCAGCGTGGTTAGAAGTGTCTAGGGAGGGGATTCTGTCCCTCTGCTCTGTTCTGGTGAGTCCCCACCTGCAGTGCTGCAGCCAGCTCTGGGGGCCCCAGCACAGGAATGGCAGTGAGCTGTTGGAACGAGTCCCCAGTAGGGCCGCGAAGTTGACTGGGAGATGGAGTACCTCTCCTATATGGAAATGCTGAGACACTTGGGGCTGTTCAGACTGGAGAAAGAGGACTTTGGAGTGATCTAATTGTGGCTTTGCAGTACCTAAAGGAGCCTACAAGAAAAATGGAGAGGAACTTTTTACAAGGGCATGTAGTGACAGGAGAAGAGGGAATGATTCCATCCAAAAAAGAGTAGGTTTGGATTAGATATTAGAAAGAAATTCTTTACTGTGAGAGTGGCAAGGCACTGGAACAAGGTAGCTGGAGAAGTTGTGAGTGCCCCATCCCAGAAACTGTTCAAGGCCAGACTGGATGGGGCTCTGAGCAACCTGGTCTAGTGGAAGGTGTCTGTCCCCACAGCAGGGGGGTTGGAACTAGGTGACCTCTAAAGTCCCTTCCAGCCCAGGCCATTCTGTGGTTCTCTGAACTCTAGTCCTGAGCTCTGTGCTATGGGACAGCTTGGGCTGCAGCATCAGGACATCAGGGCTCAGGTGCCAAAGGGCTGCAACATAAGTAAGCAAAGATGTGTTGCAGGTGGGAGGCTTTAACCTATAAATAGAAATGTGTTGTGCAGTTTTAAGTTTTATAGGGTGCATATTAAGTCTGTGAGCTCTGAGGTCACTGGCCTGGATAGCCGCTAATTGCCTGGAACAGGAATGTGACAATTGCCAAGCAACCCATAACTTTTGGGGAGGATTATTTGTCAATTTAAGATAAATATCCCTGAAAATTTACTCTATTTGGACAAATCCTAAACCTTTGGAGAGCTTGCTAGAATGGATTGTAGACATCCTGTCTTGATACCTTGGGCATCATGTTGGAAAAACAAAGATTGGAAATTTTTGCACTAAGCAGTGATCCTGGTGCAATGGATGTTTCACAGAGCACCAGGTGAGTTTGTAAAATCTCTTTTCTTGCAGGACTGAAACTTGTTTCTTTAGAATTTCTGTTAATCCCTGAGGTTTTAGGTGATAATGCACTTCAAGGATAACAGGTGTTTAATCAGGGCACTAATTCTAATGCTGGTTGTGTTTGAAGAACTGCCGCAGCTTAGCTGTAGTAAGAAATGATGTTAGGGGAATGAGTCAGAAAATAGCTTGGGTGCTGTCTTATTTTACCAAACTGTTACGGATTTTCTTCCTGTTTTTGAATAATTTATGTACCCTCTGAATTCTCAGAATATAACGTAACTCTTAAAATACTGTAATCTTCCTAAAACACGTGCTTTTGTTCTGGGAGAGAAACTCTTCATATATTTTTTCATTCTTCAAAGCCAGGATAATCTTCAAGGGTGGATGACGGAACCAACCAGCCTTTCTGCAGGTGCAGAAGAGAAAAAAGAGAGTGTTCCCACACAGCCGGTGAAGCATAAAAATGAAGTTGGTGTTGCTTCTGAGGAACTTGGCTCAGCAAATGCAGCTGCAGGCCAGAAAGAGCAAACTACATCAGAAATAAGACAAGACTATGTATACAGAAGTAGTGGGAGACCTGAGAAGACAGATATCATTAAATCTCTTGTGACGGATCAGGATGCATCTAGAAACTGTGAACTATATGTACCTGTGTATAGTAATCGTTCAGCAGTGGAGTCATCTGAGGAGAGGTAGGGATTAATTTTTTAAAAATATTTATAACAATTTTTCTATAGAAAGGGAGGGTACTTTTAAGGTAAATTTCTGATTTTTTTTTCCTTGGTATCTTTGGTTCAGCAAAATTCCATTAACTAGTTCAACAATTTAAGTATTTACGTGTAACTTTTTTCACTGTTTTTTTCTTTTGTGCATGCATGTTTTCACTTAATCATTCTTTTCCACCTCTTACTTTATTTTCACTATATTTGTCAAATATTTATCTGAACATTAATGGGGAAAGGCTTTCGTTTCCACATTCTTGTTTCCACAGATTTACGTAACAGTTGCTGTGCTACAACAGTGTTATGATGCACTTTGATCTCTGGAATGATAGTGCCTGTGCAGATGGATTGCACCTCTTGGCTACCTGGATTTCAAAACAACTCTCTTGAATTGCAGTACCTTGTTTACTCTGGATGTTAGTCTGTCATGTGGCTGCTTAGTCTGTGGCTGCTTCTGTTTTGTCAACTCCCAGAAAGAAGGTGGTTTAATAATATCTGCAGAAGGGACATGACACTGCTTCCTTTACACCAAACTTCCTCTTTCTTGAGTAATCTCACTAACTTAGTCAGTTGAGCACTTCTTCTCTTTCTACATCTTATGCAGAATTTATTCAGGGCTGTATCTCAAAGGAACAATTCCCCTGCCCTGACACTCCTGTGGGATCCCTTGTGGCAGCAGGTTTCTTCATGCTCAGAGGGGAAAGTTGTTACTTTATATTTTAGATACTTGGTTTATAGAGAAGATAAGCTAGAGATTGCTGCTGTCAGATACCAAGCTGTGTGGGTTTTTTCATAGCATTTTCAAGGTTATTAAGTATTCTTGAAATTCTTCACAAACCTTAATGGACTTTAAACTCTGCTGAGAAATGAGGCTTTGTCCAGTATCATACTGTAACATGAATATGGACTTGAAACAAATATTTCTATGACTTTTCTTCTCATCAGATAGTATTGTGTTTAATACCTACTATATCTATTGTTTCTCTTTTAATTAATAATTCTTTAATGTTGTTAAAAATGAGATTTCAAGCAGCTACTTGAGCACTTGAGTGAAAACTAAACCAGTTTTATATGACAGCACAGTAGATGAGTTTCCTGGTATTAACCTACATTGGTCTTTATGGTAAAGATTTCTTGTTCTCAAGGGAAATACATGCAGATGGGTTTAGTAAACTGCTTTGGATATAAAGAAATAGAAATACAGAGCCATCATTTAGTAGTCCGTCCTTTCAAGTTTAATGAAAATATCCGTTTTCCATCTGGCTACATTAAACTCTTTCTCGCAGTCTTCCTAATTGCTTGTCCTCTCTTAGTGGTGTAAGATGTGGCAGGGTCACTGCCTTAATTTCTTCCTAGTCTCTTGCAGGCAGACTGTGGTTTGGATTTGGGGTGTTCTTGAGGAGTAGATTAGAAGCTACTGATAGCAGTGGGCAGTAAATAATAACCATGCAGCCTTTCTCTGCTTATGTACTTTCTTCGAAAAACAAACTTTCAACATAAACGTCTTTTAGTGGTAAGCCTAAATGATACTAATATATCTGGTGACATATGTTTTTTTTAAGTATTGTAATTGTGAATCCGTGAATATTTTTTAGAAGTTTATTTGCTAGGTGTAATTATATGACAGATGTGTCTCAGGAATGGAATGTGCAATTTGCAGTCAGTTTTTTGAACATTGTATGGACCTCCACTTTCAACAGTAATGTTCACATCCAAGCTGCAGATGTTAGTCAATGCAGTATTCTTGTAGGGCATAATTTCCTCTCTCATGGTCATGACTTGACTTCAGAATGTTGTATATAGGCTCAGATGCAGCTATTTGACAATTGTGACAACGTACCTCGGCCAGAAAGCCCATATTATTTGCAGAAGAAATGTTTCTCTGGATTTCAGCTAGCCTGTAACCTGCAGTTTGGATCATGGTGGAAATTCTCCTTTGAGTTAGTAACATTCAAACTAAATGCAGGGAGTTGGCCGCTTTTCATTGTATTCTGTCATATATTCTGCTCAGCACTAGGCAGCTTGCTCAGTCTCAGTGGTGTGTAGATAGATACAAAGCTCTGTTGAGTAATGTGTTCTTAGCTGCATGCATAGGGTGCGTTAGTCATATATGTAGCAAATAGACACTTTGGCTTGTGTCTTTTGCAAATTTATACTGTAAAGTATAGAAATACAAAGGGACTGTAGTATCCATTCAACCACAGAAGAGAAATTCAGGCAATGATTTATTACCAGTCTAGTGACAGATAGTGGAGGGGAGCAGTTGAGAGAGTTTTTTAAACTTTTCTCCATTTTTGAGAGCTAATGTTGGTTCTATGAAAATGGGTAAGATGGAAAGCAAATTGAGTTGAAAAAAAAATGGTAGAAAGACTTAAAAACTTTCCTGAATTGTAGACAGGGGAAGAGGTTGAAAAAGAGAGTAAGATTTGTGCTGTTACATGAGGTACGTGTTGATTTTTATTGCAGTGAGGAGGACATGTATCGTGATGAAGAAGAAATAGAGAGAGAGAAAATACTACTTTGTGAAACAAACTCATCAGGTACAATTGAACTTTGTGTGAAGTTTCAAATACAGTATTGCAACTCACTGTAGCACTGATGTGCGATGTCCTGACACCTTCTCTTCCAGGGACTTTTGTGCACAGATGTGTGTGTTCAATAGCAATTACTTAGGACTGAGTACATTGTACAGTTTGATTCATAAAAAGATCAATTCTCTGTAAAATTAGTTGCTCTTAATATGTCATTCCCTGTGTTTCTGTAGTTATTTTACGAGTTAATTGAATTCTTTGGAAAGCAGTCACATAGTCTGTGTTGCAAGTGGCGTGCTTGAAAATTAGTCATAGTCATCATAGCAGCATCTGTTGCTGGGATGCCTTGATAACCTCAATACTATCTTGTTTTGGGATGAAGCCTGTTGGGCTTCCAAGGCAAAACTGTATCTCTTCTTTCTATTATTGTTACTGACTTACTCAGAAAGATCTGTCATCTTTCTCCCTTATAGTCTGGCTTCTGTATGAAGAAGAGAAGCTTCTGTCAAATATTTTTCTGCTTGCTAAGAAAATGAAGAGTACTAATTTCTCCTCTTTGCCAATTAATTTTTGCAGAAGAGAGGAGCAGAGTGTTGAACTGCATCATTACTTTTCTTCACGCGTAATTTTCAGAGCAAACTGATTTTATCCCCTCCCACAGTAATAATTACTTAGTAGCTACAGGTTGTTCTGCCAGTTTCATTTGGCACTAAAGTTATTTTAAAGTGATAGAGTATTTAGAAATTTGATGCACTTTCCACCTTGTTCTGTTTTCTTTATAATGTTGCATGTTCTGTTTTGACAGGATATAAACTAAGTGTTTCACCTGAAATGGACATCATGGAATATTGCAGAAAGGAATGGAGAGGAAATACACCAGTAGCAAAAAGGATGAGAAAGGTAGCAGTTAAATTTTTTGTCAAATTTTATTAGGCTCTTTGTTTTTGTTTGCTACGTGATTTCCTATGGGGTCAGTCTTTTAAGACAGGAAATGCAGTAGCAATGTTTTATGTTGTGAGGTCTTACAAGTGGTTTACAACTGGCAGATGCTTTTCTTCGTGCTCATTCCAAATGTGTTTTTAGTAAAGCTGTTTGCACATAGTTTAGGGGATTAATTAATACTGTCCTTTGTTAGTGTTTTCAATTGAAGATTTGTATTTCATTTATGGACATAAAATGCTAATTTTGTGGACTGTTGAAGTGCAGAGCAGATTACCAAAATTTAAGGTGGAAGGCAGGTAACTGAAATTGGTGAATTGCGTGGGTTTTTAAAAATTTTTCCTGAGATTTTTTTTTTTCCCAGTTTTTGAACTAATTTTTTTTATATTAATCTTAAGCTAGAATGGTAGAAAATAAAGCAAGGTTGTTTTTTTTGCTTGAAAAATTTAGTGATATGTGTGAGTAAATATAAAAAATACCTTACAAAAGTCAAAAAGTGCCCATGCCACCCTCAAGAGATTACTGTGAGAAATACAGACACACAGGGCATTGGCCCTTGCCAGGGTAGCTGAGCTGCAGAAGCTGCATTTCAACATTGTGGCTTCTGCTACAACTGAGCGTGTGGGAACAGCAGGGAGGGAACAAATGTGCTGAGACAAGTGTCAAGATACTTCAGTGTAAACACAAACTTGCCCTGAGGCAGAAACAAACTACATGTGACATGTATTGGGTAAGTAGCATTAACTATTGCTGAAATTTCTTTTAAGCACGATGTGTAGTCTTGTGTGTGTATGTTTGGTAGTTTTTGGAAATCTAAGTGAGTTAGCTATCTATATTTCAATGATTTTTGTGTTCTGTCATCAAACAAATACCTCAAACAATTATCTATTGGATTTCTTCAGTTTCTTGTTTGTTTTTCAGCATAACTAAGTTGTTTTTTTCAAAGCATAATTTGTGACATAAAAGCATTTGAACTTCCAAAAGGGGTAGTGGGTCAAGGTTTTTTTTTTTTGAAAATAGCATTAGTATTTGGATGATAATATTCCAGTATCTCTTATGTTACCAGTGTGTGACCTTAAAATGTTTTATTAATGATTTCGTGTTCTTTGGATTTTGTGTTTTTCTAGGGGTATGAAGCAGTTGCTCAGAAGTTTGCATCCATAAGGAGAATACGAGGTGATAACTATTGTGCCTTCAGAGCAACTCTTTTCCAGGCATTAAGCCAAGCTACCCAATTACCAAGGTGGCTGCAGAGTGAGGATTTTACTATGGTATGTGTCAAACTGATTTTCTGACAGTAGAGTAATATTGGGTCTAACCTATTTGATAATTTTATGATCTCATTTCTCTGTTATGCAATATATATGCTCACTTTTCAGTATCCCTGAGCTGAGCAGTTGTACTGTTCAAGATTGTTGTTTGTGCACAGTAATTCTTTGAACTTGGAATTGAGTCCAGGTGCCCTTGGTTTCCAGTTTATAATGTGTATAAATGTTACTGTATTGTTGACTGGAATGTGACTTGTCTGTCTTCATCTTGCCCTCTTGGTTTCTTCTTACTGCATATAATGTGGCAGTAAGAGGTTTTCCACAAGACAGCTGGCAATAACAAAAAATACAGACAATTTATTCTAACATTTGAGAAACCTCCAGCTTTTCAAAATTATAGTATCTATTCTTGTGAACCGTATATGGTTTCTCTAGAAAGTGGAATAACAAATTGGATGCTGTAGGCTTTGCAGAATGTGTGTAATTACCTATGTCTTAAATGCTGCTTAAAACAAGCGTAAGAGCAACTCCAACCTGACATGAAGAACAGTTCTTGTGGAGCACTGATGTGTAAGAAAAGCAAGGTATCTTCCTAAAAGTAGAAGAAGGAATATCAGAAATTTTCTTGTGTCAACAAAGTCCATTTGATGGTATTGCTGAACATGGAACAAACATGTAAGAAGCTGCCTGTACGAAAGTGAGCCACTTGAGAAGAGTAAGGTTCCAGTTGTCGGGATGCTGCTGGGAATGTAAATGGTGAATGTCTGAGGTAGACTCTCTTGGGGAGCAGTCCAGGGAGAATCACAGTGCTCATACTACCTTTCTGTGTCTCTTTAGAGGACATGTGAAAATTTCTCATTGTGGCCACTATCACTGTTAAGTAAACATCTAATGATTATATTTTTGTAATTACTGCTAAAAATAGTTCTATGAAGCATTTTACTGCAAGTACATTGTAAAATGCTTTCCTTTTTGTAAAAAACACATTCTTTCAGCTCTCAACCATCTCCACATTATCGGACTAAAGAACACAGTTTCCCAATGCTCCGTTAAAGAGCATGCAGACTTTTTAAAAATTATGTACTTTGAAATTTTTAATGATGTTCATGGGTTTTTTTGCTACTGATTCATCGAGGAAAATGTCATATGATAATTAACATATTTTTGAAAACGATGTACACCTACAAAACAAACTGACTGAAATGATAAATTGTTATGCATCAAAGCAGAAGGCACGTAAGAGAAATGTGTATGGTGACAGCTGGCAGTACAAATATAACTTTTTTTTTTCTTGTTTTTAATTTAAAATGGTGATTACATGCACATTTCTAGTTGTAGAAGTTACTGGCATATAATTTTTGATTACTTAGTTCTATGTGTCCATTTAGCATAGGATGTCAGGCTGGGGTGGGGGAAAGTCTATGCCTATCTGACACGTATTTGGTTGCCACTAAAGAGAACACATTACTAGTTTGGAGTCCTAATAAACTGAAAATGGGCTGGTAGTGGCTGGTGGCATAAGTGCTGCTGTAGCTAAGTATTTAATCCATTGTGAGACACAAGTTGCTCTTGCAGTTCTAGCAGTAAGATGGGTTAATAGATGAGGGTACAAAACTGGACATGCAACTGCCAGGATGTCCTTAAAGGGAAGCGTAAAAGCTCTGAACTGAACAGGTGTAGCACATGAGCAGTAAAAGAGGCAGTTCTTAGGCTAAAACATGATCTGATGCATCAGCTAATTCCCAGGTTGTTTTCTTTTTTAATAAAAAACCTGTCCCAGAGTGTTTGAATTGTGCTCCCTGAAAAGGAAACAGAGTTTGTGAGTTCTGGACAAAGTAGTTTGCAGTCCACCAAGACTTCTGGATGGATCTGATGGATGTTGTCTTCTCTTCCGTTGGTTCAGGGACACTTCCAAACACAGTCACTGTCATCTATCTGCTGGTGGGGAAGTGTTTTAATTTAAAAAAAAACAAACCTCAAAATAAAACAACAAACAAAAAAAGAGGCATGAGTGACTTAGTGATTATCCAGTGCTTATGTGTTTGTCAGATCTGGAAATAGTAACAGACCAGCATTCTGACTATTACCCAACAAATGTTATAAGTAGCCAGTTGTGTTTGGTTGTGGTCATCTTACTGTGACATCTCTTCAGAAGGACATCTGAGGTAGGGTTTTAAGGTGCAAAATGTTAAAAAAAATAAAATATGCAGGTTGGTGGCTTTTCCTTTCCAGAATTTTGACTTAAGCTGCCTCTTCTTCTCTCAACTTCCAGCTTCCTGAAAACTTGCTGAGCAAGTATGACTGGATCAAGCAGTGGCAGCTAAAACTGAAACCTGGCAAGAAGATGGGAGAAATAAGTGATGAAATAAAAGAGTATTTAATACTTCTAAGGAAAAAGGTTGGAAAAGTATTTGTATATTCTTTGGTCACTTGCAAATAAGAAAAGGGACAAAGATTTTTGAATGTGGTGAATTCAGCATAAGGATGCTTTCAGTAGTGAAAGTCCCTTTTCGGTATGTATACTGCAAAAAAATCAAGTAAAGAATGTTCAGATATGTGAGAGGCGTCTGGTCTTTAACTACTTGCAATAGCCTGATGCTGGAATTAATTTGCAAGCAGCTCTGCAGAAAACTATTAATTAGATATATTTCAATGAAGAAATTGATGTGACAGAGTAGCTTTTTGCCTCTATTATTTCTTGTATTTATTTGAAGGAATGATGTATACTATGGACAAATCCTTTTGCTATCCAGACGAGGTTAAGGAAAGAAAAACACAGGACAACACTGAAATGATTTCAAAGGAGTAGTTTTTGTTCCATTTTTATACATTTATTCTAGGTCATAGGAACGTGATTGTGCCCTTAAGTGTTCATACAATGTTACCTAGCCCCATGCTTTCTCCCTCTTGGAACTCTGGAACCTATTAAAAAACTCTTCAGTTGTTCCTGTCTTACTGTAAATGCAAATTCTCTTTTTATGAGGGCTTTTAAGAGTATTTGGAATACTGCATTCAGCAGTTTGAGGGTTGGAATGAAATATGTATTCTGAGTAACAGAAATGTACAGAATACAAAGTATGTAGGATTTATGGTGCAGGAAACAAAAAGGTTATTACCTTAATGCGTATTGTCCCACAACAATATTTGTTCTGCCACCTTGTAACAATTTCTAGCATCCCCTCCTTTTGCTTTGCTAATGGATCAATTTAAGCAAAATCAGACTTAACTCAGCCTGAATTTGATGGGGTACAATTGTGGAAATATTCCTTATTGTTTTTAAAAAGGCACAAAGCCCTTCATAAGTTAAATTCTGAGTGCCTGTGATGAGCATCTGATAACTCACAAGTGGCTTTTTGCAGCTCTTGCAGGGTGATGGCTGTTAAGATTTGTGTTGTGTGTGATGGTTTGTTGTTTTTTTAGTGGAAGAATATAAGTGAAATCAAGGATCCTCTTGAGAAACAAGAAGCTTGTGATAAATTGTTTAAAAATGAAGAGGAGGAGTATAGTCTCTATGAAGCGCTGAAATTTTTGATGCTTAGCACTGCCATCGAATTATACAATGTCCATAAAAGTGGAAGGAGAGTGCCTGTCTTCTCCTGGCTCCTGTTTGCACGGGATACATCCAGCAACCCTTGTCAGTTAATGCAAAATCACTTGAATCAAATTGGTCACAGTGGAGGCCTTGAACAAGTAAGGAGATACTGTTCTTAAAGTGTTATTTTCCTGTTTTGGAGATTTTAGTTTCAAGTGGTTTAAGAAATCACCCAGCTTTTGTTGGGCTGGCTGAAAGTGTCTGATCTTTTGTTGGGAAGAATATGTTAGAACTGCTGGCTTGTAGTGAGAGTCTGTAAAGGCCCTCTGAAACACCAGGTTTTGTCTGGTGGCTGGCAGGTAGCATTCTTTGGAGAGAGGGTTTGCTATTAGTAGAACACTTGTATTGATCTCTTAGTTGTTAGCTTTTTAAAAAATACCACAATAAAAGCTGATACTCAAATTATGAAGACCACATGTAGCACGTACACGTGGTGAATTCTGATAAGGTAATGACAGTTACTGTTTTATCTGTAGCATAAATGGTTACAAATAAATTATAAATAAATGGTTACATAAATTTATTACAAAGAAAGCCCTCAACCAAAATGAGTAGTAGTTAATGAGCTGAATAGTCTGAAAGATTTTGGGAACATCCATTTAAAAAAATCCCATTGAATTCATTACAAGTGGAACACTGCAATTAAGTTCACTACTTAATTGTAAATACTAGAAACATGGAAGTATTATGTTTTGTTGGTTTTTTTATCTTCAAAATCTGACAACTGCAGTATAGATGAGACAGTTTGCTGTTTCTGTGAAAGTAGGTGATTCATTGGTGACTTTTTTGCTGCTCAGTTTAGTCAAGAAGTTATGTTGCCTATTTTTGTGCTGACTAGATTTATTTCAGTAAGATTCTTTGTAAATTGTTATTGATATGCTTGCCACTGTAGTAGACAAGGTAGAAGCTTTTTACAGCTTCTTTTTCTGAGTTTATTCTCCTGTCAACAGGCTTTGTAAGGGCTTTCCATTTACTTTTTATTTGTCTGGGAAGTTTAAAGTACCCTGTAAGAGTGAAAGGATCATTGCCTGAAACCTGCTCTTGTGTGGTTTTAAGTGACTTAACAAGGTGAATATTGATACAAGAGAATGTCTCTCCTACTTGCTTGCAGCAGTAGGACACTCTGTGTAAAGTAGTTTTCCTTTAGGATTATTTTCCTACTATGCCACTGTGGGTATGAAGACTTCCTTGTTAAATGCATGGTATCATAGAGGTGTATGATGGAGATACTGAATGAGAGATGCTCATGTATATGCCTTCTCACTTCATAATTTTTGTCTTTGATAATTACATCTGATAGGTATTAGTTTAATATTTTTATTAGAAAAGTCTTGTAGAAGGTATGTTGAATTTTACACAAATATTTGTTTTTTCCAATGTAGGTGGAAATGTTTCTTCTTGCTTATGCTCTGCAGTATACCATCCAAGTGTACCGACTCTACAAGTACAGCACTGATGAGTTCATCACACTTTACCCCAATGACCCGGAGGAGGACTGGCCTGTGGTGACTCTCATAACTGAAGATGACAGACATTATAATATTCCAGTCAGAATGTGCCAAGAGACAATGCTGTAAACAAGTGATTTTTGGGAGACAAACCTGTGCTGCTTGTGGGGGTTTCCCATGCTGTTTTGAAACAGCACAATGACACAAATCTGTGTGATTAAATCTACAACAACTTGAATCTGTGTTGTGGAAGTTGACATCTGAAATAAAGTATCAATAGGTACTATCTTAAATAGTAAAAATTTGGCAAGCATGGCTTTGTTTTCCTTTAAAAAAAAAAGGAAGCTTCTGCAGTCCTTTTTTTGAAGGACTTACTCTGAATAGAATTGCCAAAACTATAGATTTATTCCTTTTATTTCTTTTAGTGAGGCTCTGTGGTAAGACCTGAGCTAACCTTTTGCTCCCCAAAATAATGGCAATTGAAACTTCTGGGAAAGTAAGGTGGCAGTGTCTTGGCTGATATTTGTAATAGTGCTCAGAAGCCATTTATACAAATCTCGGGTCTCGGGAAGTAATACAATTCTTTTGCAGTTGGAATTTAATGCCTGCCGTGGTTTATGCTATAAGAGAGATGTTACTTAAAAGTTTTCTAATGCTTTGGGATGTTTTTTCCTGTATAAGTGTCTCTTATTTAGAAGCCAGTTGTCTGTTACACTGAAAATGAGCTGCTCTTCCCCTTTCAACCCGTGGAGAGGAACATGGCAAATGTGATAAGGGAGTATAAAAGTTGTTTGATAGTCGGTCACAAATTCAAAGACTACATACAATTCCCACTTAAGTTATGACAGCTGATAGGAGATAGCCACATGCCTGTTAACTTCCATGTCTGTTCATGTTATTGTTCCTGTAGTGTTAATCCTCTCTGGCAGCTGCTCTGGAGAACATGAGGATTTTCATTTGTCCAGGGAGTGCAGTAGATGGAAATAAATGTGTGGTGCAGCTTACTCCTCCCAAGAGTGGAGATGTGGGAGGTTCTGTTTCTGCTTAGTTATTCATTATGCTTTAAGCTGAAAGAATACAGAATGTATCAGATGCTGGAAGTGCTGACAAATCTTTAAAAAATAATTAAATAATGAAGCATTCAGCTTTTAGGTTCAAGTAGAAGTACGTCCTACAGATGACTTTTGGAACAAGAGAGTGAAAGCTGATTTAACTGAAATGCTGGTCATACACAGGTCACTTGGCTTCTCTTAAAAAGCCTTCTTATGTAAATGGGACAAGGTTATAAAAACTTTTCATTTGAATATTCTGGAGAAAATGGCATGCAAAATTCTTCTGTTCTAGTTGAAATTAATTTGTTAACTATTATTGTGAAAGATTATATACACAACGAAAATGTGTATTCACTATGTTCTAAAATGTGTTTTAAACACATTAATGAGGCTTATCATGTACTCAGTGTTATATCTGTCATATTTTCATTGCCTTCTAGATCAACTAGTTTGTTACTGAAGATTTCTGGGAGCTACAAGGGAATAAAAGTAAACTTAAATTCATCTGGCAGCATTTTGTTTCTTGCTTTATGGCCTATTTTCTGCCTTGTTTTATATTTTCAATGTTTCAATTTTTGAAATCCGTGTTGAAGTTAGTTTGTTCGTGAAAGCTGTGTAGTAACCTATGTAAAAGAAGTAATTATTGGCTTCTTGCACATGGGCAGCAAAAATAAGTAATTCCCCGAATTGCTGTTACCCAAGAAAAGCTGAAGACGTGGAAAAATAAATTAACTTTTGCAACTCACAACTCTGATAAAAAGTTATAGTTACGATATAATTAACTGAAATTATCTAATTGTGATATATTCTTGAGACTTAACACCTCTTTGAAAAAGGTATTGTCACACATTTACAGCAGTGGTTCTGAATGTATGACAAAAGCCTCTAAAGCAGAGGCTTTTTAGGGGCTGAGTTTGTAGCCAGTAGGGCTGGCAACAATTCACGTAATTGGCTTGTTTCTTGAACTGGGAAGGTGGGACTGGGCACAAGGTGCTTAAGTCACATATTGTATGTATTTGTCACTGAAAACTTCTGCTGTCTACACGAAGCTTTTATTTTGCCTTTATTCTGTTTCCTGGTAAATTATAAAGTTAATGGATACCTGGTGCTGGCAGCAGGCAGTCTATCCAAGGTCAGGCTGGGTGTGGCGAATGAAGCCTGATGGTGTCCTGTGGGAGCTCACCAGGACCTGGTGTGTTTGGTTCAGGACTGTGCCTTTATTCAGACAGCTGAGCCAAAGCTTGGCCAGCTCTTAGCCAAGTGTATTTTTGTGTGACAGCCCTCTCATCAAGAACTAGTAAAGGAGGGTGGAGAGCAATGTGGGAACTTCTGTCTCACCTGGATGGTGGGCATGGTCAGAGAACCATGAAGATGTTGAAGGAAGTGGGGAGCGGGAGCTCTTGCAGTGTATATCGAGTGCAGGGCTCAACTTGTCATCTTGTGTCCCTGGTATATAAACGGTGTTGGTTGTGCAGCTCCTGCATCTTGTTTTCTCCTGGACATAATTGCCATTTGTTTTCCCACTGCTAGCTGGCAGGACAGGACCAAGAATGTCTGATCAAGATGGCCAAATGTACTTACTTCATGAATGCTCCCTTTTTTGCTTAATGCTGGAAGATGACAGGAGGCATGCTCTGGAAGCTGACTGCAATGAATATTTGAGCTGTGACATCGACTAATGTGCTCCAAGCCAGACACATTCAAAGAATATGTCAATTTATGAATTTCTCGAGGAGGAACTTCAAGCTCTCAGAAATGGAAAAGAAATGTTATTAATTCCGCAGAGCTGAAAGTGAGCAGGGAAAGTTCAGCATGGTAGAAGTCTCTCAAAGAAGGCTAGTCCCCTTTCCCCAGAGCCCCCGTTTCTGCCTGGGTGCTGATGAGTTCTTCTTACTTCTATTCATAACTTTTATGTAAGTCATTGGGAGGGCAAAAAAACCACCCTGAAATGTACTGAGCCATTGAAGAACTGGTCAGGACTGACTAAAAATTCGTTTATCAGGGCTGTTGGAAGAATACTGTGGCATGCTGAGGAAGGAGGGGCACACAATGTGATCACCAGCTGTCTCCTCTAGGGGGTTGTTTGCCCAATATGCCCCTTTTTGGAATTGTGGGGTTTGGGGTGGTGGTTTCAGACCCCTGCCCACTAGGTCTTTGACAGGAGACACATCCTTTGGCCTGTTGCAGCAGTCAGCTACTGCAGGGGCTGTAGTAGGTGGCCTCTGCATGTGCTCTTCAGTGTCAGGCTTTCAGTCTGAAAAAACCTCAATCCCTCATTTAATTGAAATTATGTTTTCATGTAGGCTGAACACGGTGGGTACTTTCCTCCCGCCCTCCCGTCTCTCTTACCTTTGCAGAATCAGATAATTCTGTAGTGTTTGTGGCTCACTGAGATGGGACAGAATTAAGACACTGCCCTTGTTACATCTGTTGTGCACTCATACACATTAAAAAAAAAAAAAGAGAGAGAGAGAGATAAAACCCGGCTACAGTAATGAAACAAGTACCATCCTTCTGAACCAGTCTTGTGGCGTTTCACAGACCTTTCGCTGCAGATGTTCATTCTGGCCCGCAGCTGCCCCCGGGCCCTGAGTGGCTTTGCAGGGGAGCCCAGGAGTCCTGCACCCCCTCAGGGCGAGCCCACCCTCCCCTCCCGGTCTGTCACCAGGTGTCCCTGCAGGCCAGGGCACAGCCCAGGGACACAGGCTCCCGCACCGCCCAGCTGGTGGCACCCGGAGCCCTTCCTTGCCTTCCTTCCCGAGGCACAGCCAGGGCATCTGAGCGCGTGTCGCTTCACCGTGGTGCTCCCGCAAACGCAGGGCGCGGTGATGATACACAAATACACAAACACCGATTGTGCTGAGGAAACACGGTAAGGCCAAAATGCTTGGCCTCGTGACCTAATGATCTACTCATCTTTGCCTTGTGATCCAGTGTTCTCAAAAGACCACGGTTCAGCAGCATCAGCCTTACCTTTAGAGACTTGCATGACAGGATATATTAGATGAAGTTATTAGAGCATAGGTAGGTGAAAGACATTTTGAAGACATGTGGAACACTGTGAAATGAAGTGGTAAGAAACTTGAGATTTTTTGTGCCTTTACGTTTTTAGCTTTTTGAGTATCAAGTAGTTCATCTGTTTTATATCTTGAATAAGAATCTGCTAGTAGGAGTTGAAATTTGTAGCAAGCCCTGTCTGGCTGCTAAGTATCTGGTTTTGTTTATGTATTCATCCAGACCTTCAGGTGATGTATTGAGGCATGGGAGTCTTCACAGCCAGAATCATTCTGTAAGAGTGAATCCTGAGCAGTGGTTCTGGGATAACTCCCTCTTGCTTCACAAACATGAGGCTACATAGTGTCAAAAATAATGTATGGTGAGAAATGGCGAGGTCGGATTCTCACATTGTCCAAGAGTAAATCGAGTAACTTTTATAATGTATAAACCTGTTAGCTTCAAAGTGCAGTTAACGGTGAACAAAGCATATTACATTTTTACTGCCCTTACTATAGAGGGGAAAAAACCAGTTGTAGCCTAGATACTTAAAAAGATTTAAAGTGCCTTGAAAAACAGAATATTTCACCTGTACTGCTGTTACTGAGATTACAAAAATTTTTTCTAGCTGAAAGACATACTCAGTGTAAAACTGAATAGGCTATATATTTAGAGGTGGACCACTTGCTGAACTATTACTCTCCTCATGTTTCTGAATGTTTTCTGCATCATAAGAATTTTTCTGGTTTTGCATAAAAGGTAAGAGAAATAATAAATTATGTTGAGCAAGGAGGATGTATGGGATGGGGCATAAACCTACAAAATGTGTTTATTTCACTCAAACCCTTTCAAATCTTTCTTTGGAAAAATTTTTTTCAGAATTGCCTAACATTTTGGCCTTTGTTTTATACAGAAGACCTGGGTGTTTTTCTCAAGGAGTGGTTCTGCAGAGCTGAAAGTAAGAGCTTGGGTGAGAGCCTGCTTCTTGCCCCTCCTAGGCATGTTCATCTCTTGCTGCCAAAGTTCAGCGTCTGTGCCAGTGAACTGCATTATGAGTGCACTTGCATTCTGGAGGATTGTGTTCCTTTCAGGAAGCTAGCAAACAGAAGTTTACAGCAGTTTCTTTTCTTTCACCTGAGCATGTCTTTTGCATTTATATTCAAAAGGGGGACAGAAGAATCAATAGCATTTCTTCTCAGGGGTCATTGTCGAGCTGCTTGGCTAATAGGGTTGAAAACAAAGAGGAAAGGGAGGGTTTACAGCTAAAACAGCAAGAAAACCACTAAATTTCAGTGAGTTAATAGTTTATTTCCCTTGTTTAATTAGCACTTGCACAGTGGCAGGACAAGCTGCCTTCTGTGAGCCTCAGACTCCCATCTTCCATTCAGGCCCCCCAAGATCATCCCCAGCAAACACCCACCCGGAGCATCGCTGGCCTCCTGCACCTCCTGCAGATATTACCACAGGGGATGGCACATGGCTCTTGTATCTTGTATCAGCTTTTAGTATCTAATATTAACATTGCTTTTAGACAATCAAGTGGTTCCACATTTACTGATGAGCCCTCTTTAGAGCTCTCTTCACTCAGCTGTTCTGGATTTTGTCTCATGAAACCACGTTGCAAACGTAAAGTCTCTTTTAATTACACAAAACACTAGTGCCTTTGTAAAGGTAGTAGGAGTCTGGAAACATTGTTAAAAAGAAAAGGAAAAGGAAAAATGAATTGGAGCAGCGCTTAGGGATGTTTAAAGCTGTGATAGCTTCAACAATCACCTGGTTTGTAAGGCAGCTGTACAAAAGGTCCAGGTATCAATACAATCCCCCAAACACCCCATCCCATGGCTGCTCATTCTGATGTGTCTGCCTTCACAAAAATATGTAAAACAACAGCCTGGAAAATTCAAAGGAAATAATGGTGTGAATTTTCCTTTGAGGAGCTAGGATAGAAGGTGTAAGATCTGCAGTAGTGGAGGCATCCTATTGCACTGCAGGGACTGTTACCATCTGTGGGGCTTGCCACGAAAACCCCTGGTTCTTTAAAGAAATGCTGCACTGGAAGATGTGAAAAGTAACCACCTGCTCATGGTAGGTGGGCTCAGCACGGAGCAGTCTCTTTTGGCTGTAGGTTTGGGAGCACTGGCTCCAGCTGCTGGGAAAATGTTTGTCTGCTCACAAGACACAGTTTTTATGTCACCTAGAGGAAGGAGGCCTGTTTTTCACAGCTGCAGAACAGCCCATGTAGAGAGTTAATAACTGCTGCTTGACTTTCTCCTGGGTAGTCAAGCAGCACTCATAGGGTTTGGTTTTCCTCCCTGTGGGTCTCCCTACATGTCTCAGGGACTGGAAGAGTGTTTGCTGTGGTCATCCAACACATCCTCATTCAGAAGTGTCATTTACAGGCAATGGTGAGGCTTCTGCTTTCTTAGTGCTATACCTCTGATAGTGCCAGTACTTTTTTACCTGTCTGCAGTAAAGAGCACTGTGAGGAGCCAATTCAGTTTGAATTCAGCCATTTTAGTCTGCCTCAACCCTGGTTGTCACGGCTGTCAGAGGCATAGGGGGGGAGGCAGCGTACACCTGCTGCTTGCAGGAGGCGCCAGGAGTGGGTGAGGCGTCGTCTCTGGGGAAACTTCGCCTGGCAACACCCCACACGAGGCAGGCAGTAGGGGACACTGTGGAGGGGCTTCTCCAACCAGGTTGCGAAAAGCTCTCCATCAATGGACGGCACAGGAAGGCTGGACTGGACCAATGGATCCCTGTCAGCGGGCAGGCCTTGGGAGGGGCCAGGGGGGTATAAAAACCAACTGCGGCAGGGCTCGCCGCTGCTCGCCAGGGCTCGCTACTGTTCATGTGCTGGCCCGCTCGCTCCCTCCTTTGCCCTGGCCCCAGCCTGCCTGCCTCCTGGCTCTCCTGCCCTCGCTGGTTCGCCCTCGCACCTGCCCTGCCTCCTGTGCCCCTGACCGCCTTCCTGCCACTTCGCCCTGCGTCCCTGCCTGCTTCCCGCCCTGCCGCGCCGATCCAGCCGTCACTGCCCACCCTGTTGCCCCGATCCAGCCGGTCGCCGCGATCCTGTCCAGGGTCCTGGTTCTCCCGCCCGAGCACTCACCGCGTGTCCGGAGCCGTCGCCGCATGAGCCGCGCCTGTGGAGCCGCGCCTGTCCGGGAGCTGCGCAGGCTCCCTGACACCCAGCCCGGCCACAGGCAGGCAGCCAGCGGGCACACCCCTCCGCCGCCTGCACAGCACAGAGTCGCTGGTGGCAACGCCCTCTTTTCCTCTCTGTCCCCCCTCTCTCTCCTCTCCCCCTTCCTTTTCCACTTCCCTTTCTTCTTTTCTGTCTCTTCTAGCCCTCTTTCGTTTGGGCAACTCCTTTTTCTTTTCCTTTTGTTATCAATAAATGGTTCTCAGATACAAGGTTTGCCTCGTTTGGCTTCATTCTGTTCCCGACCATCCATTTTTAAAAGAACTCCTCGCAGTTCCCCATAGTGGAAGGCAACAAGCCCTTTTCCGTTCCTAGGCACAGAATAGGTCTTCCCGCAGCAGCACGGATGCTACAGACCTCCAGCAGAGCTGCATCCCCCCACTTTGTCATTGATTTTTGGACACAAAAGCAAATGCTGTGCTACCCACAAGTAGGAGGGTTTCTGTCTGGAGTTGGGCACTTACCCATCTGAGGTCTGTGCATGCCCTTTGGGGGAATAAAATGGATTATATTTCAGTATACATCATTACTGGAAGAGCTAATTGTCATCATTACTGATAGAGGAAAAGCCAGAGGAGGGGCTGCTGATGGGTGCGAGGGAGAGGAGACTTTAAAGACTACAAGCTAAGAAGGTGAAGTAATAATGGTGTTTGCCCTCATACTGCATGTCTTATTTTTTACCTGCTTCAGATCGGGCCCTTTCTTTCTTAGGATAGGAAGAGTGAAATAAAGCCTACAAAGTCCCTAAAAGAGAAAGCTTACTTTGAGAAATGTCAAACTCACCACAGCGTGACTCTGTTTGTGCCGTTTGCCCTTGCTCAGTCTGCGCGAAAGAAAGCAGTAACTCTCCAACCTGTTTCCAAACAGGCTCTGGCCTTCCGAGCCATGGGGATGTTGGCTCCCTTGGCCTGGCCTCATGAGCGGGTGCAGAGAACCAGCAGGCACAAGGGCACTATCTTTTTCTGAGCCCTATGCAAGCTCCTTTTTTTTTTTCCTATTTTTTTAGCATGGCCTCCTGCCGGGCCAGTGCTCTGGGCAGGGAGAGCTCGGGCAAGGGCAGGGCCCACTGTGTGCAGGGGACAGCCATGCCTGCAGGTGCCAGCAGCCAGCGAGCGTGTGCCTGTAAGTGGGGCAGAGATGGATCATTTGCTGGTGCAGATCCTGTGATTATGTTCTCTGCTCTGCTCAGCCCTCCTGGTCTTAGATGGGAACATGACCAGATATAAGACAATCCTCTCTCCAGCCACGGCTGGAGAGGGGGATGGGGGAGCTGGACACAGCAAGAGCCAGTTCAGGGTCCTGTGAAGGTCCCCTGGGCAGTCCTGCACCAAGGTCCAGGAGAAACAGAGCTGTTGTTCCCAGCCTTGTCACAGATGCCAGAGGGATGAGAGGGTGGTCACAGATCCCACAGATGCCAGGGGGATGAGAGGGTGGTCATGGACCCCCAGAGGGAGGCGACAAGAAGAAGCAGGCAGGAATTGGAGGGCTGACAAGGTGCAGGAGACCCTAAGGCTGGATCTCTTCTGTGGGCCAGTGTAAGGAGAGCTGAGGAAGCAGGATCCCAGGGGGTTGTAAGCAAAGTATGAGCAAAGTCTTACCATGGAACCTCTCTAAGACCATTTTAAAATCAGTGGCTGCTCAAGTGTCAAAACACTAAAAGCCAGTCTTCTCACTGGCTCTGGGTGGCTCAGATTTGGTCATTTGGGAGTACTCAAGGAATGTGTTCAAAATAAGAAATATTTTTGATTAATAACGCTTCTGCAGCTTCATAAGAACAGCTTTGGTGACCTGCCAGATGGATGAATCTTATGACATTTGAGTTTTCCTTGGCCTGATGGGAATAATGCTCTCTTTTTAAATACTAAGTGTCTGTTCAACAGGAGTGATAAAAGTATTTGATTTGGTATGGAAAAAGGTATTCTGACCATGGTATTTCCATATCAACAACACTTGGAGGCTTTTAGAAATAAAGAGCTTGTCTTGCATCATTTTATGGATACCTTTGGATTTCATTAACTTCAAGTTAAGATCTTGCAGTTGGCAGCATCATGGTCATAATTCAAAAGCAATTTGCGTGTTGGATTATTTTCTCACCAGGAGGTATATTTTGCTTGTACCAAATGAGAAGAGCATTTGGACCATGTCAGATTATCAGAATTAATAAAACAGAAGCAATCAGAATCATGAATCATATGCAAACTGTTAGAACTTTAATTAAAGTAATTAGAATATGAAAGCTATTGGACAATATTGGAGCACAGATCCCCCTCAAAGAAAGCACGGATCATTCTTTTTAACAATGCAAAAACATACAACTCTGTTAAATACATAAACAGCACTCAATTTTAATGTGACACATACTTTTATACTTCTGACCTTAGCAGTCATTTTAAAAATGTACAAAGTTTTAACCTTCATTTTTGTTTAATGAAAACCCACATGTTAAAGCAAAGCAAAATGGTCATTAAAAAAAAAACCAGCAGCTTTAGCATGTGTACAAATTACAGAAAGCAACATTTATTTTGAGATAAACCAACTGGAATTCTACAAGTATGATAGAAAATGACGCATGAGGTAACATTTCATTTAAAATCTAGGATCCCTGTACTGTAGTTTCCAAACAGTGCTCTGGCTTGACACCTACAGTCCTTGCAAAATTGACTTGTTTAAATAGTCGAGGATGGCTGTTAGGCACACTGCTTTGCATAAAGACAGCTTTAATCCTAAAAAAGAATCTGATGTTGATGCTGAAAGATATTCTGAAAGAAATGAAAATCTACTGATATCTCTCAGGTGAAATATGCTTTTGCCTAGTTCTCAGATTTACCTTTAAATTACAGGAACAAACTGAAAAATGGGGCCTTTTCTCTACAGAAATAGAGAATGTTGACAGAGAATTGACTTTAATCCCAAGACAACTTTGGCAAAGTGTGGCTAGCTACTGCTCTTGCCTCTTTCAGCACTGTTAGCCTGCTGAGAACAGAACAAGATGCTGTCCTGCAGAATAACACATGGTCAGATGGCCAGGTTGGGAAAAGATGAGGCTTCCTTCCCCCTCTTTCCTGATCAAGAGTCTTCAGATTTTGGGTTGCCTTTTTTTTTTAGAATGCTGCTTCCAGACTTCTCACTTTCAGTTCTAAAAGTATTTCTGTAAAACTAAAAACAAGTCAATTTTAGAGAACCCAAAGGCACAATTAGAACATGCAAATATGAATACAGTATTTTTAGGCATTTCTGTGACACCGTTTCCCTGTATTATCCAAGCATCTTTCACCAGCATTAGTGAATGTTATCCTTATAGCACCCCTCTGAGATTGGAGAACCTTCTGCCCTTGTACTATCACATTACAAACGGTGCAGTCTGACCTTGCATGATGTGGTCAAAGCCATCTTTGTTCAGAAACTGCATATCCTTTGAGAGACTTCCTGGGAGTTACCTCTACACAGTTTGGTTCTCCTCCATGATGACTTCCTGCTCAGAAGACAGAACATTTCTTGTCTGCTGCTCTGTACTTTAGGTTTTGCTCAGCGTTTGTAGTTTCCTTCTAGGATGACCTTGTGGCTGGCCCTGCTCAAGTATGCAAAGATGGAGAGAGCAGGCTGTGTGACGCTGGCTTCTCCACTGCAAAAGGCGTGACAAAGTTTGCTCTCTGTTGTGCTCCTAGCACTACAAAGTTTGCTTTTCTCCAGTAACTAGGATCTAGTAAGATGCCCAGTAACCTTTAAATGCCAGAGAACCTTTCACCGAAGATGACAAATGAAGGGCTTATTGCTCTCTTTGCCTGCCAGTATGGTCCTTGCAGGGTAACACAGTGCAGGGTGCTCGCAAAAGATTCTTCAGCTCATTCCTTTGCAGCCATCTGTCCGTCTCTGTCCACATACACACACTCACTCCTCTACACTCACATGTGCTCCTCCTCAGGCACTCTCAGAAGCTTTCTGTCCCACGTAGGTGAGACAAGGCTTTCTCAAGGGGAATGCTGCTAAGCTGTGCTGCCCAAACCCCATGAAATGCATTTCAGCCATTCCACCAGAGTCAAGTCCAATTTGAATTTCTGTGGCCTGTGGTGGTAAAATGCCCTGCCCAATAGCACAAGCAGTGCAGGAGGCTTTCACTACCTGCAATCCCAACTTCAAGTCTCTTACAACAAACCCTCCATAGATGCCTGGCTTCACAAAACTAAGGTAGAGGCAGTAACACCACAAGATAATCTAAATGATCTAAAATAAGGGAGCAGACAGAGCAATGTTCTGAAAGATCAAAACCTGACATGATTTGAGCTTGATTGGCTTTATGATGGTGGGGGCTGTTTCTGCCATTTGAAAACACAGGTTAAGTCTTGCATCCTGTGCATTTGCTTTTAAAATATACACAAAGATATTTCAGATAATTTTATTAAACCAAGTGAAAAATTTGTTGATGGTAATAAGCAAGGGAATGTCATCTACAAAAATAGGTACCTTTAACTTTTTTTGAGATTTTGCTTTTGCAATTTTGTGGTGCTTGTCAACTCGGCAGATAAAATCAGCTGATCTAAGTAACCAGTTAATTTATTGCCTGTAGCCTTCCAATTGTTTCATTATAGCTTTGGAGGAATTTTTTTTGTTCATCATAATAGACACAAAAGCAGAGTTACATTTGCTTTGGAGAGAAAACTACAAAATTGAGCAATGAACATTAGCTCCAGGCTCTGCTGTTTTCTGCATGTGTACATACACCTTACTTGCCACCCAGGCAGTAGTCTCATTAAAAGTTAATGAAATTAATTTTTTTTTTAGTTCTGCAATTTTTTCTTTGCATTTCTGTTGTGGGTTTTTTTCTGAATTATGGATAAAGCTGCTGTTCCAATTTTTACATCTTTTCCTAAGAGGGGATTTATATGTTCTCATTTGCAGCTAGTCCATTCTATTACGTAAATGTAAGTATTTACTTTGCATTACCTTGATTACAAAGGGGAGTTATGAGAAAGGGACGCTTTTTTTTTAAACGCTGAATGATGCACATGAAGAGGGGTGGGAGGAAGCAGGCAGTAAGTGCAATTGCTTGCTGTTTTCAGGCAGTTTTGCTTAGAGAGTTAATGGGAGAAGTGCAGTACAATACTCAAATACTTTATCTGCAGATACAATAGCTTACTTTTGCTTTCCTCTCATTGTGGGCTCCCACAGGGTGGGAGGGTATTGTAAAGCTGGCTCTGCAATACCAAAGTTTTGTCATCAGCAAAAGAATCTGCGCAGCTCAACATTTTTGCTCGCATATCTACATTGTAGACCTCTAGTAAGCACTGTCTCTCAATCCTGAACCAAAAGCCTAAAAAAAGGCAAGCAATCTTACATCTTTTAAGATGAAGGGACCTCTCCAGGCTCCTGGTTCAATCAGAGAACAATTTAGGTTGGAAGGGGATTGCAGACAGTCCTCTTGTTAAATTCCCCTCCACTCAAAGCAGGGCCACCTTAGATACTGCACCAGGCTGCTCATGTCCAGATGAATTGTAAACTTAATGGACTGCCCCTGTTAATCAGGCTTTTCAACTCACTGTTATACTTTTAGCTGAGAAATATATGAAGCCTGCATGCCTCAAACTATTCTGCGCTGCTCTGGGGATGCACTGCTAACTTTGCTGGAAAAGTCTGGGTAAAGGTCTTTCGCTGGAAAAGTCTGGGTAAAGGTCTTTCACTGGAAAGTCCAAAAGTGGCTGGAGTTAAGAAATGAACTTGAATTAACTCATTTAATTCGTGGTTTTAAATAAAAATACCCCCCAATCCCTTCTACTTCTTGATTGTCCTTTTCAGCTTAGCAAATGAGAAGTAAAAAACAGTCCATCAAAGAAGAGTTTTGTTGTAAGCTACTTTTTAATCACGGCGTTACTTGACATTCAGTCAGCATGACGATTACATTTTCCTTCTCAAAATGCCAACAGACAAAATAAGCCTAGCAGGAACCTTCAGAAGAAAATGAGGAAATGTCTGAAGACACTGAACTCGGAATGACAGAAAATAATGAGGTAAAACTAATAAATTGATTTGAGCAGTGACAAGGATTGGCAAAACTGAGGAAAAGTTTCCCCTTGGGATTACAGACAAAAGAGCACCTAGAAATATACTGCCATTCTTCTGTTTTACTGAGATAGATTGGGTGTCATGGTTATGAAATGCTGAGACTGACGCTCACTCTCTAACCCTACAATTAACTTGCATGAGCTGCAGCCAAAATGCCCTTCTGTGCAAATCCACGCTCCAAGCCGAGCCTAAAGCTCGATCTCTCTGCCCCCATATTTTGTCTTTAGCCTTTTTGTTCAGAAGGTGCCAATTACTGAGAAGTCTGGCAGTGGTTTTGCTGAGGATTGCATCTCTGCACTGACAATTGAACTTGGCTCTCCAAAGCAAATCCACACAAGCTGCCTGAGCCCAAGCTTGGAGCCAGGGCTACCCTTCATCCCATGCCCTCCCGCTGCTCTGCAGGGCTGCTGCAGCTTGCAACCACACTTGGACCAAGTCTGCTGCTAAGCTGACAATTCTGCCTTGTTTCACGATGCTGCCAGGCTGCTATAGAGTGGGTTGCAGGGCACAGAATAAATTCAGAACTCCTCTTCCCACCTGGGACTCTACCACAAGCCCCCAAAGCCTGTTCTGCACTGCACCCCTTCCACAGGAACTTACTCCCTTCAAAATAGATGGTCTGCTGAATTCTAGTAGAAAGCCAAACATGAATGAGGGAAGGGAATCCTAACATTTTATGGTTAAGCTGGTATTTGGGACATGCCAATTTGCTACCAAAATTGTGATAATTTTGTCATGTTTGATTAATATTTATGTGACATTTCCCCAGTGCAGCCCTGTCAGTCACTCAGAAACTGGAAGATACGTAGTGCCTCCTTACAGCACATTATAAACCCTGCATGCTGGTTTATTTCTGCTTGAATCATCTTATAAGATGGTTCACATTCCTGTCTCTGAAGGCTCCTCTACTGGGAAACCAACATACTTAGAAGTGGTGTCACATGGAGACACTGCTCCTCATCCTTCAGCCCCCCTCCAGGGCAGCTGAAAGGGAAATGGTGTTTTCTGCCCTCCAATTCCCTCATCTCCATGCCATGCTGCTGTCTCTAGAACGGATATACAATACCCATAAGATTTTCAGCATGTCCTTTTTTTTTCCTATTCCAGCTCACTGATCTAAATCATGTTTTAGCTTAATGGTATAAGGTTTGCTGTTTCATTTACTCTTTTGTGTAGCTTAAATTGCAATTTTTTAAAATGGCTTCGTATTAGTCCCACATTAAGATCATGTTTGGACTTGAACCCTTGTTCCAAGGAACTATACGAAGGTCGTAACAAAGCTGCCTGCGCAGCACTCTCATATACCCACCCATACACATATGCATGGCTTTCCAAGGGTTACTGCCACTATCCCCGGGTAACAACCAGCTGCACTCAAACCTCTGCCAACCATGCCACAACCACAAGACTTCGGTGACAGACAGAGCCCACCTTGCCGCCTCGCCATGCCCTACACTGTCCTGCACTTCACCAGCAGCGGGGCTGGGATGCTGAAACTGCAGGATGCTCTGCTCCCGTTGCCACCTTGCAGCCCTACACAGAACTGTGCCCAACGCCTCTGGCTGCCCGGGCCTGAAAGCATCCTTTCTCCCTTCTTTTTAAGCACGAGGCGCCATCCCACAAAAGAAGGCGCTCCTGCCTTCAAAAGGTTTCTGTTCGTGGGCCGTGGCCTGCCCTGAATCAGCTGCATTCATCAGCCCGCCCTCCGTCTGGGGCTGCTCCTCTCTGGCTGCAGATTCGGTGAAACGCCGAGCAAGAGCCAGATATAAATCTCCTGCTCAAAGGAAATATTTAGCAGCAAAATGAGTAGAAAACAAAAAGACTTCTCTGTTACTTACCCAATCCGCTCACTCAGGGCGACTCTATCTAAAAAGTAGGGAACTGAGCTCTCCTGCCTGGAATGGCTGTGCCAGGGGGGATGGGGAGCAGGACTGCCCCGTGCCTGGGAACCCGCTGCTGCACCCGCATGGCTTCAGGCACTGGCTGAGGAATGCAGAGCTTTGTCCATCAAGTCCAGTGCTTGGTGAGCATGGGAGCCTGCTTAGGGCAGTGAGGGGAAAAAACCTGCAGTGTTTTCTCTAAATTCTGAAAAAGGAAAGCTCAAGACAAGTTAACACAACTTTACATACTTATTAAAAGCCGAGGAACATTAATCCACAGCTTAACAGTGTTCTGCTCTTATTTCCCTCATTATGTTCTGCTCTTATGCTCTCATTATGTGTGAGCTGCTCTGCAAACAAGATGTAAGATGCCGATCAACTTTTTTTGTCTTTTTATTGTAACTTCAAGTGTGTAATTCAGTCTGGAAAGGCCAAGTCTCCACATGAATTCATTGAGATGATGGTGCTCCAGCTCTCTGACACAGAAACAGGATGGGTTTCTATTGCAAAATAATTACTACAGAGATAGATAGCCATTTCATAAGCAATAGCACAGGAGAGAGACAGCTAAGCCATTTTTCTAGAACTCAGGGAAGTACTTTTGGAAAGGAAGAGGTGCAGGACAGGGCATAAACAAGCATCTACCTGATAGAGACACTATCAGTCATGCTCTGACAGGGGTTTTGGCCACAGAGGATGTCTGCCCACTCCCAGCCTGTAGCCCATCACACTGGCTGCGCCACCAGCCCAGCTCAATCTGCCACTGACAGGGAGCAGTGAGGTTTCAGAAGGAAAGGGACGCTCCTGCCCAACAGCTCCTGCCCCTGTCCCAGAAGCAGGCCCAGTGTCTACAAGGGACAGAGGGAGAGCTCCCTCCTCGCTGAGCACCCTGCCTACCCACCAGCGAGCACCCAGGCCAGCATGAGGGGCTGGCTGGGACACACTCCCTGCAGAAATGTCAGCACATTTTGTTAATCCAGCAGAGAAATGTAAAGAAATACATGACCTGGAGGAAGCAGAAAGAGATGCAATGCATGTGTCCTTATGTCACTGCTTCAATTCTTGCCCAAATCCCACCGCTCCTGTGCTCATTCAGTATCTTGCAAAGTAAAGGACTAGTAAGCATTACACACACAATTGAAAATTTATCTTTTACAGTGCCATTAGTTTAGCTCTGTATGACCAATAATTAATTTTTTAATATTTGTTCATCTTTTATCTAAAGTACAAGCCTCAGTGTTAGCCTTTGTTTTCAGATTTTTACTTTTTGGTGCAATCATTACCTTGAAACCTACTCTGGTAGTGCTCAAAATTCTTCAAAAATACTGCTGTTTGAATTTTAGTCATGTACCAAAAGCAATATTACACAAAAATACTTTCTTGCTTCATCTCTACAGTTCTTGAAAAACTGCATCTTGTGGACTTGGATACAAACGTAGTGGAGGAACCAAAACTACATGAATAGAGGAGACCTCAAATGCCACTGTGATCTGTAGTCTATATACACATTATACACATATGACTGTTTGAGAACCTGTATTCATGAATGTGTACAGTCTACATCCTGCACACATTAATTTGTCTGAGGGTTTTTTTAAAAAAAATTTGTTTTCAACTACTGTCAAAAAGTATTTACCCTGTGGTGGCACAGAAAACATGGTTACTGGTTTTAGTCTTACCTTCCTGGTGCCACTGCTCATTAACTGTAAACTGATTTTGCAAATCTGTCAGTTAACACAGAAATCTCTACTTTTTTTTCTTATTGTATTTGCACATGTAACAAATTGGTACAAATCTTTCCAATAAAATGGTAAGTTCATTGATACAATGCCTTTCATGATGGCCATAACTGGTTACTAGTCAACTCAGTAGTTTTGTAGAGACATTTTTAGCTGAACTTGGAAAAATAGGAAACGTATTGTAGTTTAAAATAAATGTACATAATATACAATATATATATTTATACACATGTGTATGTCTACATACACATATATTGATAAAACATTTAAAGTAACATTTAGTTTTGATCAGTTGTCTGACTGCTGGGACTACCTGGCAAATAAATCTAGAAACAGAATTTGTCCACGATTAAATAATAATTTCCACAACTTAGAAAAATATACTTTTACTAAATAAGGTTTAAATTAACTGATCTATGGATATAGGATGGAGGATAATGCTTTCCAGACTCTGACATGTTTAAATCTGAAAGGACCCAAGCTACTACAGACTGGTAACGAGCGCTGCCCCGCAGCCAAACACAGAAGAGCACAGAAACACAAGCTGCTGCCACAGCAGCACCCGTGACACCCAAAAACCTCCCTGCTTCCCTCACCTCTTACACAGCCTTCATTTCCACCCAGCTGGAGTCTCCCACCTGACCTCACGCTGTTATTTAAGGCCACTCCAGCCACAGGCACACGGAGCACAGGCCTGCCCTGCCGCCTGCTCCGAGCACAGCTCCGCAGGGCTGACGTGAGCAGCTCCTCACTCCCACACAATGCTGCCTTCAGAGCCAACACATCATCAAAGTCCCTAATTTTCAGCTTGGAGGACCATCAGTACTCGAGCTTCACCATATGGATTTTGATCTACTGCATAGGTAAATACATTATAGCAAAACATACATATGTGTGTGTGTGGGCATGTGTACAGAAGTATATATACACATGCACACACATGTGAGTATGTGTACATCTCTATATAAAAAATTTCATGGAACTACATGTAGTAACATGATATAGCACGGTATCCTGCATACGTTATCTGATCTTATTTTTTTTTAATATAGAGGCACCAGAAATAATTATAGAGAACAAATCAACCTTTAAAAATTAAACTTAGATCAGTGGACAAGAACTTTGGTAAAGCTTGTCAATATTTATTTTTTTTATTCAAATACAGTCAAAGTCTATCAGTTGCCATCACCCTCTTCACAAGAGGAAAGTGCGTTTTTTTTCCTAAAGAAAATTATATGTAAGGTGGGACTTAATGATTCAACAAATTCTGAATTAAGTGTTTATATTTTCCAAAAGATTAGTACCTTTCTGATGGAATGAAAGCTAAATAGAGTTCTTGTCCTGTGTGTATTTTATTTATCATATGCATATATATATACAAATATATATATATGTATGTCTCTGTTCATGTACCTGTGTGTGTATATACACATCCACACACTTTCACCAGGAGAGAGGAACCTGTTTTTCTCCACTTTGTATGGGGAGACTCCCACATTCCTCCCTGTCTTGTACCCTGTGCAGTATAAGCTCTAGTGATGAGGCCAAACAAAAAGATATAGTTCACCATAGTATATTAGTTTATGTAGCAAAGTCATTTTCAAGCAAGTAAAATAAAGCTCTGTATTCCAAACTTCTTTTCCATTTCTCATAAAGAAAAGGAAGGAAAAGGAGAGAGGGGAGGGAGTGGGGTTATGGCAGTAGCATTGAGCCAGTGGCAGGTGGCGGTGTGCGTGTGCGAGCATGCGAGCGCAGGTCCGCACACACACAGGCGCACAGGAGCAGGGCTTTGGTTGACAAATGCAGATTGTCCAGAGAAGGTGGATGCATAAGTAAGGAAGACTCTACAGTGATGCAATTGTATCTTTTATGCTTGCATGGAGTGAGAAAAAAAATTCAATTGGAGGAAAAAAAAAAAAAAAGAAGCAAAGACCTCTTTTTAGGTCCCTCATCAGTGAGAGCATACTCAGTATGCTAGAGAATTTATCTGAAACCTTTTAAATCAAGGCCTCTTTATTACAAAAATAAAAACAAACAAACAAAAAAGTATGAGAGACGACAAGATGCTGCAGCGTCACTCCAATCGTCCCTGCAGAGAACAATTGCATCCCATTTATTATTCATTCTCTTCTCTCATTTCTACGATGTCTGTCATTTCCTCCGTGTGAGGCATGTCGGTCATTGCAGAGTCTTCACCTTCTGCAGCTGTCTCATTCTCATTCCTCTTCTTTTTCTAGATTGAAACAAGCATCCAGAAACCTATCAGTAAGTTGTGCATGGACATATTCCCACCACCTTTGGACACTGGGAGAAGTGAGGTGAGAATATGGTTTGTTTAGAGTATGTTATTAAAAACTAGAATATTTGTGTCATACTTGTGGCTTGCCACTAATAACTTGGCTTAACTTAGAAGATTTTCATAACCTTTCTGGGGCTCAGCTTTCTCCTTTCTAACATAAATGCAATCAGGCATTTCTTATGCTAAGCAACATCCAAAACAGGCTTCAGCATGACTGGAGGGAAGAGAGCATCTGGAATCTTTTACATCACAGACTTTTTATTTTAAAAAAAGGAAGGAAAACAAAATGTGAGAGGAGAAAAGCTTCTCTAGGGAGGGACATGAGGTGGCAACCTAATTTCTCAAATGTCAAACTTCAGGAATTTTACAAGATGTGAGCATTCTGGCTTTTCTTGGTATTGCTGATCCACTTGCTGATCCCTTGCCTCACCAAGGCCAAGTAATATTAGAGTATTTTTGGCTAGCAGGAGCAGGAGGTCACTCAAGAGTCCTGTGATTCATCCAGGATGTCCTGGATGAGTAAAGCTAAGAAGAGTCCAGCCCCCTACAAAACAAGCTGAAGCATCTGTTCCTTATTACCGATTTCTCAGCAGGCTGACTAGTTTTACTGAAAACAATCGTACAGCTGACAAAATATCCCCCACAGGTATTATTGATTCAGCTGAGATGAGTGTATCAGAGTTCCAAAATTTCAGAGGTGTCTACACAACATTTGATCTGCAGCTCTCCAACTGCAGGTGAGAACAACCTGGTGTATACAGCTACTGATTGGCTCTGCCACTGTCACACTGAATAAAGAATAAATTAGGTTGGCATAGTTATTACTCCTACTACCTGCACTCACCACTGAGAAAAATTAAGCACAATGCCCCTGGCCAGAAAGACACTGTGAGCTACTATGGTAACAAACAAGCAATGAGGATGTTGTGAAACCACAGGTCAAGAAAAGCCATTTCAGTGTCTAAAAGTTTTACTCTTTGGTTCTCAAGACAAACATGACAAATTAATCATGACAGAGGTTAATCATGACAGAGGTTATGATTCTTCTGTTGTCTTATGAACCTCGTACACTTCGATCTCTTGCCATGGCCTGCACTGTTAACACATATCAAAACTGATTTTAGGTTGTTCCAATATAAGGCTTTTAGATATTCTATCTTACGTAGGTTTTTTTTTTCAAAAATATTAGTGGTGGGTATTTCCATTTGGCACTTAGTAAGAAGTCTAATTAAAAAAACAAAAGTCACTGGATAGATTATATTTTCTGTTCCCATCCACAGAGTCCTTCTGTACTGCAGAATGATGTACACACCTTGCTGGTTCTGCTTGGAGTGGGACCTAGTGCCCTACACAATGCCTTGAACACATAACTGAAAGGACACAACATGCAGGTACTGCAATGTACCCAGTCCCCGAGCCAATATTTGTCCTGTGTTCAACTTAATTTAGGGGAATCTTCTTCAAAATCCATGTATCACTACTACTCTGCACATGCAGGATTGTAGTGTTTGAAATATGTAAAAATATGCCTGTTTAATTATTTGTAAGCTCTTACTGTCAACTGCTGCAGGAGTATGTCTTGTTTTCAGCCACTCCTCTAGATGGCAAGAAAACATAAGCACCTGTACTTCTTGTCCATTTTCAGCAGAGCTGGTTTTATAAAGAAATAAAAGTATATATACAGATATATATGTATTACATAGCGTATACATACAGATATAAATATATACACTCTGTAATACTACACAACATGTTCCATGGGAGGAAACTTGGAACTTGCTGAAGCTGTAAGATCCCTTCCAACCCAAACCATTCTATCATTCTGTGATTCTATGATTCTATGTACATATAGGTACACATATTGTATGCTTGGATAAGTAGTTCCCATGCCTACATAAAGATGCTATGTTGTCCTGCAGTAGCGAATATACAGCGCAAAACTGCTGGTGGTAAGGACATGATATCCATGATATGTTGCGGTTGTGTAGGTTCCTGGCGGTGGCATGGCAAGCCACAGCCTTCTCGGAGAGCGCAGTGAGGCTTGCTCAGGGAGAGCGGCTGTTCCCCTTCCCGTGCCTTTCCAGGATGCCTCCCGTATGCTCTGGCTGGCTGTAGGCCCTGCAATACGGTGACGGTAAAGGAGGGGAGAACGCTCTCCGCGTGAGGACCGCAGAAGATCTTTTATTCCATGGTGGCTCCCAGAAGCCTAGAGCCAGCACATGTGCTCGCTCCCAAAGGCAGAGAGCCAGCACATGGCATGGTTCCCCCAGGCAGAGATAAGCAGAGAGCGAGAGGGAGAGTCACATGGTATGCAGCCTCCATATCCCGGGCGAGGGGGTCGGAGACAGCACATGGACCAATGGTCTCAGGGCACAGGGGCGGTACATGGGTGGAGTTGGGGTAAAGGAACAAACAGGAAAAACCCAAGGGAGTGGTTAAGACTGGGAGCAGGGAAGGGGGGACCCACATGGAAAGGCAGGCCATTTAGTAAGAACAGGAGTGGAGAAATACAACACCACAATGATACATGTGTTTTGAGAAGGAAGAGGCTCTCTGACTGCAGACCAGCATGTCGCATGGCCTAGATGCCCACTGGCACCTTTTGGTTTTATTTCAACCCAAAGACTTTTCAAGCTGCACACTCCTGAGACTTAACAGGGAAGCAAACCAAAGTGAGGATTCTGGGCAGTTACGGTCCTAAAGTGTGCTCTTAATCTGAACTAAAATCCACTATATTCATCACCTACTTTCACCAGATCCCACAGAGACTAATTCTTACCTGTTTCCTATAGACGTAACAGGCCGCTATTGCAACCATGGTGGATTCTCCTACAAAACCAGCTAGAAGGGATCCTACTCCAAGAGTGGCTCCATGAACTCTGTTGGAGGCATAGAAAGAAAGCAGTCATTGTTGTGTGAGAATGTATGATTCATAATTATATTTTCACTGGCATATAGAACCAATCTGCTGATAGAAATATTTTCTTCAAAGCCATAATGCACTGCCAAAGAGAATAACTGGTATTTTAAAGGACTCATTTGTTTTTTAATGGCTTCACTGTTTAGTAAAAGAGGCACACTGAATCAAATTATGGACTAAGAATTTAAAGTCTTGTACAGAGTACTGTAGAATAGACAAATAGTTATAAACAAGATACTCTTCCATTAGCTTTTTTAACACTGTTTTTAATAACATGGAAATAAATTCCCCTTAGGACATGTTTTTGCCTTTCTGACATTTGTGTGTTTTTTTCCAAACGGACATCACTATCATGCTTGTCTAGAGCAGTCACGCTTGTAAATTTGTAAATGTTTCTTTTCCAGATAGTGACACTATTTAGGCTTTGTATAATGGTTGGTATTTGGAGGAAATGTTCTGAGCTATGCAAATTTGGCTATCAAGTGACAGGGAAGAGGAATGAAGAGGAAAGCAAACCCATGGGTTCTGTGAGGAATAATGATTTACCCTAAGTAAGGCAGCACGATGAGACTGGTGATGAGGACGATAATCCGCAGCACTGAGCTGGGTGCCAACACAAATGTCTTCTTCAGAGTCATCAGCCAACCAGTCAAGTGTGCTCTGACAGTCACTGTTGATAAATAGGGGAGAAAGAGAGGCAAGAGTAATAAAAAAAAGAGTCAGTCATCTCATATACAGCTTTTTCATGCAGAGAGCACTGTTCAGAAATAACCATTGTGAAACTGCTGTAACTTTGCACCCTACTAGAAAGGAAATAGATCTTATGTTCAAATTACTTTAATGTACTGATTTGGGAACACAAAACAAAAAAAGTCAGTTATAGACAGCACTCCTTCCCAAGAGCTGCTCTTTTAAAATCAATTTATTAGACAGTCCATTCTGTTTTCTTCATTAAAAAAATCCCAAAACTATTCCCTTCCCTAAAGAGAAATCATATCAAGGCAAATTTTCCATCTGGCTCCTGTGTGGCACATGGTGTAACAGCCAGGCAGCAAAAAAGATATCTACATGTACCTATTCTCATATTTGTAGTTTACCTTTATTACGAAACTGCCTTGTCATATGAGCAGAAATCACTAAAAGATGTTGCGTGTAATTACAGAGCTAGAAACCGGAAACATTTTGATTATTGCTGTCTCACTCTTTGATAGGAGTATTAACTTTTATTACGTAATACTTATGCTCTGAGGGAGCCACTGAGTCTGGCAGCAGAATGAGAGCCTAATGGAGGTGACGTTCATGTGGAGGTGTTCCTAGATGCTCTTCCAAACAGTTGCTTCCAGTCTCAGCACACGTGTATCGCTACTGCCATTCATGTGTTTGTTCTTGGTCAACCACAACAGAAAGAATTCAGGCTTTAGTTTTGACAGTCTGAACTCTGGCTGCTGACTTACTGCTCTTATGGCAAGAATTGTATCATGACTACCAACGTAAACAGTCTGGGTCTCCAGCAGCTTCAGTACAGACAGTGTTACATATGCTAGGCATGCATTTAGCCACGCTTGTATGCACAGCCATGCCAGACCCCATAACCATTGGTTCTGAGGTTACAGAACTTCTATTTTCCTTTTATTTTTTTACCTGGAAGTGGAAAAAAGGAGAAGATGCGCAAAGGAACGACACACAGCTCTGCGAAAGCGAAGTCTACTCCAATTATGTCGACTAAAATCTTCTCTGACACGTTTGGCGTCCAAAACATCACAAAACAGAGCTAGAAAGAACAAAATTAAGAAATGTTCATATTTCAGAAGGGAAGCACAAGAAAAGGTAGGCCCTCCTGGACTAAAATATTTGTTTACTGATGAGTAAATAACTCTATTAATGGTGTATATATATATACACTATGTATTAACGTTTAACTTGCATTCAAGTACACGTGTACATAAGAGAGATGCATTAACTTCAGAAGCAATTCCTACTCTTAATTTTCTTCACATACCAAGTGTGATGCATAGAGAAAGAATTTTTATGGTTTCTGCAAGTGGTTATACTTGAATGGTCTGTTGTTACACAAACAGTAAAAAACCTGATTTTTACAGCACTTGGTCTGGTTAAAACACTTGTACTCCTAAACAGATTATCAGATTTTTTAGTAACTAAAGATTTGAAATCCTCCAAGATCCAGAGATCTGACCTAAATCTAAGACTGGAGGTTTAGATGTGCTGCTGAAACCAGTACTGTTGGTATGCAATGTCTTATAGCAAGGCAAGGGTGTTTATCACAGTCCTACAGACACAGTGCTCTCAGGCCACAAATCCACTAAGTCTTGTTATTTTCACTAAAGAGTGTGCTGTTCAGTCCACACAGGCAAGGAAGACTTCCATGAAAAACCCATAACAGTTGGTACAGTGGTAGTACATGCTGTTTAATTTTTTGGTCAGTCCTGAGGCAGGGCTTCCATCTGAGCTGAAGGGGCTGTTGGCAGCTGCAGGTCTGGCTTTAGTTCAAGGCACTCACTTAAGAACAATCCTGACAGTCATTACAGGACTTTCCCTACAAGAAACCGTACCTTCAAGTATAACTACTTTGTTATTTAATTTGGTTTTGCGATTTAAAAAAATTACTTCTTATTGCTATTCTTGTAAGTCAAGTGGATGTTAAGGAAGTGAGCTGACTGAATGGTGCAAAACTTGAGGCCTTAAATGCTCTGGCACTCCTCTTGTCAGGTTACAAACCTGTGTACCCTGTAAATTATGTACATTGGCTGTACAATAGAGTCTGTAAGACTCTATAACCACTCTGTTATAATCTAGCCTACCACCTAGTATCATAGCAGCTAGCTCTTTTCTTTTTATCCAGTTGTCATACCTGTGCATGTTCAGATGGCTTTTCAAACTAGTCTTTGAAGTCCTACCACCTCTAAGACAGCTGGGATTTCACCCTCATTATTTGGTTGTGTGTCAGAAATTGTCCTTTCTGTTAAGCCTCCAAGCACCCAGGCTGCAGAAGTTTCCCAAGGCCTGGCACTGAGTGGCCTGTGGGAGGTCTCGTGTTCTGACCCTCTGTGTAGTGAACAAAACATTCCATCTTCCTGCATAAAGGTCCATCTTCAGTTTTCTTCTCCACTTCTTCGGGTAGGAACTACTATTTATTTGTTACAATTGCATGTTTTACTTGACTAATTTGATGCTGTCTTGCAGTGTATCTCCGTCACCTCTACAGAGAACAGTAAGTGGAGCAAGGTAAGAGCAGAAGACAAAAGAACTGAGCACTTCTTGTACCAATTTACTTGTACAGGGTACGACTGAAGAGGGGACAATGTAGAGCAGAGGGGGTTGTGTGGTTGAGAATTCAGTTATTAAAAAGTAACTGTACAACAACAGAGTGAATTCTTTCATTGCTAGAGACAGCCTTAGGCAGACTCCAGTCATTTGTACTCTCACTGCAAATGCCCTGTAAAGCAGTCATACAGGGAATATTTTGTCAAATCTTTCTTCAAAGTCCAATAAATAAAATAAGATACAAAGATGTCCAATCTTCATTTATAATTTACTGTTTTCATGAAAGCAAGGACCTTTACACTGCTTGCACTGCACAATGCCATTAGTGTCCTAGTGAGCAGTATAGCTGCTGCTGCTGCCAGATTCCATACATGAATGCTAACAGGAGAGCCTGCCCACTGCCAGCAAAAGGCAAACAGAGCAGTCTTTCCCTCTTCAACAGCCGCTTGAAAAAGTGTTCAACATGGTTAGACAGGCAAGCAAACAAGTGACCAAAGGCACTGTATTCAATCCTGCTCTCTAAAGTTAAGGTTTCCTTCTGGCCTTAGTAAGAACAGACTCAATCTCCACCCAGCTCCCACTGGAGTAAGGTCAGTTTGCCAATCCGGGATAATGACTTACACCAGGTGGTATGCGGTCATTCCTCCTCAGCTGTTGCAAACTGCAGTCTTCCCCACCCCCCGATCAGCAGAGAGTTGTGCTGGTAAAAGGCATCAAAGAGCACTTCTTATACAGCAGCTGGTGGGTAAAGACTGCAAAGCTCAAGAATAAGCAGTTTGAGGAGGTGAGGCATGGTAGCAGAAGGACCTTTTATTTCTGTCTCAGCATCCTTCCATCTTTTGGGTTGCAATATTGATAACTAGTTTCATTTTGCTAAGAGATCCCTCTCCATCATCTTATGAGATGATATTCTCAATGCCCACAGGAAACAAAGCCCCAGGAAATAAATTAATGCTTTGCATCATTCAAGCCCTCTGCAATTTAAATCCTAGAGTGCTTGCAACTTTACTATTTCAAAGACAAAATGTAGTGGAAAAACCCCAGGCTCTACTTCAGGCAAAGAATAACACTAAACATGCAAAGCAGGAAGGTATTTCAGCTGCTGATACAGATGGCATATTCTGAAAACAGGATGAAGTCAGCTTTTTTGTGATTCTGAGTGGTCTATATGATGTTTGTCATTATCTTGGTAAAAGGTGATGCCTGATAGAAGACCGGAGAAGATGGTAACAGTAGTCCAGGAAAACTGGGACTGTGGCACAGACAATTAGAGATAGGCTCTACTGGAATAAGCAGTGCTAACTTCCAGGGACTCAGGTCAGGAAAGATTTTACGACGTAGATTTACCTATAGGATGTTTCCTATCTTTCTCCTAATTTAACACTGTTTTCTCAGCCCACTTGTATTTCTATGCACGTCTGCAAGCTTAAAAATAGATTAAATGGCTTGGTTAGGGTTACAGCTGTACCTTCATTTAATCTAATCAAGAGATGAAGACTAAACAGTGAAAGCTTCTGCAGAGGCAAGCAATGTGCATGCAGAGTGGCACTGCAGCTTCAGGCTGCAAATGCAGTTGGCTGTTGAGTTTTGTACCTGGCAACTCTGCTGAGGCCGAAGCATTTCAGTGTTTTGGGAGTAAGGATTTTTCTTGTGGAATTCTAGCAACAGAGCTTACTTGATTTTCTGTTGTCTTACAGTATGAGTGCAGCATGATATTAAAGGATAGTTTTTGTTAAAGCCTTTGGTCATTTAACTAGAACTTCAACTGAACAACAATGAGTGCTTTAAAAATACAGGAAGAAATGAAGGTGTGAAAAAACAGCAGAGTGGAATGCTACAGAGAATAAGCAGTTCTGCATAAAGACAGTAGTATGTATTATGATGTTACCTCTGTATCAACAACAGTAACCTAAGCATTTCTGAAGGCATTTTAGTAATTTCAACTGATTTGAAGGGTTTTGGGTTTTGGTATTGTGCCTTTAATTGTTCTACACTAGTAAAATTTGAAAAACTTTACTAAATATGCCAACAACTCACAGCACCATAAGAAAATTATTGCAACTGTACTAGCTCAGATCAAAGCTCCAGCTAGATTAGTACTGTCTCCATGCTGAAGTTCACTGGGAGTTGCTGAAGGGAAGGGTATAAAAAGCAAGGCAAGTGTAGTGTAAGAGATGCCTTTCCCAGCCTGCATGAGAGTTACGGCTTTAGGAGTTCAGTAATTGTGGTGCACCTTCATCCCATGCAGGTTATGCTCCCTTATCTAGTATTAGTGACTTTTTTTCTATGCAGTTGTGCATTAAAAGTAAGTAAAAAACTCTCTCACTTGTGGCTTAGACACTCTCCTCAAAGAGGTGTGCCTAGTTTTATGTGGAACCTGGCTATTTTCGGCTAACAAATTCAGCATCTAAGCGTATTCAAAAGTCAAAATTAAGAACTTCTGTGTCACCAAGCCTGAGAGAATGCACCAAATCTTTGTTTCAGTAGGGAAAGTACAGAACTGCTAGTGTTCAGTTCAATTTCTCTTTATTCTCTTAAGTACAATTATGGCATTTGACTTTCACAAATGATTGTGATGAAAGATTGTTCATGAGATTTTGTTCCAAAGGCTGCATGTGTGAGTCTGAATGCTTCTAGTTCTTGAAAAATAACAGTCTTTTCATAGGCCTTCCATCTCCTGGAAGCTATTTCCATTTATTCTGGTTGCTGACAGGGATTACTAAACCTCAGAGACCCACTACATAATGCATGATAATACATTATGCTAACAAAGGCTATTGTCATGTGTATAGTAATCTGCAGGGTGCCAGACTGATTTGGTTTTCGGCACTTGTAGAAAACTGCCTGTCGTTTGAGACATTCATTGATAAATATAAGGAACAAAAGAGTATTCCAGTGAGCTATGAAAAACAGTACAGCTTTTCTAGGCCTTGTGCAGTCTTCAGTTAGAAGAAACACTGGCAGATGACAGAGACATGGTATGGCTCTATGCTCCTCAGAAAGAAATTGAGGAATCCAAAATGGATGTTTTTAAAAATAGGTTAGACATATGCCAACCTGGAATGAGTCTGGAATAATAGATTTTATTGTGGAAAATGGTTAACCTGGTAAAGGTTATTCTGTGATGAAATGCAGTTCCTATTTTTCTCCTGCAAAAAACCTCTCAGCAGATGTTTGATACAATTTGTTGAACCTGATATATTTGCAGAAGTATGGCTGTCCAAGTGAGGTGTTTTACCATCAAGATAGTGTTCTATGTATGTACTGAGGATTGTAGCTTAATTTAACCCACGCCTTGTCCATTACCTATTACCATTTATGCTGCCTGGTGCCCAGTGAGGGCAGAGGAAACCTACTTTGCAAATTATTACACATCTCTGCTTTGAATTGCACCTTGGGTCTTTGAGATACTATCAACTAAGTTTAAAACTTTTACTGCTATGTAAGAATATAAATCACATCATTCAGCCTTTTGAACTGTGCAATATACAAATCAAAAAGTAGCCTGAGTCTTACGTGGTTGGATCTCCTGATTTGCCAAACGTCTCCATGGTCTCCCTCTTTCTGACATAAACAGAACTTCCATAATTCTGTCTCCTTTTAGAACTTGTATCACACAAGATGAGCTGATTTCGCAGATATATTTTTGAAGTCAAGATAGTATTTTGTCCTAACTAGCATCTGTGTCAAATGGTGGATTGTCTCCTCTGTTCAATAATCTATTTTGTAAGATGTTGGAAAAAAATGTTTATTTTGTTAGTGCTGTTTTTACGGCTATTTCAAATCCATACCTTCATCAGCCTTGAAAATTTAGTTCTCTAAATGACTGCATAGTACTGGGGCTTTCACTCAAAATCTTACTCCAGCATCTTACTTGTAAAGGAAACTGCACTTCTCTATTTTTATGAAGAATAGAAGTAATGACAGTTTTTAACTGTTAACTGCTTACTACTACTGAAACAACAGAAACAGTTAATAGTTACCCCCCTTTTCAGGTTCCAGTTGAGGTGTGTTTCCGTGTTCAATAGAGGTGTGGCACAGAATACAAAGTCCTAATGCCTCCTGAAGCTACCATGCACCTCTCAAGTAGTTTAAAAACACAGAAAGCATTCAAGAGGGTTCTTATGAAGGAAGGCAATGCAGCTACTCACTTATTTACACAAAAAAGGGCTTTTGTGTTTTGTTGTGGACCAAGAAATCATAAAGTCTAGGTTTTATTATAAAGGCATTATTTCCTGTTGACAGGAAATTGTATGTAATTTATCGTGGCAATAATCAAGTAATAACCTTGTTGTCTTTAAAGACTTAAGGGGGTTTTTTTTCCAGTTGTTGTTGTTTTGTTCCGTTTTTTTTTTTTTGTGTTTTTTTTTTTTTTTTGAAGCACAGTTCTATAAACAATCATAAAGTTCTTTGGAATCTGTGGAGGAATTGCTGGGTATGATACAACACTAGAGGCCAGCATCACTGCCTTGCTACGGAAGCTTGCTGCATACCATAACCTGGTCCTTGCCAGAATCGACCTGCAGACTCATGCTATCTTTGCTGTAGTTCATGTCAGAGAGCAGTCTTTGCAGAGCCTCACATGCAGTTTTGGCAGTTTTGAGGAATTTTTGATACACAGCAAAAAACCTAAATTCACCATCCCGAATTGTTTGAGACTGAGGCATTAAGTCACAGATCACAGAACATTCTGAGTTGGAAGGGACCCACAAGGATTATCAAGTCCAACTCTTAAATGGCCCACACAGGGATTGATCCCACAACTGTGGTGTTATCAGCATGATGCTCTAACCAACCGAGCAAATCTCAAGGTCAAGGTTGCTGCAGTCTGATGCTCTGTTGAGACACATTATGATGTGTGTTCATGTGTCCTCTAACTTAGAAGAGGTCAGAAAGTGGGTCCTTTTCCCATGTGGGAAATGTAAAGTTTTCAGGAACAGACTATCCAAAGCCCCAGGGAGCTTGTTCTGACGTCACTGCTTTGAGCCAAAGGCTGGACCTGATGAACTTCTGAGGCCTTTCCAACCTGAACAATTCTGGGGTCCCATGAGACAAAAACCCCTGGATCTGTGAGCAGTGAAAATGTCAGACCGCAGTCACATTTGAAAATGATTTATCATAAAGCTGATGACTTGAATCACATGGACATTCTCTCACAATGATGATCCCTCAGGCGCATGCAAGTCAGTATAGATTTCTGTGAACTTTGTGTTCTGTGCAGGGGGTGTAAAGCTGAAATCAGCCATCATAAAGTTTGTCAAGCAGTGGGGGAACCAGAGCCTGCTTGTGGGAACACCCCCTAACTTTGTATCTCCTCCTGAAATAATTGGTTTATACATATCTTAATCTCCCCCCACCTCCCCCACTTTTCCAGAGTGGCAGAGCACTATGTTCTTTAGAAATAAAGGCAGATCCAGCAGCTGCACAATTCACTGACACTCTGATAGCATTAACACAGTGCCACATCTGCTTCCTCCCCAGCTGCTGCTTAAAGTACTTAGGTGGTATTTTCCAGGCTGGGTTGGGTCACTAAATTGTTTAAGGTAGTCATTATATTTCCCCATGAATTATGCTGCTTTTTTTTTTTCAGAAAGCAGGATATTTTACTTCACTTCTAAAAAGCTTCAATAAACCAAAGATGGCAGATTTCTAGTCTCTTTTTGAAAACTGTCCATGTCCTAACTTAGTAACTTTCTTCTGTCCCAAGTTTTCTGCACCCCTTGCTGCTCTTCCTACTGTGAACAAGAAGTTTGAACAGAAATGTTGCTGCAGGGACAATTTTTGATGCTTCCCTTTCTGCCTGCTCCAGCCACTCAGGCAGAACAGACCCTTTGTGTGAAACCTGAACAATCATGAAGGAGACATTAATCTCCACCTCGCTGGAGCAAACAAAAAACCTTTGTTCCAGGACAAAGGCTCAATGCAGTACCATGGATAGGACAAGGCCCTCGTGAGGATTTCATAAAGTCTGCCTCTGGTGGTCCAGCATCTTCCTGAGCAGGCAGGAATGCTTCCATTCATGTCTGTAATAATTTTTACTGAAATGAGAACTACACCTGACCTTGAAAAGGTGAAGAGCTTCTTGAGCAACTGTCTGCCAATATGCCATTTTCCAATTGTTATTTTTTGCCAATATGCTATTTTCCAGTTGTTATTTTTGTGCCAGCAGCCTGAAGATTAAAAAACAATCTTGGAGTTAAGAGATGGGCAAAATCAAAGCAGTGAAAACAAATTCCTCCACTGGATGAGTGGTATTACTCTAAAAGCTGTCCTTGACCTTCATATGGTCTACAACAGTAAAGTCAAAATAAAACAGATTAGGTCTTAAAAGTTAATGCTGCTTTTTTAAAGTATGGATATTCTAGACAGGACTTGTGAAATCTTTTTAATATAATAAGACTGTAATGACACCATTGGTAAAGGAAGATTTGAGAGAGCTGGGGAAGTTTGGAGAGTTGTCTGTGTTTTTTACGTCCTTTCTTTGTATACTCACAAGAGATAAGGACACTGAACTCTGTCACCTAGGGAATTTCAAATACTGGCATGCTCAGCAGCTAGGGTTGTGTCCTCTGAGAGGGGCCAGATTCTTGTTGAGACATTTATTCCTGTGGATTTTACTGTCTCTCAGTCCAAATTTGCCATGACTTTAGTAAAGCCAGGTTGTAACCTTTGATAATGAAGCAATGCAGAGATGCAAAACAAAGACAGCCAATAAAAGATAAGAAAAAATGAACACAAATCCAGTGGCCTCTGCAATGGCTTAAACTTCTGACACTGAATGTCACAGGTAGATATGGTGCCAGCAAAATATGGTTCCTGCATGCATTTCACAGATTATTCTTAGTTGGAAGGGGCCTACAAGGATCATTGAGTCCAGCTCTTAAGTGAATGACCCATACAGGCACTGAACCCACAACCTTGGCATTATTAGCACCACGCTCAGACCAGCTGAGCTAGTCTCATTTTCTTCCATTTATCTTTAAACTCGGGAGGAAGAACTACACAGAAGGCTAAATAAAGACATACAGTACTTCAATTCTGAAAAAAATACAGTGCATACTGTTTCTTAAAGCCAATTGCTAGCCATGCCCAAGCTCTTCTTTGTTATAAAAGGATATTGCTGCAAGTAAGCAACAAATACCAAGAATGGAGATACACTGCCGTAGCTACTCTGAGTTGGAGGGTCTTCAGGAGTAATTGATTATTCTCACAAGTAGAAAAGGAGATATTCAGGAAAATTTCCAGTTCAGGAGAGCTGTAAGCATGACCTTGGACAGGGGAGGATCAGCTACTCTCATAACCTGGATGACGTGGACAATATACTATAAAGTTTGACTGCTGTAAACTATGTGGAAGGGGAATGAGGATTGGCAGTATTAATCTGCAGTTTGATATTGTGTGATGCATTAAAAAAAAATCAATTATTATTCAAACTCTAAAGTTCTGCAGTCAGACTTAACTTCCAAAAATACCCACACACCCCACACCGCCCCGAAAAAATCATATAACCTTGGTCAACCTTAGAAAACAGCAAAGGCGCACCCTAGTTAATGCAGTAACACAAGCCACTTTAAGAAAGTTGGCTCTTAAGTAATCTTCCATTGATAAATTCTATAATATATAGAATATATGCAGTGGTTGGTAACTGACCTTCTGGAACTATAACACCACAAAACATACTCCCAGGCCATGTTTGTTAAAACACAAACACTTCAAAAATTGAAAAGCATTATTGCCATCAGAAGTCATATTACCTTTCTGCTCCAGAATTAAAATTTGTGATTTCTACAGAGTAACTTAGTTTGTGCAATGTTTTAGTTTGAGCGTATGAACACTGAGAAATTCACAGATTTCCTTGTTCACATTGAAAGAAATCATCATGATCCATCATGGTGTGGCACAGCTGTTTCTTCTAGTAAGGCAGAAATGCTACAGTAGCCAAACCTCAAGCCAGAACAGATTAATGAGGTTTCTAACTGGATGTCATATTGCATCCCCATTTGCAGGGAAGATGTTCAGTATCTGAAATGCCAAGGAACTTAAAGGTACGGCTCCTCCTTTTCAGACCATGATGCTATTCCCTAGATCATGAGTCAAAAATTTGTGAAAAATGAGGCTTTGTGAACGTCAGTTCATTTTTACCTACTTGTTCAGCTGCTCTTCTGCACCATCAATGCACAGGCTCTCTTTAGCATTAAATATGCTCATATTTCACAACAAATCCCTCCAGTACCATCCCTTTTCTGAATTCAGTTTGGTCCTTTGTTTGTTTGTTTCCAAAGGGCCATCTTCAGAATGCCTGCTATCTGTCATCTCCATAAGAGTTGGGATGGGCAAATGGGGAGGTTTCAGCATTGCATGCAAAGCAGAGAGAAGGAGGCCTAAATTAAGGATCTCAGAAATCCCCACTTTGTTCAGACCAGCTTGGGAACTAAGAACCAATATTAGCAGCCTGGAATGTTTATAGCTATCGAAGCTAATTACTGGGTGATTTTTTTTCTGGTAGCAACCCTCTCAATACACTGAGGAAACCCATGGCATCAGTCACAAGGAAACAGGAACAGTTATTTTTTTATTTTTTCTTGTTCCCTTTTCCAGCATCCGGATCACTTGAAAGCATGGGGATGAAGCAGCAGGTACTTGGCTAAAGAGCTTGTAAGTGAGAGTGGAAGAGGAATAATGGAGTAAAAGCCCCAATGGTTTCCTGCATGGGTCAGAACTGCAAATCACTTTTCTCCTCTCTAGGCTGATCCTTACCGAATTTAATCAAATGAGCACACACAACCCTTCTCCCCTGTTTGCTCAAATGCATGAAGGTGAGGGGATAAATTCAAGTATTTCTACAGTTTCTTGCTAGACTTCCTGACAGTCTAATACTGATTTCACAGTAGTAGTGGTAGCTGACCTTATTTTCTTTAGGAGAGGAGAAAAATACTATCCACATTTTTGTGAAAACATGTTCACATGCACTGCTTGTGGCAAACCCTATTTTAAAATACTCCTTTGCACACCCTCTGGCTACAGTGAAGCTGCCTAAGGCATCTAAAATGAATCTCGGGTCAGGCCCTGAATGCAATTTTCTGTCTCTTGGCCTTCCAGGTATGACATCTCCAAAGCTGGAAAGAAAGCAGAGCGCGTGATACTTCTCTAGCTATTGCAGCTCAGGAAGTGCATTCACGGTGGCTAAATGCCATGGGACTCCTGACACCCAGTGAGAGCTGGGAGCTGCCACACAGTTATTTCATGCTGTGGACACTCCTCTTCTGCCTTCAAAAGATTTCAGTGAAACGGGAGCATTTGCCTTGGCATTTTTCAACATGCAAGCCTAATTCGTATTATCCTGAGTGCAAACTAAGGGTACCTAGTAGGCCAGCAGTCAGTCTTGCTGCAGAGGTGCAATGAATTCTTTAACTTCTCTCCTTTAAGTTCTTCCTTTAACTTCTACTAAGAGTTTCTTTGTGTCTCATTATTTAGCAGACAGCATAGTTGAAAACATCAAATACATCACTCTTTTGTATGTAAAAGCTTCACACAGGATAGTTTATCATGTGGAAAATGAACTTATTTGTAAGTGCAGAAAAGGATATGAAATGGTATATTTATTACACTACAGACTGAATATTTGAGAGCAAATGGGCCTATGACAACTGTACAGTCTTTGGTGTCCCTCGTGGGAAAAATCAGCTGCCAGACTGAAGGCTTGGAAATATGATTTGCTGAATTCAACTGGAAATTAAACAACTACTGAGTATAGAGTGTTTGCACAGTATCAGGGAATAGGTCAATAAGGCAACGCTATTGCAATAACATACTGAGTTGGTATGAATATTCTGTCTTTACTCATTCTGACTCCAGTTTTATCAGCCAGCACTGCATTTCACTGGCTGGTGGAGCCTTGCTGATCAACTGGACAGGAGAGTCGGCAGCCAGTACCCACTTGGCAGTTCCTAGTCTGGCATAACCAAATCCAAAGTAGAGAGCAAAAGCTCAGGCATCCTGAGTTGTCTTTTAAACAGACAAGGCTTTTCAGCCTGAATGAAACACAGCTGCTTCTTTTTCACAGTGGCTGAATCTTGCTCTTACAGAATTAAGTAGAACGCAGCAGATCCTGAGTCTTTTCTTCTGTGCTTCTCATTTTTTCATACAGGGAATTTTCCCTGTTATACTGGCTTCCTTGTTCTTGATCAGGGTTTTCTTCTTATCTCCTTGGTGCTTGATGATTAATTACAGAACATAACCAAGTAGATGATGACTGAGAATTAGGAAAATGATGGGATGGTGTGCAGTAAACTGTCATCAAATGAAACAAAGACTTTTCTCCTCCCCTCTTCAAGATGAAACTGATCCCATCACAGGGATCCAGCAAGAGAAACTCTGTGACTCTGGACCTCACCCTGCCATTTCCAGACTGAGATGGGGTCTCTCTATTGAATCTTGCAAGTCTATAGTTCCCAGCATCTGTCCCTCTTTTTCGCCCATGGTTGGAGGGAAATAAAAGATTCACAAGCAAACATGTTAAATGCTGCAGCTTAAACCTTCTGGTGGTTATAATATAAACCCCCTCACTTAGAACGACACTGAATATGATTACATGCTTCAGATACATACATTATACATTAATCTGTGAGATGGATATAACTGCCAAGTGATGGTAGTTTATGCTGCTGTGCTACAAGGTATAATCACTGAGGAGTTGACAAAATGTCTGTGTGCTGCTCTTCCTGAGGGACTGATAACAACCAGCTAATGAAAGAACAACACTTGCCAATAGTAACTGCTAAAACTAGAGATGCTCATCAGCAGGAGTCCTTAGAAATCAGTACTTTTTATCGTCTGTCAAAAGAACAAGTTATGAATCTAAACACCGCACTAATTACAAAAAATGTAGCATTTTATTTATAGAATATAAGAGATTACCTAACAAATAAAATAGAAAATAATTTTTCTAGTATTAGAAACATTTCGAAGTTACCATTAGTCAATAAACCAAACCTGATTGTAAAGTAGGCGACATTTTGACATTTATTGACACACACCCACACTCAACTCTCAGAGTTAAGCATATAAGCCAGTAAACTGACCAGCTGTCTGCTCCTAAGTACATTACATTTAAACTTGCACTGAGATTTAAATCTAATGCAGGTGACCTGGAATTTGAATTTGGTTACCACAACACAGTGCATATCAATCTGTTCAGCTCAAGTGCGTGAAACTTCACTTTTGTTGAAACTTCATGGTGATGTTCTTTTTCTTTTTTTTTTTTAAAGATTTAAAGTTTTTCTAGTTTGTTTGTAATAAGTAAACATGAAATTTTTAAGTCTTGCATAAATCACGCACACACATAAATGTGTAAATGTGAACACTTTCTCTCCACTCTATCTTTTAGTTTTTTGGAACAGAAAGGAATGAAAAATCACAGGGTAAAACTGAACATCTGGATTGTTTCTTAAGCAGTGTTTAGTAATTAAATATAAGACAGTAGTCTATACAATTAGCTTCTTCCCTTAATCAGTCTGTTTATTCGCGACAACTGCTACCTTCCCCAATTGTCCATAATCACGTGTTCATGTAAAAAAAAAAAGCAAAGCAGCACTGAAATTCCTTTTAAATAGCTGGAAAGAGCTTCGAGCTGTTTCTAATAGAGCACATATTAAAGCTTAGAAGTACTGTGCAGCTCTCCTGCTGTACATTAGCTTGGTGACGGATGAACATGGTGTGGTGCACATAAGCATGTCACCCTGGCACCTTGAGCCTCTCTTTTCGGGAAGGGAAGACCTGTTGCAATACACAAAACACTAGAGAATAAGAAGGTAACTGGCCATGTGTCTTGACACTTCAGCTAACATGAATCATGTAGCAACAGGAGCTGGTGCTTGGAACTGTATCCCAAAAACACTGTGGTCTGTCCCAGCTGAGGCTGCTGGAAGACAAAGCTGAACCAAATTGCACAGTTCCCAAACTGCTGCTGTAAGAACTGACTGCTTCTTCCCTGGTATAAATGAACAAGTAAGTACAGACTATTCAGGGGCATTTTCAGTTATGGTGAGCTAGGGAGCTTTCACAGTGCTCTCTGAAAAGTTGCTTTCTCTAACCAGCATCCTGTGTGTTCCTCATGCAGTGATCTGCTGCCAGCCTTGCTGAGCTGGCCATGCTCTTACCCCAGTGGCAGCTACTTAAACGGGGGTGCTTAGACCTCGCGTTAACTAAGACATCACTCGCCTTCCAGCATGACTCTGAGACATGAACAGATGCTGCTATTGCCAGTCCCCTCAGAGAGCTGAATGTCCCACTTTCCCAGGTGCTGCCTGCACAATCGATGGCTGCCTCTCAGCTCAGGGTGTGCAGGGTTTGCACACAGACATGTGTGAGGGCACAGCTCTGACCACACACACGAGGCTGCAGCCGGTGCAGCAAAGCAGCCTGAGCCCTCACAAAGGAGGCCTCTATTACTTTCATATAGCAGGCATTAACAACTAACGTGAAGTCAGCCTGCAAAGCCTTGCAGCTCAGAGGCAGATGACCAAACACTAATCACGTGGCTGCCAGCAGCTAACATTAGCCAGGGAAAAGGATCTTAAATGAGTGCAACTTCTGTGTCATCACAGAGTTTTAGTAAGATCTCAGCTGGGAAATGGAGAGAGAATTAAAAAAAAAAAAAGAAGAAAGAAAGAAAAAGAGAGAGAGAGGGAGAGAGAAAAGTAATTTGGCAGTATCACAGGCTGCCTTGGTAAAATCCCTGAATTCTGCACTGTGGTGTCCAAGCTCAGAGACACTACCACTGATCTAAAAAAAAGCCTTGCTAAAGCACAGCCTATTTGTTATTACCCCTGCTGGGTATGGCAGGGTTTCCCTGAGTAGCTTGCTCCTCGCAGAGCCCGTCCCTCTACACACAGCTCATGTGTAAGGGAATTCTCTCCTGACAGAGCAAACCTTTGCTGCAATGGAGAAATGCAGTAAATTAGCACTCAGACAAATAATTTTGGGATTTCTGCAGTGTACCGAGGCTGACACATCCCACAACCAAAGGGATATGTGCTACACATGCACCACTTTTCTCTCATGCATCTGTTTCTTCACGTAGTTTACAACTGTGCAACCACCTCAGGGCTGATCTGCAGGGCCTTCTAAATAGGTCTAGCATTGAACCAAAATATTTAGCTCTTCAACAGCCTGATCTGCAATGGCAGCAGCATTGGCATTTGGAGCTGTATCTCTACTTACATATGGCAAGAAGCATTCTTCCCAAAGTGCCCAATGGCAGTGAAGTAACAGATAATGGCAAACAGCACTATGCACACCCTTTAGACTGCTTGTAAGTTACCAAGCATGACTTATTTTTTAAAATCAGAATGGTCCCTTATTTGTACAGGCAGAATTCTACAGCTGAGTCCCTTCCCTCTGCTATACAAATTTTATATTCAGTTGCACAGTCACAAAACACGGCTTTGGAAGGAATCCCCACTTACAACGAAAACCACATCAATATGACTAATCACAACAGCTGCCTTACATATCAGGAGTTTAATGGCTTCTGCTTAAAACCTTTAAATAAAACAGCTTGTCTACACATTTTTCACTAAGCAATACAACTAATTCCCATTTTTTGAAGAAGCAGCTTTAATACCCACCTGATGCTTCAAAGCCATGAGGCAGTACTTATGATCGTACTTGACAGAACACGCGCATGCTGCACATTTAGCCTGGAAAGGCTCGAGTGTAGCCTTTCAGATCTCATGAAGATTTAAACAAACCATAAAGTTATGTTTCTTAACAAAACTATGCCTTTTTTTCTACTCTGACCTAGTACTGTCACTACCAACAACAGTGAAAAGGTGTTTCTGTTGCAGTAGTAGGATTGCAGTACTTCTTGTGCAGGCATGTCTGGTCTGTGGAAGGAGGTAGGACCTTTTTCTCCTAATTCTATTGAAATACTATGCCTTCAATGACTGAAAGTTTCCCAGGGTTTTACATTGGGAAGGTACTTCCCTGCATGGCTGCTGCTTGCACTTAAAGCTTCACTGTTATTTTTTCGAGTGGTTAATGGACTGCCTTTATCTTTACATCTTCTGGAATCCTTGCATAGATCATCCAGTGGAAAATGCATTCACATGACATGTCTAAGTACGTGATTTGCTTTGTCTTAGCCTGGGAGCCTCTTTCTCACTTTCCCACTGACCTAAAAGAACAAGATGTTACCACTGGTGATGCTGCTAGTCTGACTGCCATTGGCTGAAGTAGAGCCCCTGAAAAAAAACACAGCTATCTCCAATGGCCGTGGGAGCTGACCTGGCCACAACAGAGGCAAATTTGAAGTCCAGTTCCTTAAAGCCTGTGGCACACATTAACGTGAGTCATCCCAACATCTGCTGAGTCTGTGTGCTGAAGCATTTGCAGGCTCAGGCCTTTGAATCCAGCTGAATCTTTAGAGCTTGTGTCTATTTTTCTGCTCTGTCTGTTGACTAGCAATCCTAAGAATCTGTCACTAGCAGGCAAAAATAGAAACGGGACAGGAAAAGCTAGGGACCTCAAAAGCATTTCTGGAATTTCAGTGCGGGCAAATCTCTCATGATGATCTAATGAAAGAACTGCCCTTGAAAGTGAAATTGAGAACTTTCAGATACAAAATCCCAGAAAGTCACAAAACAAAAGCCTACTGCGGTGATTAAAAATTACTTTGCAGAGAATAGTGATGGTAATGTGAAAATCTCATAATCTTTCAGAACCAGAGTAACCTGATAAATACCATGGGGGATTAAGAATACAGTCAGTTCAGAGAGAACTCTGAGATTGAAATAGTATTCTCAGAACAATTTATAACAAAGAAAGCTTTCCTCTTCGCGGGTCTGTAACAACACTGACAGATTCAAGGGAGGCTCCAACTGTAGAGAACTTAACTTTGGCCTGGCACAGGACACAAGACAAAACCTCAAGGCGTGTGATGGTAGATAATGTGAGAGCTGTGGAAAATCTCCAGACAATGGCCAATTCAGTGGAGGCATATGTCTGTCTCAGTTTCATGCTGTAGGAAATACAAGTTAGAGCAAGAGCTGTTGGTCTCTAAGCCACATGAAAAGAGGTCAAGCTTAAGGAAATTAGGACAGAGGAGATGCCACACTGGCTCGTGCAATTCTGTCCTCAATGGTGGCCAGTTGTAGCTGTTTAGGGAAAAAGTATAGGAAACAAAGAGCAGAAGAAATGAAATTCAGCTATGGATGGATTGAGCTGCTTCATTTTCGACTGTGAAATAACACAGAGTTCTGTATCCCACATTCCCAGGTTGTGGCAAGGGGGTGGGGATGGTTACAAATACTTCTGGCTTGTGTACTGTAACATTTCCTTTGATATAAATTAGTTTCTCTTCATGCATAAGCCATTTGCAACTCAGTCATAAAGGTCCTATGCTAAAATGAAAGTGAGAGAAATTCTGTCAGCACTCCCATACTCAAGAATAAATTTGTGAACGTAGGGAGAAGAGAGTTCCAAAGCAGCCAGTTACCCCATGGAAAGTATGCAATGCTGAGGACAAACAGCAAACCTGTCTGGGGTATGAGTAGATTCAATTGTAGGACTTTGAGCATTGTATCCTAAAACAATTGCCACATTTCCCAAGTACTTTTCTAGCGTAATGAAGGACTTCTTCTGTGAACCTATTTTCTAGGTTCTCCTTTTCTTTTATCCTGCTAGTGCAGGTACTGTGGAGGGACAGTATCATGGCCCCAAGCACTAATATAAATCCATCCTATACAGAAACAGACGTTGGATTGACCCTGGTCATCTGCTTCATTATTTGCTATGATCCCCACCAGCTGCAGGAGTTTTCTTCCACTGCCTGTTTGTTGCTAAGAGGACTTTGCAGAAACAGTGTTCTTGGGGAAAATGCACTGTATTTATGTGTGCAAATAGGTCATTTTGAAACATGGCAGGCTCAGCAAAATTTCTCCCTGAATGTCATCCCCATGCAATGCTTCCCAGCATGGACACGGCTTAAGATCCTTTAGTCAGTGTCAGCATCAACTCTGAGACTGCCCTTTTTAGTTAATTTTAGAGCAAACAGAACAAATGTGCATCAAAGTACCCCCACATGAAAACCCAGTGCCAGGAGAGGCAGCAGGGAACAGCTACTTCAGGGTCAACCCATGCTGCCTTTTCCACAATTCACAGTAAACGAAGGATGCTCAGGGACTTCCCGCCTTCCCACTGCATGTGACACAAATGCATTCTTTTGTCTTCCTGACACGCTGGTTACCTGAAGTTTTGTTCATTTTAAAAAAAGAAACAAAAAGAGATGAAAAGAAAAGCAGATCTCTGATATCTTTTTGCACAGGAGGCTGATTTGAAATGAAAAGTAGTGAAAATAAAATGAAGTAACTCCAGCCTTTCAGATATCTAGCCTGAGTTAATGACAGCTGATTTTCTTGGTACTCCAATACTATGATCACAGTCCCTTCTCCAGATGAAAGCAACAGAGCTTCACAAGACAAGACAAGTCACCCTTCTTGAACAGCCAGTGCTTTTAGCATTAGGTAGAGTAGACAATTTTCTGGTTGAGATGAAAACCACTGAGTTGAACAAAGGTTTCTTACCGTTAAGGACAGCGCCATGCAAACAAAAGTGAACTTCTTGATATGTGTCGCTGTGACGGTGCTGTTGGTGTTCACCAGTTTATTGCTGGGGTTATTCTAGGGCAAGAGAAAGAGATAGCGAGCATTAGCCTGGCTCCAGACTAGCGGGAGCTGCCGGCACCAGGGTCATGTGCTGGACCTGACTGTCTGTGCCTGTCCGTGTCTGACTTTGCTTGTTTGCTTTATAACCTGGAGCTTTCTGAGTACTTTGTACCACTACAGAACATTTTCCGCTTAAACTGACAGCAACTGCTGCTATGGGCACTGAGGCCTGAGTAATCTCCCTACTTCTCTAAGGAATAAGTCCTATTTAACAAATTCAGCTTTGAAAAAGGTTGGTAGCTCCTTCTAAGAAAACACCACATGATTTTTTTAACCTTAAAATTTGTAGCATGTTTTCACATGAAAAACAGGATTTTATTCCCCTTTACCACAAATTGGTACCAAATCACCAATGCAAGCATCCTTACTGATCCAATTAGACAAGTAGGTAATATAAACAAAGCTTCTGGAACAGCTGGCTCCATTAATGCAGTTTAATGAACAGAACATTATTAGGCCTATTAGATGTTCCACCTTGAACATGGGCTCTGTACTCACATGGCAGCGAAGTTTTATTTAAAGCAACAAAAGCCTTCTTCCAAATGTCTAATATAGCAAATGAAGCTGAAGATTTAAAATTGCCCTTGGGGAACACATAAAACCAAACTAAATGGTCTGTGAAAGGAGAGGATGGGATATCAAAGCAGGGTACCATTAGGAGCCCTTAAGCAAGAGGCTGCTAGGTCACCTATTGCATTTACCCTGGGACTGTTTGAGATACACAAGTTTGTGCACCTGCTGATAAAACCGGTACCGTGATGTACATTTATACACCCCTGATGTAATTTGAGTAGAACAGCAGTACCTGTCACACAGTCAGCCTCCTTTACTGGAGTTACTCATAGGAGAAATAGAACTGTTGCAGACACGTCTTGGGAGTGGAGCGCTGTGAAGAGTACATCATTCCACACACACTCAAGTGCTTGATGGAATTTTACCATTTAAGGCTTTGTTCTGATCAGTGCAGCAATTGCACCTAGATGGCCTCACACTCCTGCCTAAATACCTGCTTGGAAGTTTGGGTGCTTGAAGATGTAGGCAACCCAGACCCTAAAGCAGGAAGCCACTCCATCTGACCTTTTTGGAAACAGGTTATGAAAACTCTCTGTAAATGTTTTTTCAGGCATCTATTACTATTAATTGTGTTTCTGAAGAAATACTTTGCTACTGTTAGTTTTTACAGATGTGAGGATAGGCCTTGCTTACATCACTCACCAGTGTTTAAATGAACTTTTTGCTGCATGGCTCAACTTTCTAACAAGCCTAAAATAACAAAGAGGAAATAAAGCACACCCAAATCAAGCCACCCAAAAGGGCTGCTAAGAGAAAGCTTTCTCATTTGTTCCTACCTCACTGCTGCTATCCCTGCCCTTGCCATACTCCACCCTTTGCTCCAACTCTTGACCACGTACTCTTTGTTCGTAACTCTTACACACTGTTTAGTTCTCAGAACAAAACACTATGGGGATTCTGGAGTAAAAAGAATATCCATTCCCATCTAGTCATCAGATAAGTAGCATGCACAAATCTCACAACTGGTGTTGCTCTGAATCAGGTGGCAGGGTCCATTAAGAGTAATGGCATTATCACCACATAAAACAGCATACAGAGCACAGAACTAGCATATGCCTGCTCGCTTCCAATATGTCAGTAGTGACCCTTAACCTGAATGTAGCTGCTAGGCTGTGAGGTTGCTTTGGACACAAAGTCTCATAAAAGACTGAAGTAGGACCCTGCATCTCTCTTACAAATGTGAAGAGAGGTAATGATTTCCCTGTGAAGACAAGAATCTGACACTTCTCCAGTAGAGCCACTGAAGAGGGGCATCTCAAATCCCATCAGTCAGTTTGCTTCTGATGGCCATCAGCATTGCCAGCTTTCTTCCTGACAAAAGAAAATGGGAGTTTGCATGCAAACACACTGTTTTGGCTTCTGAAAATCACAGTGGACAACTTACAGGGTCCAGAAGTAAGAAGTGTTTCTATCTGGACTCTTCTGAGAAAGACTTAGCTTAAGGAAACAAAGCTTTTGAAAGGCACAGTGACACAAGGTGATGCATGACCGAGGGAAAAGCAATTCTCACAGCAATCTAAAAAATCCCACTGTGGGTTTCAGGTTTGGTATTTATTGTCTGAAAAGTACAGTGAAGGCATTTACACATATGGTTGCCAGGATAAGATACCCTTTATACTGCTGCTACCTCATTTTGTACATTTTATTACAAATTGCTCTTCAAACGTGGAACTAAAATTCCCATTAGTACTTTACCAGCAGTTAGATAAACTGCACCCATCTGTGCCTTACCCTAGCATTTTCTTCCTCACGTTGTTCCACAAGAGCCCTATAAGAAGCCTTTTAACTGAAATAAACAAATGGACAAATCATGGTCTAATCCTGTCACCACTGCAGTTGTCAGCATATCTTTCACCAGCTAAATGAGACCTGAATTTAGGAGTCTTAATTGCTGTTACTATTGCTTGGTAAAAGTGCATTTGATTGTGGCTCAGATGAAATGAGGTTAGCAGCCCCTGAGTTTCCTGTCCCAAACTATTTTTATCTTGCAGTTCATTGGGTTTGCATCTGCAGTTCCTTTTCAGTAGCATGGCCTCCGAGAAAGCCTGCATGTGGCATTTTATCTGACAGGTCAATTTAGTTGTACACAGGCAGGTTAGGAAGTTATGACTGATTTGACTTTGTGCTGGTTTTAAATCCTCCTTGGAAATATGGTGGATGATATTAAACAGCGCTTGCTCCAGTTAAATACATTCCAGAGGAAACAAACATATTTTTCATGAGTATTTGGAACCAGAAAGTTCAGTTTCTAACTGGTAAATAAAGAGAAGGAAAGGATCTGGCATTTGAATTTCAGAGTCACATAACAGTACTATTCTTTGCATAACACATGGGCTAGTGAGTACCAGTTATAAATCAGAGCAAAAAAAGAGACCAAACAAAATTAATTTTTGCTCTGTGCTCAGTTCCAGGAGCAGTCCTTGCATTCTTACATAATTACATGATTTACCAACAAAAATCTTCACAGCCTTGGTCAGCTAAGTCAGTACTACTAAAAGAATGTATGTTATCTGTGTTAGTGTCAGTCTATGAAACACCCTTTGCTAAATATTAACATAAGCAAATGAACCCAAACCCACTTGAGAGATAGCACAAAATCTGGAGCACAGACGTGAGTTTGCTCATTCAGTGATGACACTTTGTGAGAAATCACTTCATTACCTAAGTAGCTACCTCATAGTGAGGACTTTTTTTAATCCTTAAAAATACAGCACCTATCTATTCAAAAGGCAGCTTAATACCTTGTAACACAGAGCTAAGGTTAAAATCATAAATCGGACAACATCTTGAAGCCACCAAAAGCAAATTAATTTTAACTAGATTTTAAGAAATCCTATCAGTGGAACAACAAACAGAGAGAACTAGGAGGACCACACATGCAAAACCCCACAAGAGGTATTTATGACAGCCCCAACAGGGACACTCACCTTGTCAAAAGCAGGGTATACTGCTCTGATCTCTGTCAGCCAGCCATAGGGCATGTGTCCCACAGGATATGTAGCTGTCAAAATTGCCACTGCCTACGAATAGAGACAGAGAAATATGAACTTCAAATCTTCAAACACAATAGTTAAACTATTAAACTAGTTAAACATAGGGTGCTATTGCCCACCAATATCACTACACTGACCTTGACACAATGCAAAACCAGATAAGGGACTGGAAGCTTTTTGTTTCAGGAAGACCACCTAAATGGCTGTCATTTGGCCTGGCATTTTAAGCTTATGAAATATTTTTGTGCCATGAAGTATCCTAAGTCAGCCTAGTCATTTCACCATCACTCTGATACTCTGAGATGATAGTTAACTTGAGCTGTGGTGCACCCCTCAGCCAGCCCAACACCTTCCTCCCATATTGCTCCTGAATTATTTTACCTGCAGATACCTGAGCAGCAGAAATGGCTTGCAGCTCACAGTAGTTTTGGATCATATTGCATAATTTCAATTTATATATATTTTACTTGGATACTCATAAGTAAAATAGCTTGAAGTAAGATAGACAGACTACAAATCAGTGGACCTCAGTGACTGACTGAGTTTGGACACCAATCTGACTGCTTGGGGGCAGGAGGCATTTACAAGACAAAAAAATCTCCCTCTCCCCACTTTGGTGCTCATTAATGAACACCAGACAAAAATAATTCCAGATGAACATTTTTCTCATAAGAAACAATTCACTGCCTGAAATTTTAACACTAGGCCCTTTTACACTCTCACAAGTACAGTCCAAGAGTTTTATCAAAGACATAAGCTCCCCCACATATTAATGTATGAAAGATTTTGGTGATGTTTCTGACTGCTGAAGAAAAAGTCCAAATACATGTACTTCACGTCTTTCATGTAGGAAGGGTGTTTTGGAGCTCTTCCTGTGGCTGCTTGTAAATCTACTGTCACTCCAAATTTTCTAGTCCTCAGAGCTGAAGTATGGATCTGTGCTGAGAACTGCCTGACTCTCTTAACTCTAGAAATCAAAGTACTTGGGTGCCTTTTGTCTGCAGGTTCAGATGTGTTACAATCCACCTAAACTCTGATTCATTTTACATCTGGCAATGGTAGCGTTAGGAAAGACCTTTTTTAACTACTGCTGGCTGTGTTTCACTCCTAAACTTTCAATATACATTTTCTTGATTATCTGAGTCCATTTTCCCATTATAGATGTAACTGGTGTCTTTGCTTGGTTAAAAGATCTGTAGCAAGCTAATTTGTTCCGTGTGCTGTTTAAAAAGAGCGGGGAATGTAGTGATATCCACATGGAAGAAGAGAGTGGTATAGATCCTTCCCTGCTAATAATAGCTTCAATAATGTTTAATGTACCTTGAAAAACTAATTGGTTCAAAAAAAACAAATTGGAATTTTGAGATAGTACCCTTTTTAATTGCACACCCTCCCATTATTGTATTTTCAGCAGAAATTCCATCTGTATGAAACCTAACTAGGTTAAATCAAGTAAGGAATATAAAAGATATTTTGCTTATTTTTATCATGAAGTCCAAAAAGACTGCAATGACACAGTATCTGTTAAAGGAAAAAGTATTTCACTACCACATTTTGTATGTTTGTATGTAAAGTATTGAAGCTTTTAGCAGTGATTTTTTTTCCAGTATTTTTCCTCAATTGGTATGATTCCAACATATATGCATGAAAGCTTTCCTAAATGTCTAGCACCCGTATTTGACAGGTGAAAAAGGCCCCTATGAAAGCCACCACCGAAGAGGTAGCCCAATCACCATAACTGTGTTGGCAGTCCAAACAAAAGCAGTGGGAGATGGACAGTGCAAGTGGATTTGTGGTCCTCATAAACATGTTACAGCCTAGTCCTTCACAGGAACTCCCTGTCCACACTGAAAGCTGCTGCTGTTATTGAATAGGGGACCTGTAAAACTTCTGTGGATGCCGATGCTCCGGACACTGATGTTATCTCTATTGCCAGCACCTCCCTTTTCAGACGCAATTATTTCAGAAATCAGAGAAAGTTGGAATGTGACCATTACTGTTAGTGTAAAACTGCCAGCAAATCACCAGCTGTGACATGTATTTGCAGTCGTCCTAATAGCAACAAAATGGAACGGGCTAGCCGTGAAATGTGATGCATCTGAAATCGAAAGTCACCAAGAAATGCAAAACTGATCTTTGCTAACCTCTGGCTCCCCTTGTACAGAGACCACGGTTAACACATAGACTGATCCCTGAATCACACATGTAAAAGTGTTAAATTTCCTAAGTTCTCTTTTCACAGCTGTTTATTTATCGTCTCTGGCACCTCCTCAGTGAGTGAAATACACAGTATCACGTATGACAAATTAGCAGCATTTCTTTGAGTTTTTCTTTTCATTTAGTATCTTACAGCTTTGCTTATCCTATGACTGTATGCATCTAGACATCCTCGCATGAAACTGGCAGCAGAAGTCCCCCAGACTTCTTAAGAGCACGGGTCAGCTCATGGTGAGCACTGGTGAAGGCTCTGCATTACAATCAGAAATCTGTCTCCCAACAGCTGTAGGAGACTTACTGGAGTAATCTGAAATTCCTAAAGAGAAACAGTCCTATCCCAACCAGGAGACAGATTTTTTTTTATATGTGCTTTTCTATGTCTCTACACTGTTCTGTGTGATGCACTGACTGCTAACAGTAGTTTCACAACAGTTTGCACAGCCATAAAGTATACATGACAGGAAAGAGTAGAACATGGGACTACTGAAGACTGCTCTAAAATCTCTGGGATCCGAATGATCCAGATTATATGTACCTATGTGTAGAGCATGAAAACCTGGGATGCAACCACAGTGAAAAAATTCTACTGGTCTTGTTGAGGATGAGGTCCCACTAGACCAGGCAGAAGGGCTCATGGTGAGAGTCCAAGCAATCTTCTTTTCAAGCACAAAAAGAGCACTAAACAGAAATGTACTTAAGACAATTTTTTCTTGTCAGCTTGGCTGAGAAGAGAGGCAGAGAGGTAATGCCATGTAAATGATCATTTGCAGTAATGGAGAGCACTGACTCTTACCTCTGTGGCTGCGGAACTGCCACCTAGGTCCCGGGAGACAAAAAGGTTCACAATGGGCCTACTTATTCGCTGAGTTGCCAAAATTAATGCCAAAGGCCACCAGAAACTCAGCATTTTCCTTATTGTAGCTTCTCCCTGCAACACAGGGTAAAAAAAATGAAGTCTGTTTGGAAAAAATACATGCAGCACAGGACCAAAAGCATGGAGAAAGGTTTTCTGCTTTTCCCACCCATTGTCAGTTTGGTACATTTATTTCAACAATTTTCAATGTGAGGAGCCTAAAATATTTTCACTCATGTTAGCAATACTGATTCAAAAGAAGATGTGTCATGGATCTCAATAAATAATGCATAAGGTATCTATCTGCATAATTTGTTCTGACTACCAGACAAAGCTACATGAAAAACAATATGACATTTGAAGAAAAAGAGAAATTTTGATATCTTCTTCCATATGAACTAATATGAACTAAGGTGTTCACTTAGTTCATGCTGTGCTGTCGTACAGCTCAGTACAGAGGTTGTCAGTAGACACATCCATACCATGGAAGGCATTGTGTCACATGTGCTGTTGCTGGAATAATTTCTACCATGCCTCTTTAAGTGAAAATATTTTTTCCTGCAGGACAGAGAGAAGGCCCTTCATGCACAGTGGTTTAATGCAGTATTATAACACAAAAAACCCCCAAGTTTAAAATGACTGAGTTTGAAAAAATACAAGTATGAAGACATACCCCCATTTCAGGCCCACTTCTGTCAGGAATAACATCATGTATGTTCCTGTAGTATCCGAGGCATAGCGTGGTACATCGGACAAGTGCTCCCATGTATAAGGACAAGATTGGGATCAAGAGAGGCTCCCTGCACTCCAAGTGACTGTGAAGCAAAATGGCTACAAAAACAACCTGCAGAGCAAACAGATGATTAATAATTTGTCTGTGTGTTTCTCCAGGGCCAACACATCTCCTGTCTGATTCCTACAAAATCCATCTGAACCAACAACTTGCACAGCTACAGTATCTATGTGACTTGAAGCTTAGAAACTTTAGTCAGGGCCCCCCAGTATTTGGTCATACTCATGAGAAGAACAAGAGTTAAATCCGTACTCTATGAAATGGGACTTGAAGGTTGGGCAGGTGTCAGACTAGAATCCATAAATAGGAGAAGGTTGGCATGAAAGTCTGGCAAGGTCTGGCAGCAAGCATGTGGCTGAGTGTCACCCTTCCCAGGAGGATGTGCTATTCTGATACACGCTGAGGCTGGAGACATGCTTCTACGGTCAGCTTCCAAGCCCTACTTTTTTTTTTTTTTTTTTTTGGTAGGGGGGAGGGTAGTGGCAATTAAAACCCCAGATGTTTTAAAGTATTCACTTCAACATTTAGGAGCAGGAAGTCTTATGTCAACCTAATTTTCAACTTTTTCAAGTGAAATTTCACTATTTCATTATTTGCTCTTCAGCTGAGTGCCACATTAATGTAAATTAAATGGGAGATTTTGGCCTAATGAACAGCTCATAATTCGGCCTCTTAAGACTAAATGCTCAATCCATAAAATGTAAAGGAATTGATTAATATGATATTACTCTCTTTGGTAAGTACAGAGCGGATGACATGCCCATTGAATTCCAAATGACTCTGGATGAGGGGCACAACTGGAAAGCCAACCGTGTTTGGTGCTGTGAAGAGCAGAACCAAGAAAACCCTGCCAGGACATGCTAGCATTCAAGTGAGTTACAAGAAATACAAGACACATTGTTCAGGTGCAGGTTCTCTCCTTCACTGCTAGAGCTGTAGAAGTAGTTAAGAAAAACCACGCTCTGCGAATGTTCCTGAGGCAGGCCACAGTGCTTATGAAGGTTTGCAAAACTGCTCTTTTGAAACCTACAAAAACATTGCTTTTCAGTAAATAGAAGCAAAGTCAGTCACAAAGAGTGTGCACATGAAGCTACCCAAGGAAAACTGGCTACTGCCTGTGCCCCTATTCCCTGTGTAGGGCGCAGATGTAGATGTAGAGTTCTGGGGTATGACAGCCACAACTTCTTGTGTTCTGGATTTGCTCTTGCTCTGTGTAGTATTCTGTTGAAAGAAGATGACAGGTGTCTTATTCTTCATAACCCTGGCACCCCACTCAGCAACCGCTGTGGAAAGGGCACGGCCAAAATAAGAATTTGTTTCTGTATTTAGCTGCACATGACTCGACACGCACCCAGGGTCAGGAAACTTTGTAGGTCACATCGGAACAAGGGCAGACCCTGAGGGTTAAGGTCATTTACAGTAATTGGTATTATCTCTGGGGATTTAGTGCAGTACTAGTGGGGCAGACCTGACAAATACAGAGTAGCAACTGACTGAAAGGGTCAACCTGGTTCATGGTTTCCTTATGTTTAGTGGCAGGAAAATGCTAGGGAAAATTGAACTGAGTGCCACTGACTTCATATTTCCTTTGATGTTGTACTGTTTTATCCTCTTCCTTATCCAGCCATTACACCATTCAGCTGGTAATGGGGCAGTAAGTGCAGCAACTGTTTACAGGTTCGGGGGCTCTTCATTTCATAATATTTTTATATGTTTTCAAAAGAGGGCTGTATATTGGTTATTAAATGCTACAACACTGGCCATCATCAGTGTGTATGAATGTCGTTTTTTCAGTGTGCCTAATACAAAGCAACAGGACAGTTAACACCTCCCTTTTGAAAGTTAAAAAAAACCACTTGGTCTTCTCTGCATCAACCAGGGGTTATCACCAGAGACCCCTTCTGGTGCACTTCTGAGCCTTCACCTTTTGGAACAGTAACAAGTACTCAGATGGTGGCTTACACTGCATTTCCCAGGATTAGACACCATGCGCAAAACTGACAGGTCAGCTGGAGAATCAAGCCTTCACCTCCAACTCAGGATTTCACTGGAACTGTGCAAAGTGCTGGGGAGAATGTACAGAGAGAGAAAGATCTCTTTCAAAGCACTCTCTCAGCCAGTAGCTGATTGGTAGCAGCCAGTAGTCTCTTTGCCTGACCTTTCTTTTTCCCAAATGTACACATGTACATACAAAACTTGTTTCTCAGCCATTATAAAACAGGGCTGTGGAAGTGCTTGAGGACATGACCCTAGCGAAACAGTCCTGGGAACTGACTTGATCCAGTCAAGTGAGACCATCCTAAACCACAACTGTCAGCAAACAGCCTTCACATGATGAAGAAACAGTCAGAGGGCAGCACACAAGATTACTTCCTCTGGGGTCTTGCTCATGGAAGAGATAGAAGGCACATAGAGATTCTCTGTACAAGAGAGTTCCTGTTTAGGAAAGCATCTGGTCCATAACACAATGGGAACAGTGAATTCTATGAGGAGCCTTTACCTGAGCTATGACATCTGAGATGGAGGCACATCCCACCAGGAAACTGTACTTGTGTTTCAGCAGAATCCCAGCATGGGTCCATGCCTGAAAAAACCCAGAGAAAAGTTTGGGAAGTGATTATGATATTGTGAATGATTTCAGGTCCAAGAATGCTGTTTTCTAGTTTTTACATTGTACACAAACAACCCACAAGGCTCTTTTCTACCAGCAGCATCTGGTGTGAACGTGGGCAAACATTAAGCCATTAATGCAGAGAAAGCACTGTTGCAATGAGTTCCTCATTGCCAGGCTGGCAGGGAGAACGGGAAGAAATTTAAAGACTGTATAGAAATTTCTGAGCACATCTAGTAAGAAATCAGCCCTTCATAAATCAGATGCTGCACAGGATGAATTATCATAAATAATCTAATAAATAATCATTCACCAGCTGGATGCAGCTCTGAAGTGTAATATTCATTGGCCCACTGAGTTATACTGAGTCCTGTCTGGAAAAGAAAACTTAATGATCCAACTACTTTTTATTGTACACAACTGTAAAGCAACTGTTTCAAGCAGAAAAAGTGGTGAGAAAGTGGTGGAGGCACTGCCTTGAGAAGGTTATCCTTTACTAGTTTTACACAGAGGTAGAGGTGTTAAAGAGAGTTGCCACATTTTCACGTTGTGTAGGCCACTGGCAGTGAGCCTGGCAATCTGGGAAACAGCAGCTCACCCCAAGTGTGGCTCTCTTGCCCAAGCATTTGAGATATACTTGACTTAGCTGTGCTTGCAAAAACTGACGGTAAGAAACATCTTTTCGACAAATTTGCTTTGAGAAAATATTGAGTTTATTCCTTGTGAGCTCTGCAGGTAATCTGGGAATGCATGGCAAATCCAAATCTTTCAATACAAATCGGAATGAGGTCACATACAGACAACCAGTGCAGCTCGTCACAAGATGATCAGTGCTTTCCAACATGCACATACTGTAACTCTAACAAGGCAGCTGAGGTTTTGGACATCTGTCGTGATCTCTGGATGTTTAAAGTCCACTCAGATGCCTTCTCCATGTAGCAGGAGATGAGTCTAGGTATATCCAGAGTTATTGCTTACAAAGGACACACCTTACTTCTGCATACTTCAGTTTCCCATCAGGTAACAAAGTTTGTGACCTAATGTCACAAGAAACATAACATTAATATAAATTTTCAGTTCTGAATCAGGCACTCACCATGGCATCCATAAAAGGGAAGGCAGCAAGATAAAGGAAGGCCCTCCGAGTTTTACTTCCCACTGATTCATCCACATGGTGCAGCTTATTAATAATGTAATACCCCAAATCACTATATGCTGTGGAGAAACAAGAATAAGAATGAAAACCAAAGGTTGCATATGGACTCTTGGGTGAGATGTTCAGAAGTACCTGAAAGACTGTGATGCCTTGCAGCTCAGACACACATCCACTTAGCAAACAGCTGCAAGGGCTTCAGATATTGCAGCCTTGCCAGCTGCTGTTTATGACTAAGAAGTGCTCTCATGGTTCTTTTTAAAGTAACCTTTGGCAGAGGAGTGATAACAAATGGCTGGATTGGGAGATGGGTCTAGTAAGTGCCACATCTGTTTGCTAAATGAACACACTGGTACTCCAGAAAATCTACTGCTCCTTCATTAAATCAAGGCTCTTTGTTAGAAAAGCTGTTTTCACCAGGCATTGTGTATTTCATGGGATATAGTGCCTCATAAATGCTGAAACCATCTATTATCATTGCATTCTCATGACATTACCTGTAAACCTGCCCAAAGCTGTAAAAGGATACTGTGATTTGTGATGGCATGCAACAAATCACACTCATTATGCCTCTCCCTTACTCTGCCTAATGACCACCTCTGCCAGGACCTGTCAGGACATTGTGCTTTGCTGTGTAGTCCCTAGGCAGCCTTGACCTGCCTTAGTTTCCCTCCTTATCTAGACCCAGCACCTCAGGATCCATAAGTCAGTAAAGGGCACCTCTGGAAATCAGGGTGTTCCCACTTCCGATTGCCAGTATGTTGCTTCGCTGTCCTATTTCAACCCAAGACAACGTCTAGTGTTGGACAACACTCTCTGTCCAGGTGTCTCTTCCCAAAGTGCTGGGTTGAAGACAGCACAGACACAGGGAGTCGTCACACAGCTCTCTACAGAACTGCTTACAGTTCTGTTAGTACCCGTGTTATCCAGCCGGTTTAAGAACCCCAGAGTCCTCTCAATAACCAGGAATAACAAAGGCTGTGACTGGAGTCTGAACTATGGAAACAAATATAACATGCAGAGTTAAATAATCCAAATCAGTTTTAACCTTTTATAAACTATGTTCTAGACCTGCACCTCATTACCTGATTTCCTCTATACACTTGCAATAGCTGTTAAAAGAATGATTAGGCTGTAAGGCCGATCTCCCAAGGCAAGTAATGGCAGAATTATTTGTGCCTGGGGAACCTTACTTCAGTTCTCTCCTACTTATGTATTTTCTAAGTCAGCTATTTCAAATGTGAACATCTATCTGATTTTCCATTTATAACAATTCTTTTATCTTTGTACAGATCTTCATATAGGGTATTTCAGGGCTGTGGTCCTTTTCATGCATGCAGGTCTCATAACTGGATTGACAAATGCTAACATTAGTCATCAAATTCAATCTTCTTAGCCTAAAACTGTCTCTCATAACTCATAAATAGTATTTGGAAGCAATTAAAGAGGAGTTTAAGTTAACATTGTTTTGTGATGGCTTAGAGATACAGCAGTTAAATGATTAACAGAACTGAAAAGACTATTTGAGTTCAAACAAGACAGTGCAAACAAGATAGTAAAATAAAATAAGGTGGTATGACAGCACTGTGAACAAGCACAAGCCTCATTCCAGATAACCAGGACTGCCCAAAACAGGCTAAAAACATTAAAAACTCCCCCTTTCCCTATGCTGGTCCCTATCTATATGTCTTTCACCTGAACTCTGTTAGACTCACAGTCTCCAAATTCACTCAGTAAACCTCAAGTTGCTTAGCCATCTTCCTGAGGCACTCCCAGCCTTGTTTCCTTTTGAAGGGGGTTGGGGAAGAATTTTAAACCAGGACTCCAACCTTTCTTCATTTTAGAGAAGGCAGTTTAGTCCCTTAAGTGTTCAGGTGCTTGTTGCATTTCAATCAAACATCAAGCACAGCCTCTTTATAGTTTTGCATGAATAGCCATGTGCCACTCCTCACTCAGTGTTTTGAAAACTTTCTGCTATGAAGGGATTTTTGCATGGTAAATTCTTGTGGAAAGATGATTTTATGGCAGGGCAGTACATTGATGTTTCTGAATCAACTTATTTCAATGAAGGAGAGAAGTCTGGAAGGTCTGTGAGGCAAGCCACGTGTGAAGGTCACATTAATTGAGTTTTCTCTTAGGTTCCGTTGAGTGTGCTTTACACTTCTGCACAAAAACTTAAAAACTGCTGCAGGAAACACAACACCTTATCCTCCACTTAGGGACCGAGAATCGTAGTCCAGGCGCTGAGGAGCCTGCTTCTGGGGAGGGGCCACCTCCAGCAGTGCAGTGCTAGAAGCACAGCACGCTACACTAGTCACCCTTCCCTGCTCTCCCTGCTCTTCACCTGTTTTAAATGAGACTTTAAAGTGTTTAGAATGTGAGTAATAAGTAACTTTTCTGCCTCTAAAGGCCACTGAGGTTTTTTTTTTTTTTTTTAACTTAAAGTTTACTATCACAGAAAAATTCACAGAATCTGAGGGTCAGAGGCTGAACTACTCTCACTTCTAAGAAAAGGGTTGCAGTTTATTGGCAGGGCACTCTCAAGGGACTTATACCATTACAACCCACAGAACCACACTTTTAAGATTTCTAGGGATATCAGCACTGAGCTCTGTAAGCTTCAGAGATTTTTTTTTTTCTCTCACCATCAAAAAGAAGTTTAACTGCACTTTTTAATGTGGTTTTGGTCTTAAATTCATAATGGTTAAACTTAAAACATTATTTTCAAAATAGCCAACTATCTCACATGTCAGTGAAAGCACACAATCACTTTTGCTGATGTCCATGAATGTTTCCATCCTCACAAAGAAAGACTCAGCAAGCTGAGATTCACTGACAAACATACAGGCATGTGTCACTGAGCTGTGAATCAAGCAATTGCTGATGCAATTAGAACTTAACCTTGGCCAACCTTACAAACTTATTATGAAGAATGGTACAAAATTAATAACACAGACAACAGAGCCAGAGACTATTATATGAATCTAAAGCAGATGGCACTTCCCACTTCTTGCATCACTTCAACCAAAACAGAGAAGTCCAAGTCCAAGACAAGCTGCCTGTTTGCTCTCCTCTAATACCTCATTTGTTTTGCTATGTCTAAGGATCAGTTTTGCTACAGAAGTTAAGCAGGAATTCTTGCTTTTGGTTTTTCCGGTAGAGTTTTAAGACCCAGAAGGTCAAGAAATGACACTGAAAACGGTGCACCTAATTGGATCTCCTGGTCCCTACACCGATTTCTCTAACAAGCCACACAAACTTCAGATATTCTTAAAAAAATACACTGCTAATGATGCCAGCAGCCTCACACAAATAGCTGTGCTGTAGTTATTTTGGAGCTGACTACTACTGAGCATGTCATACTTAAATCATAAAGAAAAAACTCTCAGAGGAAGTGATACTGTTTACTTCCAGACACGGAGCTACACATGTCAAAACGACCTTTACCAGAAAAAAAAGACCAAAACATGATTTTGGGTTAAAGAGTGTTCTTTCTAGACACATTCCATTTACATACTTTGCTGCCAGTTTTAAAAATGAACTTGGAGACTTGAGACGTAACAAATCTATTCTGATGCTTGTTGGAAAGATGGTTCACATGGCCAAAACTGATGCTGATCAGAGTTTCTCAATCACAGAATATTCTGAGTTGAAACAGACACACAAGGACCATCACACAAGGACCATCAAGCCCAGCTCTTAAGTGAATGGCCTGTACAGGGATCAAACCCACAACTTTGATGTTATTAGAACCATGCTTAATGCACTGAGCTAATTTGTTCAGCTAAGTGATTTGGGCAGATAGGAAAATACAAATGTGAACAAATAATAGTAAATCTTCATTTGGAGGTGCCACAGGGTATATAGATTTCTTTATGTCTTTGGTTAGCCTGAATTTAAAACAGAAGAGAAAGCCTCTGTTTTCCCCTTGTGAAAGCTCAGATGACCAGAGTGTTTAAGGTGTGTTTGTGATTTAAGAGCGTTTGTGATTTTTTTTCTTTGCTTATAGCAATACATGAATTAAAAAAAAACAAAACAGCTTAGGAGCATCTCAATGCAGACTGATCACTGCAATCATATTTTTCTGTGCTCAGCTCTAGTTCCAAAATTGCATTAGTTGATTTTCCCAAATCTATCAATGACTTTTGGTATCTGAAATATCTTCATATAAGCCAACATGTAATAAGTCTCAAAATTAGCCTGTTTTAACTGAAACCCAATCACTGCTATCCAAAAGTGCTTTGGTCAGGGGGTTTCTTTCTTTGTCCTGAGTACCTCGTTGAGAAGAAACTGCCCCTGTTGTGGGAAAAGGGTTGGGGCAGCCAGGAAAGCATGTTACTGCTTTAACAATGACCATGTGAAGATGCTGCAGTACGACAAATTTTTAATGAATAAAATTTTATTTTTATTTAGAGAGGGGGAGAGGGGGAAAGCAGCAAGCCTTGATTATATTTTGATTTGTGTTCCTGTGCTGTCACTTTGTTCCATGGCAAAATGTTTAGTATACTCCAGTACAGCGGTCTTGTCAGAACAAACCTGACTAAAAAAAAATACTTCAGCTTGTCATAACCCACTCTGTAACTCCTTGTCTCTGGAAAATTCCAGTAGTGTTACACTGGAATTCGTGGGATTACACCTATGTCTCACTTCTTGTGGAGACTTTTAATGTACATGCAGTGATCATGCACGTGGGAAGTTCAAAAGTATCAGTGGAATTGCTAGGAACTGCTGAAGTTTTCCCCTGTGCAATCCATGGCCCACGCGCAGCAGCCTGACAGTAATAAACGGGCACAAAATAAATCCCTCACGTGTCCTGTGCCTCCAATCTGCTATCGATTACTGAAGTTAACCTACACTTAAATTTACTGGTTACTAAAGTTCCAACCTTCTTCTCCTGGTCATGACAATGATCCATCATGGAGTTTTTAACCAGGTATAGTAAAAAGCAAAGAGGATCTTTTCTCAAAGTAACTGTTGTCTTGTCATTTCCAGAACTACTGAGTTGTTCAAAAGGAAGTAAACTTTCTCAGTATAGTATTTCTCCATAAACCAGTGAAAAGTGGAACAATGGTGTTTTATTGCCAAAGAAAATGTGCATGCCGTTCATAACACTGATGTTAAAAGGACTCACTTAGTATGGAGGGCTTACCAGCAGCACTTGAGAAATGTATTATATTAGTATAATGTTATATAAATTAGCTTCCTCCTCTGTCAAGCTGGCAATTTAGTAAGATGTCAAAAATACGCATAGACAGGCTTTGCATCTTGAATCCCTTTTCTTACAGCCACCAAAAAGCCAATCTCTGAAATAACAAGGCACTTTAGACCCTGGCTCCATAGTGAACTTCCCACCAGGAAACTAACTGGAGGCAGTAGCTGCCCTCAAAGTAGCCCAAGGAAAGGAAGGCAAATACTATATTCTATTTCCAGATCACATCTGAAACAGCAAATCCAGGAATACTGTACTGACAAGGTTTACAGCAGCATTGTAAGTGGGATGAGAATATGGTTTCAAATCCCTTTGGCCAACTTGGTTCTCAGTTGTTACTGCTACCTGTACAGGGGAGCGATAGGAGCTGCTGATGAGCACTTTGCAGACCTTCAGAAGGGTGTGGTTGGGTGATGACTTAGGGACCCAGAGCTTGCAACTGTGAGTTCAAGTGGTTTAGCTCAGCCAGTCACTGGCACAGAGGATTGTGTGAGCCCCAGCAGGGAAGCAGCAGTGGGGAGCTGGTGCTGAAGCAATGAAGCATGAGTCAGGTGGGTGAAACGGCCTGGTTTGATATTTTCCATGAGTAGAGGCTGCTGTTTGTGAGGAGCTGTGTGTGTAGACTGCAAATAGTCTCTATCACAGTTGGAAATGTGGTGATTCATTGTGGTCACTGTGTTTCGATCACCACTTGTTTTCTTCCTTTTGACTTTGGTACTCCTTATTCCATTGGGCTTTTTGTTTTCTGTTTCTTCCTGGGCTTTGACAGTCCACGGCAGATAGACATGTCATCTTCCTTAGCCCGATATTTATGGCATGTGGAAAAAATTCAGTTCCCTAAGTGTTATTTGTTTCTCTTTTTCATCCACCAAGCATCAGTAACCTGTATTTGTGTTTCCTGCAGATAGCCTGTGATAGGCTTGCAGCTGCTGGGGAGTACTTGCAGGTCCTAGGAGGCTGCCTGTCACTGGACTCCTCTTCTTCCTGCTACGCAGGCTGTGCATCTGTGGGTCAGAGCAGAATAATCAGCACTTGAAACAGGTTCAAAGGAAACTTGGAACATAAAATTTGGCAACATCACCCAGGCAATTGGTGCTAGAATCTGACTAACTCCATTCCCTCAGGCGCTCTGCCAGTCTCTGCTGTGGCCTTTGCATATTTTCAGGCATAGGCAAGTTAAAATACCAAAAAATATTTTGCAGTCTGTCACCATAAAAAGCTGGAAGATTGTGTGCAGCCCTTTAATCCAGGACTTTAAAGCATGGTAAGCACAGCCTCCTTTTTTTCCCAGTATCTGCAGAGGGCATTTCAGAGGTTCTGAACCCAGCAGGGCTCTACTTCCAGGCAAAGGCAAGAAACTTAGCTGACAGGTTTTCCAACTCTTGTTCCAAACACCTCCTTTCAATAAGAAGTCACACATGGAAAATCCAGTTATGCCTTTCACCTGGAAATCTGATAGTTACACTTTAAACTTTCTTAAAATCTATCCTTGCTTAAAATAAAATACTGGATGACTAGAAAATAAGTTTTTATCCAGCTGGCAAAGGCAAAAACTTTGACCAGGACTGGCAGGAAAGCAAGTGAGCAACTAGGAGAGCAGCTCTGGAGGCTGAAGAAACATTCCAGGCAAAGAAATATGAGAGCCAAATGTACAAATGGCCCAAAGTTTATAACACTGACTCAATAAAGCGGCCTCAAATGTAAACATATTTAGGAAGTTACCAATTGATATCAGTGAATTAAATTAACTTGAATGCATGGATTCAGCTTATAAAATTAGCAACAGTTTATCCCTGGCACAGAGTTGCCCTGGCTAGTGAGCCATTACTGTAAGCATTTTTTATGACCATAACATGGGGCAAAGCTAAAAAGCACATGGCTTGCAAACCAGTGGTGGAATAAGAGATACGATGGTCAAAACAAACTGTAGTGCTTGGGAGGCACATAAAGCTGGTGAATATAGCTGGCAGCCTCTTAAAGGATAAGAGCAGGGGGCATTTGTATTTACCAGATGGATCTTGTACCTACTCAGGCAAGAACTGAAGCAGACCTATTCTATTCTATTCTATTCTATTCTATTCTATTCTATTCTATTCTATTCTATTCTATTCTATTCTATTCTATATGATCAACTGCAGCACATGTTGCTCTTGAGATACTAACAGCCTGATAATGAATGCTGCCTCACTTCGAGGCCACTCTGAGATTTCACAGCAATTCAGGATATTGACATTACACTCGCATTTTTCAGTTTTCTGTGATGGAATGACCCCCTAATGGTGGTGGTGATCCAATCCAGTGCTACAGCCTGTCAACCGACACATGCCTCCATAGGCTGCCACATTACCTCCTCCCTCCCACCCCTTACAACTCCCAGCTTTTTAGGATTTTACCTGCTCAGTGCAGTGCACTATCTGCTTCTTCCTCCAGTGTCTCCTGTTCCTCGTGCTGAGGTCCAGAGGTTTCAGCTCTGTAGAATGACCCAGATGGTGCAGAGAATCTGGTACAGTTCTTGGAGAGGGTGAAGTTAAAAGTCTTCCAAGTTAAATGGCTTTTATTGCTGTGGCTGCTGCTTGAGTTGATATCCCATTTTTCCAGGCTCTCAAAAACTGGAAAATCCTGTGGCTGTCTTACTTTTAATGTTCAGTTTGTGTCTGCTTGTGTATTTTCTTTGTTTCAGAGTACACTCAGGGAGTTGGTCTCAGTTTGGTATAAATTGCTCTTAGTATCTTCTTCTTCACAGATTAATTATTCAACAGAATTGGATGATGACTAGCAGCAGTAGAGAATACTACCTGATATTTTATTGAAGATGCTGGCACCTACCTGCTGAGAGTTTTGTACTGTGAGATAAGTAGCAAAGGAATAGTTACAGAGGGAGTACCCCAACAATGCCACCAAGAACTGACAAACAGCCCTACCAAACACACCTTGAAGTCCTGCCAAACCAACCCAGCAGATACTGCTAGCTGATCGTCACTACCTAAAACAGTAACACTGAGCTATCAGCTTCAGGCAACCTGTCAGCCTTGCCAAAGTTTTGCTCACACACCTGACTGAAAGAGATCAGCAGCATGTTTTTCTTCCAGGCAGGAGAGTCCTGTGCATGGAATCTGCTCCTTAACAACCCGTTTAAAAAGCAATAAAAATTGCACGGATGGGCATGATACCAGCCCAAGAGATCTCATCTTATCTCTTTTGCATCTCCTGTTGTACTTACAAATGAAATATTAAGCCTACAGCTTTAGCAGTTTGAAGAATGGCTGAGGGAAGCAAATGAAAAGTCATATTAACTAGACGTGAAGTGACCTTACCTATTAAGGTATGAAATACAGCAGCTACAGCGCCAGCCACAACCATGCACAAAACTGCTTTGGTCCTGTCTCTCTTGCTGTTCACAAACACCAGACCTACATTTTTGAAGTCACTCATTGGACCTGTGAAGAACTTCATCAGGGAGTATGCCAGCCCATAGCTGGCCAACATTTCCACAGCATCCTCCTTGACAGCAGCGATGCCCCTATTCAAGGCCTGTTGAAACACAAAAAAGAGCAAATAATGTAGCACATGTGGAAGGGTACCAAACATAATCTCCTGCATCTGGTTTCTGAAGGAACAAGCAAGTTTAGCTGCCCATAAAGCTGGACTTTATTTCTCTGGATTCAGCAGCAGTAACTCGTGACTTGTGACACAGGCAAAATAATTTAATATAGACTAAATTCAAGTCAAGTAGACTTGAAGATAAGGTAAGTATCTTTCTGAAGTATATAATGGAACTTCTGCTATATCAGAAGTCAGTCTCTTTCCTTTTTAGAATAATTTTATGACCTGCTAATAGTCATGGATAATACAAAACCACTGAAATACTGCTCTGGGGTTTCAGCCATGATTTCAACAGAGCACAGTCCTTGCAGGTCTTCTTTACAGAAAAAAGCTCTGACACACGCTCAAATTTGAGGAGCTAAAAAGCTTTTTCCGTGTCATAAGCTTTTCACAACATCCCATGTAATTGTTGTGAATAGATGATATTAATCTATGAGTTTCATCATGAAATGAGGCCAAATATGCATGTGATTAAACATAACTGACCTCCTTTCATGAAGGTGACATATATATATTTATGTATGTACGAATTTGTGTGTTTGTATTTGATGCCATATTCATTTATATCCCCTTGTAGGAAATTTAAAAAGAAATACAGTATGTGTCTTTCAAGACATATTCGGGTACAACTAACTTACTCATTAATTCTAGGTCTGTGTTTAGGAAATGTCTGCCAATGAATCACTGAGAATTTGATGGATTATTTTTATAAATAAGGTGAACTATATAAAAGATGTGTAACATTCCTTCAGATTCCAGCTTGAACCAAAATGCCTCTAAAGTATTGAATAAAAATGACAGAATGATAAATTTTATCTGCAGTGTGACAGCATCAATCATCTGGTACACCCAGAAAACTGTTAAAACAATACTAAATTCGAAAAGCATGAGGGATGAAATATGATTTGTTTTAACAAGTATTTTGTTCCTATGGGTTACAGCTGATGTGTGCTGACAGGGCCATGGCAATGAGACCAACCAGGAACATCTCGCCAAGCCACCACCCAAACCTCACTCTGTCCACTTATACAGCAGTTCTAATACCACTTTATCTGAATGAACAAACCAGGTAGAGTATCATCAGGTAATTGTGGTGAAGTCCTTCCACTGCAAATGTAAGCATAATCTTTTTGTTGTAGTTATTTGGCTTTATTTTCCCTTCCAAAGATCATACAAGCAAGCAACTCCCATTGACTTGAAAAGAACCTGCATCCCTGAAGTAGAAATGAGCATTCTTCCTACTGTTCTTTTCCACTCTTTCTGTAAGACATTCTTAATTTTTGAAACTAAAGCTGCACTGTCAACATAGCAGAAAGCTGTAAAAAATACCAACTTTCCCACCCTTGATACCTGCCAAATCTCTCTCTTTTAATGTGCTCTGACCTGAATGCCTGAGGCTAATGTTTTCATCTGTCTTGCTCCACTTTGTTCCTTCCTGAAAACACCATGTGTTAGATATGGAATACCTGCAGCTGCTATGTGTACCTTTTCCTGGGATAATTCCATATATCTATATTCCATATAGATAATTCCATATATTGAATTGATATCAGTTCAAATTACATTAAATCTGCTGATGCCCAAAGCACTAGTGTGTGCACAAAACTGCATTCAAACAATTTGTGGAATACTGTGGCCTCTGAAATGAATATGCAAGTGTAGCTGTCTTCTGTGATGATACTTGTGATGGTGAAGTAATCAGTATTGTATACAGGGTTACAATCTTTTAATTTGGACTTGCTGAAAAGATGCTGAATCTCCCAAATGCTGTTGCCAGTATTAGACAAATAGCCTTAAATTATGCCAAATAAAAGGTTCCTTGATCATGGCTCTTCCCCCTCTCTTTTCTTCTGTCAAGAATGAAATATTTCTGGCAGCGCCAATTTAAAGAGAAACAGCTAACCAATATCAGGCAGGCTAGTTTAAAAACTTCTCATCACATGTAAACAGCTGAATTATTTCCAGCAGTTTCACAAGCACAAGTGCTTCCTTCCTGCTTCGTACAACTAGAGAATACCAGAGTCTGTGGAGGATGGTAATCCACTTCTGACAAGGTCATGGGATAGACATGGCTTTAAGAAATAACATTTTGTCAAGAGGCATGGCACTATGATCCCTCTGCAGAGAGAGAAATCTTTGCCTAGCACAGACCTCGTGCCAGTGAAAACAGCTCCACACGACTTTGGCCCCAGGGTAACTAAGTTTTTCCATCTAAGTAGGACAGACAGAAAGACTTGAGAACTCCTCTTTCTCTCCCACTCTGGTTTTACTGATCTCTTTTGTATGAACAAATGACAGCCAAGTAGATAACTTCTGAGTAATCTTCCCTGGAGACACCCTGTGTACCAGGTAAGGTAAACTGGCAAAATCCAAAAGGGACTTTTGTAAGAGGTATGTTGCCATTAGTTTTTACTCCTGTGGAACGTGTGTCTGACATGATGAAATGCTCTAGAGGCTAGCCCTGAAAAAGTAATCCTTCTAAGTGCTTCTTTGGAAAGATCCTTAGGAAATTAACAGTCAATAGGGCTGTGTTTAGGGATGGTTTAGCTTCCGTAGCCTTTTCCTTTTTCCCTTTAAGATGACAGTGTAAAAGCTCTTCATCCTCAACTTTCAAACTCCCTCTGTGAAAACCTGCATATCTTTTCTACCTTATGTACTTCCAAATATTTTTGCTGCTGAAGCTGCTGATGTCATATGTGATATCCTAAAATCCACAAGAAATCCCAGATAACTGATAAAGCTGCTTTGGTGTGCAATATGAAAGACACAGACACTTGATCTTTCATGGCATGCCAGCCATGCAGTTGGTAATCTTCCAGTCTAATTTCCTGTTAGATTTCCAATTAAATCTGTCATAAAGGAAGGCAATATAAACCAGGGCAAGGTCTCCATTTTTTAATCTGACTCTATTTTGAACACTTTTTGTGTGAACAGAAATCAGTAATGAAAGTTCATCAGTAGCATCTGTATCCCAAGAAAGCATACCTCTACAAAGATTTGTGTAGCTTGTCAGTGAAGTCACACAGAACTAGGTAGCAATAATACTAATGACAATATTTAGCACAGCATGTTAGCTTGATCATATGTATTTCAGATGTCATCCAATTTTGAACCAGCTTATTCACACCATTTTTTATGGGATAACTAGGAAATCCAGATGCTGGAAGACAGACTGTTGGTGACATCACCTTCTCCTGAGTTCTTAATGAGTCTAATACAGTAGTAGGTGAAAATGTCACAGTAAAGTGCAATTCATCAAATGTGATTAAAACAAAGCCACAGATATTGCTGACCCTTCTTCTAGAAATAACAGAAAAAATCCCACACAACACTTCCAGGCGGAGCAGAATCTGGTAGACACGTGGACAGGTTAGCTGAAGTAAGTCATATTCCTGAAATAATTCTCAAAAAGGCAGGCACACCAAGATACACAGCTACTTCTATGCAATGTCTTCTGTAACACATTTGTTACCACTAGAAAGATGAAATCTTTACTAGAGGACCTGCTAACAACCCTTTGGACCTTTTTTCATGAATAATTGTGTGCTGTCTTCAATGTTCACTAAAATCAGAGAGGACTAGCATTTTTAAATTCCCATCCAAAAGATTCAAGTCGGAGGAATATCAAATACACTTAACATTGCAAGCCAGTAACCACGTCTTTATAATTGGGTACTGCAGCTGGCTTTAGCCTCTTAGAAGGGACATATGAGACCTCTATCAAATTTTTAGGACATGCATAATGGATGAATCCAACAAACTTTTGCATGCAAAGGCAGTGATTTGAAAAGCAGCAGTTGTGAGAAAAATGTCAAAGGTCTAACTTGTCCTATTTTGCATGAACTTTTAGCACTATTCACTAATGCTGGCAGAAAAGGTTTGGTTCCAATCTAGGGCTACACACCTCTGTTGCCAAAAATTTAAAGGCTGTCTCTTAAGCTGGCTGAATAGAGTTTGACCGTTTGACCATGATCCTACCTTCCCAGAGACTACTGGACGATGGATATTTTACTTTGTATTGGTTTAGAGGTGTAAAAAAATTTTTAAAATCCACCAAGAAAGCAACATCTATTGTAGAATTTTTCTTTCGCTTTTGAAACTGTTTTATTACCTACATACTACCTACATTTCACTGGTCTGTATCTAACTAGATGGGCACATTTTCTACTTCATTTGAAGTTAACTATTGACTGGGCAGTCAATACTTCATCCCAGTGCATGTATTTTAAATAGGAGCAAGTAAAATCCAAGAAATGTAATTCTTGTCAATGCTCAATTTTGCTTATCCCAGAAAAGCAGAATGTGACATACTGGAAGCTGGCATGTTCCTGTGGCTTGTTTGAAACTGGGATTCTGCCCGAGATGTTTTCAAGTCCGTTCAGGCTAGTTATCTACTTACAGGTGACATCAAAAACCTGCTCAATTTGGCAGTATCTGGGCCAAATGTATGTTTGGTTCAGCAAACATTTGTAATGTGTTACCCTTCCCTGCACGTATCTTTCTTCTTACCTGGTATTCTCTGAGAAAATGGAAGAAAAACAAAGTATCCAGTTAAAGAGCAAGGTGATGCAGGGGACAGTCTATCTCCTGTGTCAAATAATCTCTCTTCTGATGACTCTTGGCTGAGTTTTCATTTACTAAATCCTGTCACATTGAAATCTTCAGCATCAAATGTACCAGCTGGCTCTGGCTGTTCTGCCTCCCGCTGTCACCACTGCAGGAACTGTGCTGCCAGAAGGACACCTGACAGATCTGACGCTCTGAAAGCATGGCATAATTGGGCCACTGTGTAGGTGCTACCTGAGCGTTATTGCAGCTGCATCCTTGTTTCTGGATGGGTTTCTCATAAATGCAGGAGCCCCCATAGACAATTTGAGATAAACAGGTTATGCTGTGATACAGGTCTGTGTAAGACTTCCATGGACACAGGTATAGAAGTGAGAGAAAACTGGGGAAAAATAACACAAAGACACACATTTATTTGGGCTCAGGACACATACTGTATGAAGAGAACCCTGCAAGGGTAGAAGGAGTCAGACCTTGTATCTTGAAAATTATGACTGAAGGGTGTTCATTGTTTTGGGTCTTTTTGGGGGAGTTGATGTTTGTTTTGTTTTATTCTGCAATGCTTTTACCCTAATTCAGTATCTCTAATTTTGGGTCAGCATCTGTTGTAGCTCCTGTGTCAGATGTCTGAAATGCCATCTGAGGTCAATTCCTATTAGCCCACTATTAAAACACGTCACTTGCCCCCTGCTCTGTTACTAAAGCTGGCAGTGGGAGAACAGCCACAATGCTCTGAGTGCTGATATTGGTTCAACCCACAGAAATGATCCCAGTCCTCAGCAAGAGACCAGAGCTCTGAAGCCCGCCTGAAGGAAGACAAAATGCCTGTCCTGAGAGAGGAACACCTTGACATCTCTGTGGTATGTGGCCTGTCTCTGGAGAGGATGTCCTTGGAAGAGCATTAGGACTGACCTGAAAAGGAGGGCTGAAATTGTTCTGTTGCTTGCTGCTTTTTAATTCACAATGCAGGGCACGTGTCACATTTTATCTTTAAAGAAAGCTAGCACACAAAAAACCATCAATCCAATTCACTCTGCCTGCTTAAGTAATGAGAATAAGGCCTAGAAGAAGAAAGCCCATATACCCTGTGAAACAAAAAAACAAGCCATGAAAACTAGAATGCCATCGGTTACAATGAAAACTAGAATGCCATTGGTTGCAACTTTTTCCCCATTCACCCTCCTGAGCAGCAAAGAAAAGCAAGAATGAACATTTTTGCAATGTTCTTACTCTAACAGAAATGCCTGTTACTCTGTGACCACGGTCAGGATCTCAGTTTTACTTGTTGACACTAGCCACTCGCTATCCAATGTCCAGGCTGTGTGTCCTGGGAGAAGTTTAAATAAATACCCTAAGTCCAAAGTAACATAGTTCTAGAGTACTTGCAGCTTTCACTTGACCTGGCATGCATCAGGGAACTGCACCTTTAAACAGGCACAGCCAGGAGGTGCAGGAATAACTAGAGCAGCAGTGGCACCCGTCATGTCATTGAAAATGGAAAATCCTTCCCACTGCAAAAATTAAGGCAGAGGAGGACATGTCTGGGGGCTGGAGGAGCAGCTATGGCACACTGCCCTAGAGCACCCACTGCCTGTGTGTAGGTTCATGAACAACAGGTTACAGCACAATGAGGCAGAGAATAATACACAAACCACAGAAGATAGTGGTGCAGCACCACAGGAAAGAAACCAGACTCAGTGAAGCCAAAAAGTGGCTCATTTCAAATTACATTTGACAAAGTTCCAGAATATTTACGACAGGGAGCAATCTTGGAGAGGTGAATCAGCTGCTGCAGATGGTTGCCTCCCTGTGGGATGTGGAGAACACTGATCCCGAAGCCAAGAGAGCTGAGCCATGACTGTGGGAAGTCCTTCAGGACACACACCCTGTGCAGTGTCTATGGAACAGGGATGCCTGACACCAGTATGAAGGAGACCTAAACCACTGCCATTTCCACTGATGTCTGCGGAGAAACATGACTCCTGAGGTGAGACCTTAAGCTTTAACTTTTCCTGGCCTTTTTCAGGCAAGCAGTGCTCAGAGGGAAACAGGACAAAAGCAAAATCAACATCAGAGATACTCCTCCGCATTACGACTTTCCTGGTATCCTCTAACTGATGCTAATCAATTGTCCAAAATGTATTTAAGCTGAAACATGCAAGGGAATGCTTTGTTCCCAAAGCAGTGCGAAAGCTTTTCATTCAGGTTTCCCTGGAGCTAATCCACAAAGGTGAGAAGCATTTGGGATTATGTTACATAAGCATGGCAAATTCTGGGCTGAGGTTGTCTTCAGATCTTCTTCATGCCAAAGACTCATTCTCTCAAAAGCTATTTCTGTTTCTAAGTCTATCAGTACAGACAAATAAAATAGAGACATAAATTGAGACATAAAACTAGGAGAAGGTTGGTTCCTTGTCTCTTCAGAATGCCCAGTGGAATAGCTATCATTTCTTCACCAAATTTCATTTTGATTACTTTAAGTGCTAGAAGACACTGGGGAGGATACAAATGCATATCATATGTATCTACACACAAAGAATACTTGCCTTAATCACAAGTGATACAGTATCTACAGCAGTGCTCCTTCTTTTGTTTTTAATTTCCCACAGAAATAGGCTCTGTTCTCTTCCACACATTATATCCCCAAAGTAAAAAATAAGCTGATTTGCTATCAGTTGCACATTTCATAAAATCACTTTTTCTCATGTTTATAAATTAAATCTCTGCAAGGATTGTTACAAGACTTGTTTGTATGCGCACAGCAAATCTAATCAACCCAGGTCCCACACCTGCCAGTCTCTCACAACTCTGGCATATTGCCTTTTTATTAGCATTAACTCAGTCTTTGCTGAAATACTGCTCATGGCTCTCTCATCCTGAAATGGAGAGTGCCACTTTCTCCATGATTACATCTCACTAGGCTCCAAAGTGTATGGACACGTTCAGGTTGGAAGGGGCCCTAGGGGCCAGCTTAAAGTGCTGCCCCAGGCTGAACATCTGGGAGATGTTGTGAAGACCCCACACCCTCCCTAGACAACCACCGTGAGAGGCAAATCTCACTTTGAACTTTAACATGTCACCAAAACTGGCATCTGAAGATCCACATCTGCTTCCCATGGAGATTAAAACTTGGTAACATCAGCCTGACTCCACTTCCCACACATACCTTTCTATTCTTGAAAGATCTTTTGTTTCATCACTCAGTACCACTTCTCACTTTCACCAAAGATCTTGTCCTCCACATTAACTTACCCATGTTTTTACCTTATGGCAAGAAATTATTTAGCTCCACTTGTCTTTAATTTTCACCCCTCTTGTTCAGTTTTTTTCAGTAATTTAGAAGTTGTGTTTATTTCTTTTGTGTTTTTATGTTCATACCTTGCATATGAAGCCAGGCTTCTGCTTTCACATGTTTTCACAATAAGTAGTTCTGAAGCCATGATGATTTTTTGCTTTTTCATATACCCCTCTTATACACCCTTTTATGCAGCTTTTATGTATCCTTAGTGCTTTTAGCCCACATACTTTTAATTCCCTAAGTCTGATAACCAGCTTAGACCCAAAGTTTCATTAAGCCAAGAGACGAAACATCTTGGAAACCTCGCAGCTGGGGGTCAGAAAGCCCCGACACCAAGGTCCTCTCCAGAACACATTCTGTAAACCAAGATAGGCCCATCCAGGGTGAAGTTTCCTCAGGACGGGGGCTTCTCTTGAGCCTCTCATTGGGGAATCTTTGATAGATGTGCTAATGTGCAAGGTCTATAACTGCATATGCGAATCATTGTGTGTGTGCATTTTCGGTGTGCATTCTGGGGTGCATTTCGATGCATTCTACCTGGATATGCTGCACCTGAGGATCCTTAAATAAATACCGAGGTAAAACCCTTTTTTCCCCTCTAACCATGTTTGGCTTCTAATTTCAAGCCCAGGGAAAGGCAACAGTTCTCTTAAGCCATATTTTTTCACATAAGGTCACCTGACACTCACAATTATAAGATCCTGTGTGTAGTGTAAATCCATTTTTTACCCTTAAAAAAATATGCAAATACTCAAATAGAAAAAAAATATCCAAGAAAATACTTCAACATATCTACAAAAGTACTTTTGCCAGCTGCAGGAATTAATGAGGTTTGCCCCTGGCTTTGTAGATTTTTAAAAACATTTTCCTTAAATTTTTCAAGTTATAAAAATCTTGATGCATAAAGCATTTGGTGAAAATTTCTGAAATTTGGCAGAAGCTATGAAAAATGCCTTTAAACCAGACCAAAACTTGGCTAAGCACCTGCAAGATATGAGTTACACAGGTTCAGTAAAACTTGTTAAACTACTTTAACTGCACAGAAATCTTGCCTATATTTCAGCTGTGCCGAGTGTGCTCCTGGGCATCAACCTTAGAACAGTGAAGGTCAAACACCACACACAGCAGAGACCACACAGGTTCAAGTCCTTAAAGAACCAGGAGACAAGAACACTACCAATATTTGCTCAAAGCAAAGGGCAAAGTATTTTTCTTCCTGGGGACTGAAGCTGCAGTACCCTACTATGAATTCTTTCTCTCAGGAATTGTGAGGTGATTGATTCTCCAATTTTGGCTCTTTTGGAAAGGACTCTAGAGGCAAGATCAGTAAAATTTACTTTTATTGTTTCATTTCTCTTATTTCTATACACTTCCCACTCTTTATTAGTGATTCAGAGCCCATGTCCTCCTACGTGGAAGCCAAACAATTGACATATCCTCTCAATTCCCTTTCCTCGTGGATTTTAAGGAATGTAATAATTACACCCAGAAAACTGTGTGAAAGCCAACAATCAAATTCAAGGTCATCAATACTACAGCAAAACCTTTTATTATCACCACATGTACTATCCTACCACTTCATGGCTGCCCTAGAGATTACCCTACTGCTGCTATTGTTTCAAATCACTGATTTTGCCAGAACTGGTAGTCAGCTGGGAGAGGTGGGTTACTTCATTGGAGTCTGGCCATGCAAACCCATATTTTGGGGTTTGGTGTAAAGAAGAAGAACAAATTTATTACTTAGAAGTCGAAAGTGTGAGAATTAGGGGGAGCTGTCTTTTGTTATCTGCTCCTTGCTCCTTCACTCCCCTAGTGTGGTTCAAATTCATCAGTAGCCAGCAGCAGACCAAAATAGGTGTAGCTCACAAACTGCAACCTCTCTGCTGTCAGTGGAGCTAGGCAAAATATGTAAAGCAACTGAGTCTCTGCTATTTAATGAACATTTCTTGCACATGATGAAAGGCTAAAGCAAACCAAAGCAAGTCTGCAGGTTTTGTTCAATCAGCTTGAGTAAATGTTCTCTCTCTCACTGCAGACAGGAGTGGTAAGGAGCTGCTGAGCAAATACATAAAATTCTTGACTTGTCCAATGATTGGGCTTAGGAAGAAGCCTAAGTACTGCACTGTGTCAAAAAACCCTCAACAATCTATAAAGTACATGTTAAAGCTGCTATGATTACAAAAAATACACATAACCATCAAACAAGGCTTCTGTGCCTGACTTCAGAAGTTGGAGCTTGAACAGCTGTCCCCAAACACGTAGTACAGCCTTACCTTTACGTGTGCTTTGTGCACCGTGCAATTTTCTGCTGCCCATTATCTTACTCTTGAAGCATTTATCTGCCCATGTGGCCCAGCACTGACTTGTTACTTATGTTCCAGGGCTTTGCCCATCTTCAGCCGAGCAGAACATATTTGAGGTCTGATATTTTCCTCAGCTGTTGTGTCGGGAGCAGGGAGCACGGCTGGTTAAGGTCTGTCATTAAGCAGCTGTTCCCTCCAGCACGCTGCCGGCTGGGCAAAGCACAGTTTGGGCTACACAAAGCTGAGTTTGTTAGGTGTGAGTGCCTGTGACTGCAAGTGAAGAGCTGCCAGAATAGCTCATGTCTTAACTGCTTAGAAGCGACAAATAGAGGGCACCCAGATCACCAGCCTAAATACAAACTTGGTGTTTCCTCTGCTGGAAACACCCATCATAAATAAAAGTCCACAACAACAGTAGGAAAACCTTTCATTTGTACCTTTTTTTCCCTCATCCATTCTTATTCTTTGTAGCAGCTTTATTAGGATGAGATTAAAGCTACTCAGTGGACTTGAAAACAAACTGTGGATAGTGGCTGTGGTTTCATTTCTCTAAAGCTAGTGCAAAACACACTTTGAAGTATTTCCAGTTATTACAGAACTATCCAATACTTCAGTACCTGCAGAAAGTGACAGTCTCACTAAACCAGTAATCCTGCCTCTAGAATTTGACCTAATGCATCTGTTTAAAATAAATGGAAAGCAGGTGGTAAAGACGTGGGGTGGAGGAAGACAGAAAGGACAACAGGTAGTCTCTCTCCAAAGTAAAATTTTCCCTCAGAAAATCTAGCCTTCTCTGTCCTCAGCCTAAGTTTTGAGGGCCTTGGACTCCTTGCCCAGTTCCTGCAGGTGTTGTTGACAGAATTGTCTAACATTTCCTTTTAAAAATAGCTCAACTGGTTCTCTCAGTATCCAACGACATGAAGTCAACAAGTCAACCCACAATGAAATTATTGCACATGGGTTTTTCCAGATGGTGGCTATATGGAGCACAAGTAACAAAGAAGTTTCTCTAGAAATCATGCACTCTTTTTGAAACACCCTGTCTTTCACAAGGGGAAGCACAGTAATATTTCTATACAAGCAAGGCTGAAAATCCCCTTCTGACCTAGTAGAGTGGGATGCCATGGGAGAACCTGATTACTGTTGCTTATGTTATCTCACGGCAGCTGTGAGCCACATTGCTGCTCTTATAATAAATGGAAATAAGGTAAAATGGAAATAAGGTGAAATACCAGTTCATTTGAAATGGAATCAGGCTAGATATGCTCTGTCCTCTGGATTCAGTGAAAAAGGGGATATGTGGAAAATGTACCAATGCTTCAAACTTTTCCTCTGTACCTCTTGGTAACACGTAGTTTACAAAGGGAGACAAAAAAACATTCTTTCTGAATATACCAGGACACACAAACCCCAGAGACAGGGGTTCACTGGAGTAATCGTTCAATGCCTGGCAATAATTAATTGCCTAATACCTTCAGCAAATCCTTGGCTAGTGCTTTTACTCAGAATTCCTTAAGCACTACCCAGGTAGTCTTCTCCTCAGAGAAGGAGAGTCTTGGAAACACCCATGGAGTTATAGCAAGTCTTGTAACTTTGATTGCTGTGTGTTTGGCAGGGGTGAGTCTTAACCAGCAACGCAGTCACAAGTCAGTTTGTGACTGTTCTTGATTATGCCAAATATGTGTTATAATTTGATGCTTAATCTAATTTCAAAGGTGTCTACCCCTGGGTTCATAAAATACAAATTAAAAAAAAAATTTAAAATGTCTTCCAGCTAAAGAGGCGACCAGAAATACTATGGATGGCTTCCTCCACTGAGGGACTGCAAATGATGCCACAGTAATTCTTAAATTGGGTTTTGCTAACAGCATTTCTACAGACTCCTTCAGCAGCAGAATATTTGCCACCACGACACCCCAGACAAACTCAGTTCTCTCTTACCCTTATGACTACACCAAACTTAATTCCAAGCGTAAAACTATCTTTACTGACATCCTTTCTCATTCTTGTATTCCTGATTCCCTTCTTGCTAAAAGTGATTCTTTTAATTGCAATGAATATTTTTCCACCACCCTACTCTCTCTAACTCCTTGACATGAATGAATTGCACAGGTAAAACTTACTAACCCATTTTCATTTGTTTTATGCAGGCACGAGAGTCAGACTTTTGAAATTCAGGAAAAACACTGAGGGATTCTCGAAGCTTAAGTGAAACTGATCCTGGTACATCATAGTGCAACAGGCAATTTTGCCTAATAGGTTCTCTGTCTGAGTCACTGGTTTTAAACAATGGGTCTCTTTACTCAGGGGTTTCAAAAGTGGTAAGAAATGCTGTGAAGATAGACTATCTACCATGCTTTCACAGCACTACTCTACATTGTGCTGAGGTTTCATCAGGAGAACAGCCTCCCATTACCGTCCCCCTGGTCCCCAGACCAGCCTTGTTCTGCTTTCTGAGTCATTTACCCCTCTATTTCCACAAAGTCAAACGAGATGCAATCTCTTTTCTATCTTCTCCATACGTGATGTTTTTTGTCCTCTTGCTGATGAGCAGGGAAGTACAGAGCATGTAAAACATTAATTCAGAACAGCTATAATTTATCTCTGAGTTGCTCTAATACAAAATACAAAATTGGCTTTGGACGGGCATCCTGCCAAGATTCTTAGGCAGGGAGAGAGAGCTAAGTGTCACACTATTGCCATTATGGGGATTGAAAAATTGAACTGGCTTGCTTTGATAGTGTAGCACGGCCTGTAAGCTAGGTCTTGCCCAGTGAAGACTTTACATTTCTCTGTCTACAAGAACAACAGATCACAATTTATCCTTTGCTGAATCTTGAATGCCAAAGGACAAAATATGGCTGTTGGGCTTGCTTAGTCAAGGCCTGCAGGGCAGTCAGGCAAAAGCATTAAGTGCTCTCGAAACAGCTTCTGAAATGTGATGATGCCAAGGCCACCAACTTGGACTGTAGTGGCATACACCCTAAGGGTAAGTATAATGCTGAAGCTCTTGTAGGGGTGGTGTGTAATACCAGAATGCGAACACTACAGACATGTGAATGAAGCCAACAGCACACGGCGATCCTGACAGAACTCTGCTTTTCTACTTGCATGGTAGAAACATTGAAATTAGGATATGCACAGCCACTGGTGGAACATTTCTGGGATGTAAGTGCCAGGAAGGCAGTAAGATTACTGAGTCTCCAGGTGCAGGTCAGGAACAAATTATTCTGTGCTGATCTTGACAAATAAATTCTCTCTGACATCAGGGAAATGAGGTCCTGAAACAGACCTTGTAGAGTCGTTGTGGGAGCAAGTATCTGAAATATTTTGAAGCAGTCAATGCTGGTTGTGTCTTACAACAAAAACTGGAAGGTATGCTTGCAAAGAAAATGAAAAATTCTTTGAGATAATGCCACATGATGGTTTTAATTGCTACTCTCTTTGGTCATGTTCCTGCTGATAATCTATTATGTTTGTTCTGAGTAGCCGAGAAGAAACTTGCTCATACTAGTCACAGGTCCCAAAGGAAAATTTATAAATGGAGCTTAAACGAGGTTATAGTCTGCTGGAATTCAAGAAGTGATCTAGCTTAGGAACTGTAGTTTAAGAGCTGTAGAAATATTGTGGGACAATCCTCCAAAGCACTGTCACTTGGCAATTGTTATCCTAAAGAGGTGGATCTTCAAAACCAGCCTACTACAACTCTAAAAGCACAGTTTTCTACGCCAGGTATTTATAGACTTTAGTGATGCTGCACAGCATACATATTTTCTAAACTCTCTGTTTGGAACTACTTGTTCCAAAGAGTCAAAAACGTGACTGTGACAAGAGCAAAGTGAATGCAGGTATCATGAATTCACCTCTCTCGAATGGTCTAGCTGGAAGGTCAGATGATCCAAAAAAAGAGCCTTTCTCTCGGATCACCCCAGATTTACTGCAGGCAGTGAATTCTCTGCAATTGGTGACTCTACCATGATGACAGCGTAGGGCAGGACTCTTAACCCCAGTGAGCTCTGGGGCCCAATCCCCAGGAATATGTATGTCTGTGCCTGTTGCTGGTGGGTGACTTACAAACCCCAAAGGGTTAGTCCCTTGCGGGGTGATCTAACAGCAACCGATTCAGCCTTCTTTAAGTCATCATGCACTTCATAAAGAGCAGTAGATGGCATCACAGAAAACAGCTTCTCACTGCTGCCCACTGTCAGACACTCTAGCCCTTTACACTTCCCTCCTCTTGCCTCCCACCCCGCTATTGGGTAAGACCAAATGGCCTTAAACAAAAGGACTGTATTTTCATAAACTTAGAAGTAGAGGAAATTATTGTATGTGCATATTTCACTGTCTATGATGCAACTCCCATACTACTTCTGTGTTCTCTTTCTGGAAGACCTGACTTTATGTTTCAACTTCCTTTTATAAGTGTTTGATATTGGAGAAAATCCTTTGTTGAGCTTACACTGGAGCAGAACTGTTGCCATCACTGCAAATTTAAGCAACAGTGTGACTGATTTCTCAACTCCAGGCAAGAGCGCCAAAACCTTATTTTATAGTAGGAACTGAGATGCAATAATTCTGTAACTCAACAATCTCTTCAACAAATACAGTTCAAATCTGGGTGAAGAATTTAATTTCTTTTGTTAGCTATATGACTTATTTCACTTTGAACAAAAGACAGGCCCACTCAACTACATAATCAAATACTATAATTTTATTTTTTTGCAGTCAGTAATAAATCTGCTGCTGTTGATCAGAAGACTTTAGGAAAAGAAGGTATTTCTTTTTACTACAGAGTTTTTGTGATGCCTTTCCCCCAGGAGACTATCTTGATTCATTTTAATAAAGATGCCTTTGAGGAAGCAGATGCTTGTCACAGTGGTATCTAGTGGATTAAGCCTTTTCTCCTTGAAACTGGGGGGATTTATAATCAAAGAGCCTTGAATTATAGGCATTGTAAAATTAAAAGGCAATTCTGCTCTGAAGCTCTGTTGCATGCTTATCTTGACACCCAAACAACACAGGACAAAGAAGAATAGTTTGAACGTCTTTCAGTCATGGTATTTATTTCACCCCCAATTTGGGGATCAACTCCTGAGCCCCAGTTTGGGCTAGCACAACTGTGTTGCCCCTTGGCTCTCAGACTATGGACAAAGATTTACAGCACTAATGGATGTACTGTCAACAGCAGTAAAAACCAACATTTTCTGCTAACCCCCAGGCGGCTGTGGCAGGATGAAGTGGCACACTCCTCATGCTTGTGTCATGAGACTCGCAATGCAAACACACATCCTAGACCAGGTCCTGCATAAGGCACTTCGGTGACAGAGGACCCCTCTTAACCAGAGACCTGGTGGAGTGACAGCCTTTAATGGAACTTGGCAGTGGAGCTGAGGGTGCAGGAAGGTGCACTCCAGTCCGCCGACTTACTGCAGCAGTCAGCATTAATTTCTTGGGAAAGGGAAGCAATAGGGCAGTTACTCAGCCAGGCACATCCCTGCTGCCTGCACTGGGAAAGCACACTTGCAGCCAGCACTGGAACAGCTGCCAACATCTCTGGGAAAGAAAGAAGGGCTATAAAGCACAAAATAAAGAGAAAAGCCGCTGAAAAAGGCCATTGTATTTTTTTGGTTAGAATTTTATAACAGCCACAGGCTCTTTTAAGATGGGGCTTCAAGCAGTACTGTGATAATATAAGCTTTTTTCAAACCCATGTTTCACGAATCGTAAGTAAATGTATTTAAAGTGCTATTTTATGCAAGTGGTAGGGCTTGATCCAGTAGACTCTGAAATCAGTGCAAATCAAAAAGTGCTTTTTCCTTGAGGAATAGCTTTCTTTGGGTGCTTCTGCTCTTCCAGGTGTATTACCAGGAGACATGGAAGGATGTAGCGAGTGTCAAGACGCCCCCTCTCATTTTGTCCAGCTTCCCACACTTAAACAGGTGAAATTATACCAGCAGTGGAAAGAAGGAATGGTACAGTTCTACATGAAATGGTGCAACTAAGCTTGGCTTTGTTGAATTTAATATTGCTTTTATTATTCCAAAGATAATGTCTTTTAAAGGTTGCTAACAACTCTCAACCTTGCTACCTGTGGTCACGACAGAAGTCACAAGCCTTGTTTTGTACAGTTTGGACATGTTTCTCTTACAGCTGTGAGGGGAAACAGTCTTGAAGTTTCAGTCAAGTAATACTCTTTGCTTTCTGTCCTATGTTGGATATTTGAGGGCACGAATGTGCCCTAATCTTCCATGCAAGTTTACATTTCAGAGCCATGTTTATTTGCAGTATTTCACAGTTTACATTGAGCTATGATGAAAGAACTGTAAAAATTACATTTATTTATCTGTTTATTTAATTTTAAAAATATTGGTTCAGACTAGGATTACTGTTCTTCTCTAGAGACTGGGAGAACTGAAGTAGCATAAAGCACCCATGAGTTCAAAAAGGTTTTGTACTGTATGACTGTGTGACATATGAAGGAAGCCAAAGTGCCACAGCTACAGTGAGGGGCTGTGCAGAGGCTGGTGAGCGACCCACTGTCCCTGTGACCCCGGAAGCCCTTGTCCAGGGCCTTTCCAACTTTCTGATTTCAGGCTGGGTTGTCTGCCTACAGCAAACTAATAAACTGCAAAGCAAGCCTACAGTGGACCTTGACCAAAATACCAAAACCTCCTGCTCCTAAATAACCTGATGTTAGTATCACACATCTAACAATGTTAGTTGGTTGTTTCAGTGCCAGCATTCTGTTGTGCCATAGATCATGGTTTTCCATCAGGACAAAGTAGTTGGGAATAAATTAGATTTTGAAAGAGGAAAGTGAAATCCAGGTCAGAGCAAGAAGAGATATTTTGTTTTGAAGCATTACATACAGTCTAAATTCTTATGCTTCACAATATTTAAAATATTTTTGGACACTAAGGTGTGTTGATTTGGTGGTAAGTCAGTGAATTCTTTGGGATGCTAAGCACTGTGAATTTGGCATGCTTACCAAACTTGCCTGTGACAGAGAGGAGCAATTTGTTGGTAGCAGGAAGGCAGCAAACCACATAGAAAATACACAGGCAGTCGTGCCTGCGGTGGCAGATGTGGAACAGAGGAAGAGGCCAGCTTTGAAAGATGCTATGAGAAAAGGCTTATCAGGCTTAGAGAGGAAGTGATTTGAAGACCTCAGACCACAAAAGAATTGAAAGGTATGGCTCAGAGACTCATCATCTTTCTCTTTTCCACTAGAGCACACATCTCTACTTGTGCATCTCCTCCAAGAGCAGTAACAAACAGAGGAGACCGTGAAGTCAGCTGGGACAAACAAAGCTGCAAGCCTATTCCAAATGTTCTTTTGAGAAGCCTGTTTGGCTGTACACACACATTTTATTTTCAGGGCAATGGTGGATCTCATAGTGGAATGCTACCAAGTCAGTGGGAAGCAGGACTGTTGGTTTCAGCTCACAAAAAATCCCAGTCTGCTGCAGATGCCTTTGCACGGGTCTGTGGGAGTACTGCTGGCACTGGTACTCCAGTGCATTCTGACCACATTACATACTTCGCCCTCATCGAGTAAACAACCAAACTTGCATACTGCAGCAGTGAAAACAAAACAAAAAAGAAGAGAGGAAATCTTCAAGCAGTGCTTACATAGGAGAGAAAGTAATGACGAACACTTCAGAAAACAACCAATGAAGTAGAATATTCTCCTCCTCCTATTAAAACTTGAAATGGTTCAAACGAATAAACATTATCACAAAATCAAAAGAATACTTCCCACTGTATTTTCAGCAAATGCAACAAGAGTGAACACAAGCAAAGCTGAGGACTGAAGCCACACTCAGTACACTCTATGCAGGGTCCAGACAACAACAGCTAGACAGTCTACACTGCAAACATTTGAAAGAAGCAGTGCATGAAATTGCAGGGGGTTTAATTAATTTGTCATGCTGGTGTTTGAACAATCTGATTAGGTAACAGCATCTGATATGGTATCACATAGGAGAGGATTCATCAGACTGAATAATTACATGGATTAGAAGAGGACCTCTGAAATGCTTACGGGGCTGGCTCAAAGAGAAATGCAATCAGCAATGCTGAAAGGAGATGCACGGGCCTCAAAGGAATTTACTGGTGGAGCTGCTGAAGATCTAGCTGATATTCTTTAGCATTGTCATTAATTTTCATTCACCACATCACAAACACTGAGAATATGCAGATTATATGCGCTAAGCATGCAAATCTAGTAAGCACCACAGGCACAGATAGCTTTGAGACTTGTGTAATAAAAAGCTGAAAGTGCCAAGCCAAATACTGGAGACTAATAACAAGAATTTCTGGCACGAGCCAGGAACTTTTCAGTTAGACTAGGTGTACTAACACACTGCCAAATGACTGACCGGCAGGGTGATGCAGACACAGAAAAAGGCAAATGCATTTGGAGAATTGGTGAGGCATTTCTGGTAGAGACTGAGAAATATTTTTTCCCGTTCCTTCTCCACAGGATCAAGGAGGCTTTCAGAGCATCCCCAATTCAGTGGAAGGTTACTAAGTTGATCCAGGGGTACAGAGAAATTTGATCAAGTGAGTGGAAACCAGAAGAGGTTGTTTTCCATAGCAAAGAGAAGGCTGAGAGGCTGCTCTGTTTCAACATAACCATGATGGAAAAAACAGGGAAGAAGTGTCATTTAATTCAGAAGACAGTGCTGGCCTTAGAACAAATGGGTATAAACAGGGCTGGCATACAATCTGGCTAAAGTTTAGACGACAGGTCTCTAACCACTGAAACAGAAAACTGGTTTTCTTCCAAAGGTAACAAGGGCAAAAAGATATGTGGCATGATCCCTTTCAGCAGTAGCTGCATCTTGTGCATTTGAAGGTAGGGAAACAGCCTGTAAAACAAAGGACTGCCTACATCTTATTTTTAAATTACTATCACAGGTACTAATGTGGTTTGGATTGCTTGTCCTATTTCACCCCCTATTTCAGTACAACATGCAGCATGAAGACAAGAAAACATCCCCAAAACCAGATTTCAATCAAGGAGGCCTCACCTCCTTTTGCAGGGGATGCTCCAAAACACAACTTCAGCAGAGGGCTCTGGCTTAGGTCCTCCAGGTCACACCTCAGAGGTGTTTTCCCTTAGGTCTCCAGCTGTTTTCTAACACCAAACAGCTGGGCCAGCCTCTGAGGCAGTATGTTTCAGTGCTGCTGAAAGCCTGGTATGTGTGTGCAACAGCTCTGTTATGTAAGGGCAGGTTTTGGGTTTGGTTGTTGGGGGTTTTTTTATAGTCCTGTTTTTTTCACCCCACACCATGGTTACAGCCTCCTCTCTGCCTCCCCATTTCCCCTTTCTCTTTAACAAATAACAGGGAAAATGTATAATCTTTCAAAAAAGCCTGTAAGGGAGGGATGGGTCACAGCCCCATTACCCCTACTTTCCCGTGCTCTCAACCACCACAGCACCCAGCTCTTCTTTCTGTGTACACTGTGTTTGCATTGCAACAGCCAGAACCATTCAGTATTGTTTTGCTTACAGGTATTGTCTTCTTTTTTTTTCTTTTAATCAGGCTGGCTTCAGCTTTTATTAGCCATGCCCAAGTTATCTCCTTTAGCATCAGTTAAACCAATATTTTCTCAGCATCACTGTCTTACTTGACTACATGTGCAAAGATGAATATATATTAAAAGATACAATGAAGATAACTGTGTGTGCACTGCAAGTCAAGATAATGAGAAATTTGATTAAGGACTTTCTGTTGGTTTTTTTTAAACCTGAAATCTCAACGTCTTGAGAACTTTGCATTTAATGAGGTGCTTAAGCTTGGAAGCGTGCAGAGTCTGAAGATGACTTTAGTAAGAGTGTGTGACAGGATTTGTATTCTTCCTCACCTGCTTAAACCTCAGAAAGATAGGGAGAGGCATGAGGAGCCAGTTGCTGTGCCTCCACACGGTTTGAGCCTTGCTCAAAAACTAGGTTAGAAATGAAGAAGACCCTGATTACTTTGATACCTCAGTCCACTGGAAAGAAAGACTTCTTTTACGTAACACCATTCCCCCTTTGTGTTTTCATTGCTCAGTTTTGCTTGACTTACTTCTGTTTGCATTACACTTTTTGATCTTCCAGGGCTACAGAGCCTCACCATATTAGACTACAGTCCCTTCCAATGCATTTACCTTCTCTAAAGTATTACTTTTAGAAAAGGTATATACTAGGACAAACTTAGCCAAAATGCCTGACCATAAAGGTGGCTGCATTTGTTTTCCACAGCAGCTGCAGATGCTTCAGAGGTGAATTCCAAGCATCCTCTCTGACTCTAGAAATCTCTTCCAACAAGCTTCTGTGTGAAAAATGCAGCAGGAAGAAGCTTCAGAAAGAATTCTTCACTGCCTTCTACTTTCTATAGGTATTTGCATCTGGATAAACTGAAAAGAAGGAAGCTCTCCTCATGAGGTTATAAGATGGAGGAAAACTGAAATGGAAAACGGAATAAATCTTTTTGTTTTGACTTGTGAGTAATAACTGCTGAAGCCAACATTTCCATACAAAATGCTCCACTGGTTTATGTGGCCAGGATGTTTTGCCACCAAAATCTAGGTGGAGTCAACTGAAATCTGTCCTGTGGGTTTTGCGGTACGCTAATATGTTTTCTAAATTTAATAAACTTCAGGGCAGAAGGTTTGAATTCCTGAAGATAGCAACTCATGTGTTTTTTTCCTTTTTCTTTCTTGCCAAATAGACCTAGATGGAAAGGTTTCTTACAGTTTTTTGTTCTTCCTACCACAGACCAGTCAATGAACCAAAGTTTATTCACTTTGCCCCTTTGGGAGTGGTGTTCATCTACATGTCTGAGAGCGAATGACTGCAAAGTGAGGATAAACATCCTGTAAATGTCTGGAGGAAGGAGAAGTAAATTGGACTTCTTCTGAGTAATTAAAAACTGAGTCTATCTCTTCCATTTTTTCAGTCCTTTGAAGAAGTATATGTGGTGAGCAGTTCACTGAGGAATCATGAACTTTATTCCCCTGCATTTGCTGCTGAAAAACTCACCAGCACATGAATAGTTCAAAGAATGGCACTAAAAAGTGACAACAGGAAAGGCAGAGCTATGATTTGTCTGGCGGTGAACCTCCCGATGACTAAGTATTCACAGCACACGAGTGGAAAAATCTGATACTACACTCGAAGGCCAAAGGCCATAGTCCAAAAAAACAATCTCTTCTAACAAGGAAAAGGTCATCAAGACTAAGATTTCATTTAATCTATCAAAGCGTCTTCGGTTTTTCACAGGCACGAGGGCAGTCATGACTTCAAATGCCAGACCTGAAATTCTGATACAGCCAATTTGGCAGACGATGAATGAAAACCTACCATTCTACTCCCCAGAGACATAAAGCATAAACAGCTTTAGAAGATATCTGATAGAGAGAAGGGAGTATTCACTCCTTCTAAGTGAAGACAATATAATGTTCTAAGCAGTCACATGGGTTCCACAGAAAATAATTGCTTTTGCCTTTGGCTAGAGAAATTCAGTGCTTCTTGTCTTCTGTTCAGAGGTGGCACTGTAAAGTACTAGAGGCCAGGAGACAAAAGATGGCATTAATTTAAGAAAATAAAATAAAATCCATCCACATGTAAGAAAAAACTCACAGTTCTATTATGGATTTTAACAACACTTTCGAATTTGGGAGCCAAACCAGACAGTGGCAATTAAAACCACTACTGTGAAGTTCTGTTTAACTAAGGCTGAAATTCAGCTGAACAATTTGAGCTGATCTGAAATGGAAAAAGAGGTGATTTGCCTCCTTTTGTAGTGAACAGTCCTACCTTTACAAACCTTTCTGCTAGAGGTTAACCTCTCAAACCTCTCTCCCTTACTTGCCAAAGAAGAGTGAGGATACAAGCAATTCCCTAGAAAGCTAGTAACTTTTTTCCAGATGGTGAACAGAAAATAATGCACATACACCATGTAACTCTAAGGCACTGGAAGCCAGACCACAGACTTATTTGCAAATACTGCCGAATGTTTCCTTCTAATCTCCTTGCTCCTCAAGGACCAGACCTTTCAGCATAGAGTGCCTCCTCTATATTTGCTTAGTAGTGCTGCACATACTTGGTACTAATTAAGACATTATACTGTTATACATTATACTATACAAAAATACTGTTTCCAGTCTTTTCTGATGATGGAAAGGAGAGAAAATAAACCAAGGTAATGCACTGACTGAAATTTGGGTGCGTACCAGTGATGATCATATAACCAGAGATATATCTTTGTAGTTTTGCGTGCATCAGAAGTCCTTTTCAAGTGCTAGATTTAAAGTAGGTTTAACCTCAATCATGACTTTTTCAGCATATATTATTTCCCTGAACTTGAAATAGGAACAAAAAGACCTCATGTAAAAAAAACCAAACAAACTGGGACACCATGGCTTTGAAAGGTATCACCATGAGCTCTTTCAAAAGAGCTTATCTGCCACTTGTCTACTATCCTCTTCTACAGTGACGTGCAACAGATAACCTGATGCTTCCTTAAGACAGCAGTGAACGATTGAGGTCATTTTATTTCTCCCCTGCTTCATGGTTAAAAAACAAAGCACAAACAGTTGCTGTGTTTAAAGTTTTCTATACTGTGAGGGAGCAGTGCTTGTGGTTTGACCCCAGACCATCAGCTGGGGTCAAACCCACACAGCCACTCCATCACTTCGCCCCCCCCACTGTGATAGGGGAGAGAATGGGAAGGATAAAGTGGGAAAGTTCAGGGGTTGAGACAAAGACAATTTTTTAGCGAAAGCAAAAGACACACACACAAGCAAAGCAGAACAAGCAATTCATTCACCACTTCCCATGGGCAGGGAGGTGCTCAGCCATCCCCAGGAAAGCAGGGCTCCATCATGCATAAAGGTAACTTGGGAAGACAGATGACATCACTCCAAATGTTCTCTCTTCCTTCTTCTTGCCTCAGACCTTTGTATGCCGAGCATGATGGCACGTGGTCTGGAACATCCCTTGTATCAGCTGGGGTCAGCTGTCCTGGCTGTGTCCCCTCCCAACTTCTCGTGCACCCCTAGACCCCTGGCTGGTGGCGTAAGGAGTAGAAAACGCCTTAGGTCTGGGCAAGCACTGCTCAGCAATAACTAAAACTTCCTTGAATTATCAACACTGTTTTCAGCACAAACCCAAAACATGGCCTCATACCAGTTACTATGAAGAAATTTAGCTCTATCCTGGCCAAAACCAGCACATGCAGATATCAAAACCTTCCACGTAAAGTACTTTAATTGAATTATCAGGCACTCTGTGTCCAGTGAAGAAAAGAAAGTACTTGCCAATGAAACTACCCATTTATTCACTCATCATTGTTCTCCTGCACAGCTCTGGAAAAAAAACTGGAGGCAGAGAAAGGGGGAATGAGGATTTCTTTATCGACAGTGTCAGCCATATGTGGAAGAAATGTTTTTACCAAGTTTTCTTTCACCTTATCTTTCAAATCCTTCAGTGAGGATTAAAAAACTCGCCATGCGCGAATTAAAGAAAAAAGGCAGCACAGCAGCCCTAGTGCTTTAGAATTCTGGAGCAATAAGAAAAAATCTACATCTGATCTAAAAATATCTGTTTATTAGCTTAAAAAATTAAAGTTTAGTATTTTTATTAACCCTTTGAAGCACACATTTTCAATTTTTGAATCTGGAGGTTTGTCAACTCTGAAAAACCTGAACTAATATTCAAGAACTAGCATGACAAATATAATAAAATTTGATTACACTGGATGCCCTAGTAATTTTTTTATTGTTTACTTTGCTATTAACAAGCCTAAGTATGGCATATGCTTGTATTTATTAATTTAATCAAATTACTTCACTATATTACTTCTCTGAAGGGCCTAAGTCCAGAGCTAGAATAATTTTAGACCTTCTTACCGTGCAAAGACATTTCACTTCTGTATTCCTGTTTAACTAAACTGGCTCACGTGTTCTAAGCCAGGTCCTCTCTTTCAACCTGCACATCAAAGGAAAAAGAAAGCCTGTGCTCTGATGCTGTTATTAATTCAGCAACTGGACACAGAGCTGGAAAGGCACTTTTCTTCTTCACAGCCTTCTCATTCAGAGGGCTTCTTCAGTGGTTCTCAGACATTTTAGATTTCAAAGCTGTCTAGCAGAGTTTAGGAAATCGGACTTAGGGTGTTTTAAGCCGACTCATTTGATGTGTTTCTTAGCAATGTGCTCAGCTTGGATTCCCTAGTAAGAAAATAATTACTTTTTTTTCCTCCTGCTTACAGCTTAGGTGCTTGTTAGAGGCAGATCATTAGTAACTAACTTGGCAGTATCATTACTTTCAGCAGCTGGCTCACTAGGTGATTCACCTACCTTACTAGAAGCAGCTAAACCCAAAGATATAATGATGTGATGTTAATTCCCTTCAGCAAGACAGGTAAAATGCAGAGGTTGAAGGCAAGCAGCTTTGGACAGTGGCAGCGATCCAAAAAGCTACCACTGCTGCCTTTTTCAGACTTCTTTAAAATGACTGCCTTGGCAGAAGGCAATGCCCTGAGCAATCCCTCCAAAGCTATTGTACACACTCCACAAGGTATTGTGCAGCCTACATCTGTATGGCGGATATAAATTTTCCTCCTGAAAGGAATAAATCTTTCACAAGTAAGGGAAAGAGAAGATATGGTTTCTAAATGAATGATTCATTGTTTGAGGGCGCAGTCTTGATTTGTTGGAGTTGCTACGATACCGCAGCAGCAATGCCAACTTATCATAGCCCTTAACGCTCTCTGGAAGCTCGGCAAGCCGAAAAGGCATTGCTGAGAGAAATTATTTATTTTTAAACAGGACATCTGTATTTACCACAAAACTACTTTCAATCTCGCACTTTTCTCCATAGGCTGGCTTCAAATTAAGCAAGATTTCCCCCCCTGCCCCCCACCACTGTTTCTGGGGGAGCGAAGGGCATAAACAGGAAGGCAGTGTACACTGAGAAAGATGGCAGGATGCCCCAAAATGGTGATTTAAAAAACTCTCTCACTGAGCCTGCCAAAACTTGGGTTTGGGCCTTTTTTTGATAAAAAAAAATAAAAACACTGTCAACAACTTTCTGCTGTATTGAAAGCATATGTGGCTTTACTGATTCATGTTCATTTAGTAAAAGTCTGAAAGCATATAGTGCGTATTCTTTGTGAAAAAGCACAACAGGGCTAGATAAGAACAAAGTTATAATTTCTTGGGAATTCTTGTGTTTAAAGCAATAATTGTAGTAACACTAAATCCATCTTTCAGCAGCATAAAAACTGCATGTTATGCAAGATGGTACCCTAAACCAGGTTTCTGCAGCAGGTTAACAGTACAAAACAGGGAACTGGCACTAACTAAACACCAGACACTACCAAAAGCGGCTGGTGAAGATGGGAGTGAGGTTAAAGCCAGGGAGAAAGAAACTTCAGCATGCAAATTTGTGATACAGAAAACTAAGGGGAAAATGTGGAACTGAATTGCTTCTGTTGCTGAAGGAAACTTGGCTCCTATTGCAGAAGAGCCTGTGACTGTCTTAGGAAGAGGAAACACATCTATCATATCCTTCCTATGGGCTGCAAGCTCTCAGAGAATGTGAAACAACAAAAATAATTTAATAAATTAAATAATTTTATTTATATATTTATATTTAAATATATATTTATATGATATGTTTATAATATATGTGTATATATGTATATATTTCTATTATTTATATTTAATAAATTAAATAATTTAATAAGTTATTTTTAATTAAATGCTAGCCAGTCATTTCAAAAGGATCATGATGATAAAAAAATGGCAGCCTCTAGGTAAAGATTACCTAAGCACACACATCTCTTCTGTTGCAAAATCAACTCAGTTTTCTGCAAAGAGTTGTATCACATGCTGCCACCTCCTTTCTTTCGATGTTCTCATTAGTCCTCCTAAGTCCAGAAAACAGAGAGTACCACAAAAACGGGAAGTCAGAGAGGACTGCTGACTGCTATGGAAAAGTCTTCTGCTCATATACCTTGTCCCTGCCAAGGCACAAAGTGCAAATAAAACACGCGGGATGGAAGTAGGAAAATTGCTTGTAAAGAAGATACAAGATCAGGGAATGGATACCCAATCTCTGCTAATGAAAGGAATTCATGTAACTTTTAGCTTAACTTTTTTTTTTTAGTTCAAAACCCTGATGTTTTTATTTTATTTTTTTGAAAAGGAGAGATTTCTTCCTGAATTAGTGACTGAACTGGCATGAGAGTCATCTTTGGGTGGTTCTTGACCCAACTGAGTACATCGTACTTAGACACTTAGGAGCATCACTCTTTCCTGATGAAGTTTGGTAAGTGGTGTCTGCTTTCAAAGAGGTTGTGCTCCCTGACAGACAAGTCCATCGTTTTTTGCTTTCAGTGCATGCTGAGAAATGACCCAGATTGGTTTTGTAGGATGAAGCTCCATTTTAGTAATGGCTTTTCTTAAATAAAATCTTATTCAAAATTGCCATTAAATCTCTCCTCATCATATCACAATTAAAAAGTCTCACTAAGTTACAATACTGGGACAAGAATGACATATATCAGCTTATACTTCAGAGATTATTTACTGATATCTGAAATGTGATTTGAGATGACTTCTATGCTCAAAAGATATTAAAAAAATAACTCTGTGGACCATTTCTGATCCCTAATCTTACTGTCCCAAATTTAACATACCACTGGCATTATACTGAACACATATGCTTCAAAAGATACTGCTTTAATATAAATATATGGAACCTGAGGGTGATTTGGCTTGTCATGTTGCAGTTTGCTTAAAAGGCTGAATAATCATATGCTTCATCCTTGGACTGAAGAAGGATATTCTTTCTAAGGCTTATTACTTCTCAGTTTTTCTCCCTTGGTTCTGTGATATGTGAAAAAACTGCTGAGACTTCCTATTCCTTTGCTCCTTGATAGTAGCAGGCAAACAAGGATGTTAAAAGAGCAATAAGGGAATTAAAAGGATGCTTAAAAGAACTTGAAAGGAACTACAAGCAGTGTCAGGAGGAAAGCACACTCTGAATGAACACACTGCTTCCTGACAGTATCTCCAGCCTTTGATTACACTCAGCCCCTGGAGACTCCTGGAAGAATCCTAAGGGCTAATTAGAAAAATGACATGAAGTGATGAGAGTCTCGCCAGCTGGTCTTTATTCTTTGCTTTCCTTCTGAGGGGGGGAAAAAAGCAAAAGGAGCAGATACACACCAGTAACATCAGAAATTGAGCCACATTCATTATGGTGGTTATTCTATTGGGTTTGTGTTGCAGTTGCAGGGATTGAGCTGCATGAAAGGAGACTACAGGATTAAAAAAAGGTCATTCCTAAGAAGCCATCCCTTGGAGTGTGTGTGAAAGGCTGCAGGAAGAAAATGACTCTCAGGCGAGGCTGTGCTGTTGCTACACCTCTTTTAATACAGCCAGGGGTGGAAACGGCATGAATAATTCACCCAAGAGATTTGATAGATTGAAGTGGGAGAAAAAGTGAATTTCCTTCCTTTGCTACCAGTATTTACAAACTGTACCTTGCTTTAGTCTTCCTTGTTGGTAATTCTTACTGCTCTCCTGACACTGGATTAATTTTCAGTTTGGCACATTGTCTGAAAAACAGAGCAGTGACATCGCAGAAAGAAAGGAAAAAATAAAATCAGGAGCCAAAATTGATCTGCCTGCACCAGCAGCACAAATATAAATTATAATGGAAAAAACCAGCATTCCATGCAAGCTTCCCAGACTGTAGAGTTTGTATGTTAAGGTAGCTCCACCCAGAAAAACCTACTGATGTAATTTATTATGTTACATCTTAGCTTAGGAGGAACATCCTTTAACAACTGTGGAGGTAAGAATCAATTCTCCTTGGTCCGGCATTTCTGAGCAGACAGATCATGGCTGTTGGGTAACTAAGCCTCATTACTGGGTATGTGACAAAGGAGAGAAAATAAATGACAACAACCGTGACACAGCTGTCCTGGGGGAAGGAGCTGCACCTTTCAGCCAAGCTGAACCACTTCTGAGTACACCATAAAAACTTAGGAGCATAATGTAATACGAAAGGCAGTGAGATGCTAGTGGTGCCTGTCACAACTAAAAGCTTTAGCGTGATGTGGTCCTGGGTTACTGATCCAAGTCCCAAATATCCCAAGGGGAACCATCATATAAATCAGTTAGGCCCCATGTGCAAAAGAAGAGCTCCCTATGTAAGGGCAGATCTCCAGCAGAAAGTGACATCTGCTTCTCTTTAATTTAAATACTGTTTTAATAGGTTAAGGACTCTGTGGCTCTTTCACTGCTGAGAAAAACCCAAATCTCAATTAGACGCCACAGCCAATATGGGCGTAATAGACAGAGACATGTAGGGATGCCCACATTCAGTTGTCAGCGGTAAGAAGCAAAGACTATGAACAAGAAAGTGACAGCACCTTGCTGAAGGATGTTTAACAGAGATAAAACATGGCCTGGAGTTCTTAATGATGTAGTCTGAAGTGAAGGAAGTGGGTCCTGTTTCTTGCCTGGCTGTGGACTTACACGACTTTCATTATAACGCTGTCTTTGCAATGTGCATTGAGAATTTAAGTATGTAGAAACCACATAATGGGAAATGCAGTAGTAGCATAGAAATAAAGAACATCCCATGCTGACCTTCACTGTGTGGATTTAGATATCTGATTTCTATATATATTTTCAGAGAACGATTGGAGGCTTTTCACCCTGGCAGGAGGAATATTGGCACCATCATGAGGAAAGACAGTTGAGTACAGTCTACAAAAAAGGAGGTCTGTGCATGCCTCTGCATAATACAGGTTTAGCAAAACTGTAGTTCATCAAATCTAAAATCTTAATTTTTTTTTTTTACTGGAATAGAAGGAAACTTATGCTAAGCCGTACAAGAGCTTTTAAACAAATAGGATAATCCTCCTGGCCAATATGGGAGCATGTGATCGGCCATGTCCACTGCAGTTTCACTGCTGAAGACAGACAAAACCTCTGCAGTGGACAAGTCATTCCTCAAAAGTCCCTTAGCAACAGCTGTCCAAAGGAGCTGCTAGACCAGATGGACATCTGAGTGGACACTGATGGGCAACTAGCAGGGCGCTGGATGATCTGGTGTTAGTAACATAAATTTACTCTTTATTCAGACCATTTCAAGCACTACTACTCTACCTCAGAAAATACTTACTGATATCTGATGTGTGCTTTGAGATAAGAGTCCTATGCACAAAATATACACCTAAATTTATGGGAAGTAATCTGTCTTCTGCGAAGGTACTTAAAAGAAGAAAACTATATACGGAATGTGCTGGTCTGCTTGAAAACAATGCTGACAAGAAAAATGACAAGCCTGTATCATTCAGCATCTGCAGGGTTAATTAGTTTTGCTAAAAACGACATTGAGTCACACTCTTATATCTGTGAGCCCTCAGGTATCTTCCGAGTGGCCAAACCAAAGAATTTCTACCAAATAATAAAATGCATATAGAAATTAATAAATTGACATCAAACTAATTGATCTGGTTTTTTTAGTGTATACTCAGGCTGACACTCCAGTTACTGTTTTTCCTTGGTGTAATTAGGAGAGATTTTTTTTCCAGAAACTCTCCCAAGAATGAGGCACCCAGTTGCTATGGACTCTCAGCAGCAGCAGCAGCAGTAGCAGGCAGCCTAAATCCCTCAGATGATGCCAGGTCAGGGTATTTATTACCTTCCCAACCTTCTCCTTCTCCTTCTCCTTGCACTGCTGAACCCAGGCATGGTGGGTTGTTCTCCATCAGCAGGCAGGAGCACCAAGCTTGTTCTGGTCTCTCCTACAGAGTTTGGTTCTCATCTCAGGTGTGTTTTGTCATTCAACAGCAGGAACCATCCCACCAAGTCGTTCATCACTACTTTTGCTCACCTCCCCCTACAGCTCACAGTGTAAAACCCTAAGCAATTTCCCGTAGGAAGAACAACAGGCACACATACTAAAAATACTGCATGGACAACTACCCTAGAAAGCTGAGGGCAAGCAACTACCTGACTGGAGTAAGGTTAAAAATAACCCAGGTCCTGAGGGAAGAAGAGACATCACACAGTGTCTCTGTCCCAAAAGAAAGGCCTTTACCAGTGGATTACGTTTTGATGTGCACCCTATTAGGACAAGAGCGTGACAAGAAATCTCACAGTAAAATAAATGTCATGTCTTGCACAATAGCTTTGTTTTTGCAAATTGCAATATTGCACATGAAAAACCATTGCTCTTTCCTTAAAAGTGGAGACAAAAAACCCCAGCACTGGTGGTGGAGATGCTGGAAGCCGCCCAGCAGAAGGCTGGCCTCACTGGCCGCAGGCACAGCAGCTGCCTATCAGCCTCTCTGGCACTCCTCTTCCACCTCCTCGTCCTCCTCTGTGCACCCAGCCTCCTCTTAAGTCAACAGAAACATTTCTTTGGCTTCAATCGACACTGGACCAGGTCCTCTATCACTAAGTGAACTTGTTTGGTTTCTTCTGGAGTGGCTTCCACATTTGCAGAGAAAGTAATTGTGAAAAAAGCTAAATTCAGGTGGAAAAAGTAAGAAGCAGCATGCATGGCACTCATGCCCCCATGATGTTGTGGCTACTGGGAGCTGCCTCCCCCAGCACCACAGGCATGGAACTGGGGGGAGATACTGGCCCTCTGTGCCTGTCAAGCCCCTGCAAGAGGCAGCCAAGCACAACAACCCCGCCTGTGCGAGGAGGGAAGGAAGCAGGGATGGAACACCAGTACGTGGACGTCGTAATCAGCTTTCATCCAAACCAAGTCACTTGTATGGGGGTTAAAGAGCAAGACTGAAAAAACACATTGCAGAACAATGCTGTAAAGAATTTGTACTAAATCAAGCACTAATCTTAAGCACTCTTTAAAAATAGTAACTCAAGAGAACTGATTTTGACCTGAGAAGCCTTCATAAACACACACATATCGGAATGAAGAAATGAAAAATTCTCTCAAAGGCATCCCAACAAGCTTTCTTTATTTTAAAGTTGCTAATCTTTTCCTATATTGAGTGGACATGTAGTTGCCTATAAATATGGTTGTGTGTTCCTATGGCACTTCATGAAAACCTTTTTTAAAAAAATCTTTTTGAAGCGTTTTCATTAATAGAAATGTCAGAATGTTTCAGGTCCTCCAGGGAGAACGTATGACTTGTTATCATGCAGCTTTAATAACTTAAATGCCAATGTAACAACCCAGGAATGGAAACAGTATGTTCCAGGAATGCTGCAGTGAATTAGTAATTGTGATCTGCTTGTAATTGCTGATTATCCCCATGAATTCTACCGAGATCTAGCAGAGTGAATGTTTTTTTTACTGACAAAAAGAAACTTGGGAATAGCACTAACTTAAAAAATTTCGAATCAACAGCGGCCTACTCTGTTTCTAACAAGGTTTCGACTCATTTTATCTTTCATCTAAATGCAGAGGTTCAGCGTGTGGAGCAAGAGACCCTACTCCGAGAGCAGGGCCAGGGCAGGAGTCATGTCCTGCAGCACACGTAAATAGCGGATCTTGTTACCACGCACTGCGACTGCAATGTCAACACAAATACTGTCGCTGGGGGAAGGAGAGCAGCCAGTGGGCTACAGAGGCAGGCAGCTGGGCAGAAGGCAAGGTAGCAGAGCCATGTGTCCTGGGCAGTTTTTGCATATGCCAAGTGGTATTTGAATGAGATACGGGATACACTGCAAATTTATGTATGTTCATTTGGATGTGTAGTTTCTACCGACTGTCCCACTCGGTCTCACTTCTCTTTTGACAATATTTGTTTCGAGGAAAAATTTTGTGGTTTGGAGGGAGTAATAAACACAGCACTGGCACAGATTTGCATTAGCAGATGTTGGGTTTCTTCTGCAGCAGGCTGAGATCAGAAGCACAGTCATCAGGCAGTACCAATAAGAAAGCCTGTGAAACAGGTATGATTACGAAGGAAAATGTTAAAAGAGGAGTCCAAGATAACAGATGGTTATGATAAAGCAGAAAATGAATAAACAGAAGTTGTGAAGGAGACTATCAAGGGACAGGGTATGCAGTAAAGAGCAGTGAAGTGCAATATAGACTCAAGGAAAAAAGAAGGCAAGAGGAAAACCAAGACTTTAAGCAGGGTGTATTCACTGTGGATGAAATTAGTTGCACTGAAAGGAAACTGATGTTAGTAGTGAACTCAAGAAATTATTCACAAATCGAAGACATTAGACAAATCAGCTCTTGCAAATGAGCAGTTCAAACACTGTCAGGCCAGCAGCTTGTTAAATACTTCATATACAATGGTCATTAGGAAAATGGGAGAGAGTCAGGTGAAGGTGCTGAAGGAAAGAGCAGAGAAGCATAGATGAGTAGGAAGCACTGTGTAAAGGGCTGCAGAGAAAAACAAGAAAGATGATTTCAGTAAAACTCATGCCAGATTATGCTGGAAAAAATATGCATTTTGGCTTCCCAGCCTGTGACACAAGAAAGTGCTCACCTGAGACTGGATCCCTAAACCGTGCTCAGTGCTTTTTGCTATTTTACCTCTGAGCCACATTCAACACTTGATTGTTACCAAGTTTTGTCAAGCCTGACCATGAAATAATTTCTTGAGGCATGCACAAAGCTGCTTTGAAGTCAGTAGACCACTACAAGCATGTGCTCATATGCATTGTACCAGGACCACACTGACACTGACCATGATTACTTTGCACACTACTTGTAAGACATTGCTCAAGCACATAACGCCTTTTTGCTTTCTATTTTTACTAGTTAAAGACAAATCTAGACTATTTCTGAAGTTTATGATTCTTGCATGGTGTGGAAAAAGTCACGGACTTGATGGATTCAGTTATCCTGTTAGAAGTATTTATGATACTTGGGAGTTAAAGGTAGAAATTTCACATAATTCACTGGAATAGACTTCATTGGCAAAGGTTGCAGCTTAATATTGTTATATGATTTCAAGTGTTTTTCTTCACTTGAATGGAGACGCCCAATGGTATCAAACATGCTGGTGGCTTTGAGGCAGGAATCAAAACACTTCACAAGTGAGAAAGTTTCCAGTTTCTTGGAGCTGAAACTCTTCGGTTTATGCTGAATGATGAGTTTTCAGAGTCCTAAGGCAGTATGTAACACTGCATAACCTTGCCTGACAGACTCTAATTTAGCTGTAGGTTGTTCAAAGAGACAAACACAAACCAAGGTCTTATGAAAATCAGGTTAAGCCAAGACGGAATAAGAATTTAGGCAAAATGAAAGAATTACTGTAGAAAATGTCTCTACCTCCTGAAACAAAACTTCACAAGAGGGAGTAGAGCACATCATCCTTTAGTGACGTTACCATTGCGTAAATCAAGCCATGCTAGTAATTAGTTAACTATTGAGAATGACTTATTTGAACATGTAAGTTTACATATTAATCAATACTAACCTAGAATCTGACTCTGAAGTCATCACTGATAACATCAACATGTGAAAGAGAAAAAAATGAATTAACAGGCTTTAAAATTTGGATCTACTTGCTGCTACCCCAGAGTCCATGTGTGCCCAGTCAACTTTAGTGTATCATTTTTTTTTTTAGTAGATGATGATACAGACTTGAAAAGTTTTCAGAGTTTTATGCCTACTAGAAAACTGAGTTTGCACATGGACCTCTATTTCTTTATTTTCCCTTGGCCTGAGGTAGTTTTAGGGATGAACCTTTTTCCTTCCCTCCAGCAGCCCCAAGATGTATTTCTTTCACACACAAATTCAGTCTGTTAGCATATAAGAAAGTAGAACCTTGTGGTCCAAGTGTCTAGTCAGGCCAATTCCTATCCCTGTCCAATCCTACATGCCTGCCTTTACCTACACACACATACACAACCATCCTCATTTGTTGGAGCACTATACTTTCCATTTCCTATGTGGTGCATAAATTCAGGAACAGATATGGCTGAGATAGAGAGCAGAGATTTTGCAAAAGTTTCTGTTACAGTTGCACAAGAAATAAACAGAATTAGACAAAACAAAAAATGCTGTTTGCCTTTCCCAGCTTTGGAAATTTTTCCTTTTGATCACTGTTTGCCAGGGAATTTGGAGGCCTTTAAAGTATTCAGGGACCTTCACTGACATAGCTTTGCCCTCTGCATCTCTTCTTCTCCTGAAAACAGCTGGCAAGATAAGTTCTTCCCGATAACCAAGGGTCATCAAGGTTTAGTAACCTTCTATGGACACCCTTGCAACATCACTGCTGGCAACTGCAGCTGAATGTGGAATGTGGAGGCAATTAAGATAGCAGAAGGAGAGACTGGGCTTATAAGCAAAATGGGAGCCTGGTGGGCATTAAAGGTGCTTACACAGAGCTCATAATCTCCTCAATGCAGCTCACAAGTTGCACTGTCTCCAACCAGGCACAGGTGAGACATGCTTTCTGCAGCCCGCAGCAGCCAGCACTCACACTGCCTGTGAGGGAAGCACAGAAAGAGCAATGGTCCAACACCAGCCACAGTCAGCCTCAGGCAGGGCAAACACTGCTTTCCTTTTGGTGTGGTGGGGAAAGGAGGTATTTTAACTTCATGTATTACTGTGAGTTTTCTCTCTAGTCTGAATGAGCCCCTCAACTGTACAAGCAGGTGCAGGATGACAACTTCAGAGCTACCTCACTGTACCAGTGTAACACATCTGCAGGGATCTCCAGAGCTCAGTCGTGCAGCTCCCAGGCTCTGCAGGACCCTCCAGTACCCCTGACACCACAGAACACTCAGGATCAAGTCCCTGCTACTGAACTGCTGCATTCACAGCAAGAAATCTGTTTTCAAGGTGGCACGTTTTCTCATCTGCTTTGTTTCTTCAGTTAAAAAACAGTAACTTGAATTTTGGCAAATTTTCAATGAAGAGCAGGACTGACTATTGTTGCAAAAAGGAAGAAGTAAGGCTCGTCTCCCTGTGCACATTCCAAATATTTATATTCTGTCTTTTAAAGTCCACTTCTGTTGTCAGATACAGCCTCGTTGTTCTAGCAGCAACCAGAAATACAAGATGGCCTAGAGCTCAAAGCAGGGGAAAAATCAATGCACAGATTTCATTTTATCACACATACACAGTGGTTGGCTGAATTTGCTTCTACCTAGCAGCCTGAAGCCCAAACATAGTATTTACAGACTGATTCGCATTTATTTTTAGATTGGCTAAGTATTCACTGAACAGGGAGGAAATAACTGAGCAAAGGAGCAAGTGACTTGCATCACCCAACTGCACCTATTAGACAGGGCAGGTGAAATGTTGACAGTAGCTTACAGTGAAGAAAAATCTGAACACAGAGTTCTTAACTGGGACAAATATTCAGCAGTGAATTATAATTATCCCATTATTTGTTTACAGCACTTCTGTCCCTAACTTTTACTTCTTCAGCTGATGACCTCAAAAGTAAATCAATTACTTAAGCAAAACATAGCTTTAACACTAACGAGCTTTTTTCTAAAAGGAACTAGCTGCAGGGGACTGTGGTGTCACTAAGTCCTCTTGTTTGTCACTGCTCCCCAGTTCACCAGTGCAGTTCTGCCAAGCTTAGCTGCACTGTTATGCTGAAGTTGCTAGAGATAGCTTTGGGACCCACATGAGAGCAAGAGTGTCATCACCGTAAATAATCCCCAGTGGTTCTTGGTGATGGCTGTGGAAGGGAAGAAAGTAGGTGCTGATTGAGTAAAAGCTGCTGAGACCTGGCAAGGTGATGGAGAGTGTTTTCGGCGGAAGAAGGGAATTTCCTTAAGATTGTGAGGTTTGCTGAAGAACGTATTTTTATCACTTTTTATCTTAAATGCTATTACCCATTGGGCTATGAACTACCCAACTGGTGACATCTAAGCTGAGAACACAACAGCATTGCTGCCATCAGTTGTACCCCAGCACAGGAAACAGTGAATAAGTGGCCATTCAGTACATCGGGTCTGTTCGATATTTAGAGAATTCATTGCCTATGTTTCCAGAAGAAACATGACTCAGATACATGTGATCAAGAGCATCTGCATAGAAATTGGAGGCAGATGTTTGCTAGCAGGCAAAGCACAACCTTTAGAAGCGATGAGCTCCATTGAAAAGATGGGTCTTTGTGTTTCTGGAGGAAGCAATCTTTTCTGACTACCACTGTAACTGCAAATAAGGAATTACAGTTGCAGTGTCATGCAAACTAGAAAGAACATTAGAAGAAAACAATTAGTACTTTTTGTGGTTCTTTTTAAGTGGGATATACTGGGTGTTCAGAATAGTAAGTAACTACAGCGTAGGTGATCTAGAATGAAATATGGTGTTAAAATACAAGATGCTGAACTTAACTTCTTTGTTATTTGCTTGTTTGAAACACAGAAACTGTCCTTTCTTCAAGTCTAAATTCTCTGGTCACAGACACAGTAAAGCAGCCAAGATATTATAATGAAAAAATCCCTTTCACTTCATAAGCACACTTAATTTTTATCTTAAGCTTTGCTCTGGTATCCCTAAGTCTGCATGTATGCTACTTATGAGATACTGAAATTCTATAGTAAAAGGCTGAAGAACAGACTACTGAAATGTAGATAAATCAAGTAAACCATTTGTAGGGGATTTTTTTTAGTGTAACTGTACATTTATGCGGGGTTATATCATCTCGTTCTCTGAAACTTTTTTTCTCTAATATTTTTTCCCAAAACATACTACAAATGATGCTGCTTGCTCTCTACAGCTGTTGTATAGCCTTCATAATTCTGAGCTGTCTGAGGCTTGTTCACTGCCTGTTAGTGGAGTTGGAATGTTTTTTTCTATTCCTGCTCTTAGTTTAATAAATACAATTGAGACAATACAATATTGAAACGTTGGTTTTTTATGTATTTTTAAAATAGAAAGATAAAATGTAGCGGTAGCTTCAGAGCAGCCTGTTTCATGGCCTTAACTAGCCCTCCTCCTCTAACTGTTTTACGAATGGGTATAGTCAGCTATATGTATTGTTATTCTTCTGTAGGTAACATAAGCATTTATCACCATAGAAAATTGTAGAAAATAGAACTATTCACGGACAGTAGTTCTCAATTTAGAGTTTCAAACAGAAACTTGCCTTAATCACTGCCTTAGATTTCATTTTCATGGGATTAATATTATGAGGGATCAGCTTGATCTGAGCTTTATTCCCAGAAAACATCTCACGCTTCTGTATAGCGAAAATCGTCTTTTCGCTTGTTCAGGCCTGAGCTTGTTCTTCCCAGCAGTAGCTTTCCATCAGTGGGCAAAAATTATGTCCAGTGGAGGCATCAAAGACAGCACTCCTTGGGTATCCAGTGAAGGCGGATGCAGTGGTTTCTTTATCTCTCCTGGGAGCTCTGCATCTTACTATAACAATACCAATAATTTCATCACAGAAGTACCCTTCAGATAAAGGGTACCCTTTACAAATAAAGGCCAGGCTATTGGAGCATTAAGAAAAAAGAAAATTCTTTGCCTTATTTTGTTAAGTTTCATGAAAATCTGTGAGATTTGGCTGCTGCTTTCTACAGGTGACATCCTGTGGCCTCATTAGGATTATCTGGTATTAGTTCTTAAGTAAAAACACTTTTTCAAACGCTGTCTCTTTTTCTGTCAGTGATAAGTGCCATCTACCTTCTCCTTCACTGCTGACTTCTCTGTCTATGGAAAACAAGTGATACAGAGATATTGCTGAGGCAGTAATACAACAACAAGTACTTCAACTACTCACTTCTATATTTTCTTTCTCTTCTGAAGCATCACTACTATGCAACAAGCACTCAGCAGTGATTTCAACATTATTGGAAGCAAAAGAAGCTGAATCACGTTATATGAATAAGCAGATACCCCTCACTTTTACAACAGCACTAACTTCTGATGGAAGTTGTGGAATCTTTGGCTTTGATGTTACAAGAGAAACTCCAAAGGGCACAGATGGTGTCATTTCCTGTAGGTGAAAAACTGGTGGATCTTCATCTCAAATTCACATTGGTCTGACGGGTTAACAGGCTGCTGTTTGAAGTCTTGCATTTAGTCCTCTCTCCTGATCTGTTTTTTCATTGTCTGAGTGAAGGGAGGTTTGCTTATTGGCATATACCAGGTTCTTGAATTTTATTCTGCTTTTCACAGAATAAGTTCTTTGTCCGGAAAGCAAAGAAATGTGATGACTATGGCTTTTGTTCCAATGTCTGCGCTGAGTTTTGGGCCATTAAGACTCTTTCCAATTGTAAGATCTTGTTCCCTCAGGCTTTTTTATGTAATGGGTGATAAAGGAGTTGGAAAGCAAATTTATTGCCTCTTTTTCTTAAAGGCTTTCCTTTTCATCCTTGACAGTGCTAACGGGACCTTTACTGCTGAAGCTATTGGATTTCTCTTGAGTGTCTTATTCCTTGGTGTCATTAACAAGATAAGTTATCCTTTCCTAAATCTCCTCCTCCTGTTCACTTTCAAGGGTCATGTTTTTACATGGCTTCAATGTTAATGTGGAGAAAGTTCCCACTGAGCATAGGGAAACTCTAAGGACTATCTTGGATTAAGAGTGCACTTATTGGTCATGGATCTTCATGAATCTTTTCTATGGGTATCAGGTATCACAAGACTGCCAAAAACTTCCAGTGAGCCAAAAAGAACTGGAGCCGCTTTTATGTCATGTGATATTCCTCTTCTTTCTTTAACCTAGGTTTCTGTCTCTCTGTTTTCAGTTTGGAAACCCAGCATTGTGCCCAGTATTCACGTTCCCTGTGGGGACTATTTCTGATGACTTCACAGTTTCATAATGACATTGAGCAACAGCTGACATCTATCTGCACAGGCTGCAGCCATTTCTATTTCCAGACTGTCTTTATTTCGCTTAGTTAACAATGAAACAGCAAATTCCTAATTCACTACCAAGAGTGAAAGAAAAAGACCAGTCTTTTAAAAAGACTGGGGAGGAAAGAAAATCAGTTTTCTACTTTCTAAGGGTATTGCTACCTCTCTATGGTTACAGGGATCATCATGACTATTCAAGGAGTGAAGATATCCAGGGAAATACCAAATCTGCACCCATTTTCCCATATATTAGTCTAGCAATGAGGAGTGATTATTAGAGATGAAAAGCGAACAGCCATGCTGCAGGGAGATTTCGACCTTTATGAGTCTAGGATATAAGTATAAAGTAAACAGATCTGCCACTTTATTTGTGGAAAAATGAACATTGCCCTGTTTAAAAAAAAAAAGCTCAACCTAACAGCCTTCATAAAGGCCAGAGGACTCACTTCTTTGGACATACAGCAGTGACAGAGTGAGACAAACCTTTTGCCTACCCCTCTATACCTTTTGGCTATCCCTCCTCAGCAGGGCTGAAGAAGGAGTAGGGACAGATGATGGTCACAGGTCAGAGCAGGTAGGACACATCTCATGGTCTGGCCTTTTGCTTCCATTTGCTGTCGACAGAGTAACTGGACTGTACTTCATCGGTGCTCAAACACTCACATGTATGTGGTGAAACTAAAAAGAATCCCGAAGCCCCCAAGTCAAATGAGAGTCCCTCTTCCCTCAGCCTCAACTCACCCAAATGAGAATGCAGAATCTCTCGGATACAGAATTAAGACTCTCATGTTTCTGCATTTGCTCTCCTTTTTGCATGCATTGTTCTAGTGACATCACAAAAACATTTTAAAATCACATTTTTAACTTAGTAGAACAACACCAATATGGCTTCTTAGTAGCCCAATTATGCAGAGGCCAACAAATTTAAGGCCCACACTTCTAAAATGCCACATTTTTGAAAGTACTGTGTCTTGTAAAAGTTGTAATAGACTTTTTGTCATTACTGTAATAATGGTTGCTTTGCTTTCAGAAGGATCAAAGCAACATAATTCAAATGGATGGAAATATACAGACTGAGACGTTCAAAGCAGCCAACTTTGAAAGCATGTCTCTTCCACTGCTCTCAATACAGTCTGTATGCTTTCCTCTTTAAAAGGATTTTCATATCACAACAGCAGCTTGCTACCTGGAACACTAGGAGAAGACATAAGCAATGAGAAAAAGGGAATTTTATGGTTTTAGATTGTCCTAAATCAGGGTCAATGGCAATGACAAGATGATCAGCTTTGATTTATCACTAGCATGCAAAACAGAAAAATTAACAGATAAGCTGTTCTGTGAACAGCAATAAAAGGGAATTAGCAAAACCTACCAAATATTGTTTAACATGTATCATTGAATGATTTTCTTTATGAACCTGAATATACATTGTCTTCTCTCACTATGTTTTTCTCGTTCAACTGAGCAACCTCCATCTCCGAGCTCATCCTTCTTCTGTCCCATTCCCTGCCCCCTGCTTGTTCTGCTGGAGCAGAAAATGAACAGAGCTCCATTTGTTTGCCAGCGCCAGCAGCAGCAGCAGAGGCAGCAGTGACAGCCCTGCAGAAGCAGCCCCCTGCCTCTGTGTCCCTGGGTGAGGGGACACCTTGCATTTTTGGGAATCATTCCTATGAGAGAACAGGGTTTGTGAAGGTGTCAAGTAAGCAATGACCTCTTTTAAAGAAGGCAGAAATATTGAAAAAAAAGTATGTTAGCACCACAGCATATTCAGATTAAGAAGTTTGCTACCTTCCCTTCACAAAGGAAATGGAAACTACTTGCAGGGGTGTAGGCTTCAGTCCTTTGTGGTGCTCCAGGCACACCTGCAATAGCATGACTTTCATTAATGCAATCTTAAAAACAAGTTGTTCAGCTTTCCTGACCCTGCTCTTTTCAGAGTTTCATTCTTCTGGTAGCCGGGAGCCTTCCTCATCTCCAGCTTAAAAGCACTCATTGTCTGTTCACAGTCATATGTTGCTACTCAATTTCCTCTTGTTTGCAGGTAGGCTACCATCTTCCCACCAGAGAATGTGATCCCATTTCCCTCACAGACAAACACCTTAATCACACTCTACCTTTCTTTGCTGGGCTACAGAAACCAAAACCTTTCAGTTTCACCTTCTCAGATAACACGATGAAAAAAAATGGAGAAATTAATAGTTGGGGTTTCTTCTGCCTAATCTTTTGAACAAGCTTGAATTGACCTGCCTTAAGTATGTATGGCCAGAACTGTGCAAAGAATCCCAGGTGAAATATCACTTAAAGCATGTATTACCCTTACTGGGGGACAGGTCATCAGATAAATCCTCCAAGACCTCTTATCTTCTGATCTTTATGTTACCCTCATAACTCCTCTTTCCCCCAGTCCCAGAAAACAGGAGCCCTTTGTGGTCATACTTCAGGCAGCTTGCAGTGCCTAGGTAGGGAAACACTCATCTGCATTCATTAGGAGACAATCCTGCTTCAGCAACATTAGAGGTTTGCAATTTGAACTCTTAAGTGTGCTAGGCAAGCCAAAACCTATCTGCTACTGAAGGTGTTATTTCACTACCTTGTTTATGCAGAATGCTTTCTCTTAGTTGCATGTTTTGAGTCCTCCCATCATACAGTTGTCCTCCATGCTTCTGCTTTATTTTTTTCTTCATTATTAACCTCTGTAGAAACACTATCAGCAATTTCTGTAAGGTAGGGAGATTTTCAGAAACAGGCTTAAGATCAATGTTGGCTCAGCACAAGTTTAATTTAGAACATGTGATGGGTCTGACTCACACTGTGCTATTCATGCCATCCATCCCTAATTTGGAACAAGCCTAGTAGTTTAGTTACGACCTGAAAATGTCTGAAGACAAATTATATATACCATTTTAAAAATGGTCATGAACATCAAAGTCCCTCAAGTGATGCACAGGTTCACAATGGAGACATTTCTGTCTGAAGCCTACAGCGAGCACCTTCACAAAACCTGGACCTCTCTGCACGTTACATTCATGCCCAGGTACAACGACTGAGCTTGACATGCTTCTCCCAGGTTTCCTCAAAGGATTGTCTTTGAAAGAATACGCCAAAGAGCAGATGTGCTCTCTGATCCAAAAGGGGATTTGTTGAGATTAGATTCTCTCAGCACTCCAACATCTTTATCTCTGGCCATGCAGGTAAGAAAGCATTCCTGGTCCGCCACAGCAATGAGACCTAACAGCAGGATGAACAGGCATGTGGGGAATGCAGGCAATGTTATTCTCGTCTGTGATCCAGAAATTGGCTTTAAGACTTAGTGAGAATAATCACCCTGACCTTTGTTTGTAAGGTCTTTAAAAAAAGCCACCAGTGAGGCATTTATCATGTGCCATCAGACATCAGCACGCAGGGACAAAAATTTCACTGCTTCTCCTACACAGCATTGTGTTGAGCAGGAATTCAAAACAAGCCACCTGGGTGAGGACAAGAGGGAGCCACAGGTCAAGTAGTCACAGCCGTGCCTCGGCAGCATTGTGACATGCCCGTCCTAGAGCAAAAGCATCTGAACCAGACTGAGCTGGGCCTGGCTCTGACACGGTGGGATGTCAAAGGAGGAACACATACAGCTGGGTAGCATGCTGCCTGGTACCACAACTGCACATCTGGAGGAGGAAGAGGCAAGCACAGATCCTTTGCTAGATAAAAGCCTTGCAGCTTTACAAAGCTCACATTCTTCATTTGAGGCCTGGCTGTCTCATATGAGATAAATACCTGTACATGAGCTTAAGTGAGGCCTACATCTAAAGCCCACAAACATAAAAAAAGAGTTCTAATTAAGCATTTCTTTTGCTGAACCAGGCCTCTTGTTTGCAAGGAAGGAATCTGTAGGGGGCAGGCAGTGGGCACCTTGCTGCTGTACTAACTGTGGGCTGCTTGTCTGCAAACAGCAATGGGATGTGCCTTGGAGGCAGCCTGTGGACAGGCACAGAAAAGGAAAAGCAGAGGAGACAGAAGAGAAGCAGGTATTTGAAGCTTACAGACTACTGTGGACTTAAAAAAGGGCATTAAATAGGGGGCAGGATGACAAGGTAAAGGTACAGGAGCTGTCCAGGGCCACCAACTACAGCAGTGCACCGGAGGCCCCAGCCAAGGGCTGAAACCAAAAAATCCCCAGTTTTAAATAAATATGTATAAACAAAGAGCCAAAAATAGACAGTAAAAGATGAGATTGATGATGCTTGATCCTTCAGGGTTCAGCTTGGCAGGCTGCAGATGCCAGACTGTTAGTTATGGTGCTGCATCACTGCACTGCCACGCAGGGATTCAGTGGAAGACAAAAAAAGGATTGAATTGAGTGCACCTCCTTATTTTTATATCCTGTTTCTCTCTTTCTCAATGGTTGTTTTCTTTCTTTCACAAAGGATTTGCAAAACAAAAGGATATACGCAGAAGATTTGAGGTTACAGAATCTTATCTGGCCAAAACAGAAAGAAGGAAAGTGTAGAGGTATTTGATTCTAAATGTCAAGAGACTATAGAGGCACTATTCTTCATGGAAAGCAAATGAGAGACATTCATGCTTGCAGTTGCCTTTGAAACCAACTCCCAGAAGTTGCAATAGTAACCTCTTGCAAAACAGCTACTAATCCTTTCGTGTAGTTGTTCCAACCTGTCTGTGCATCCCTCACCCCTATGCTGCGTCAACAGCAAAGCAGAACAATGCTTAGGGTTCCGTAATGCTGTGTTAAGAGCAAAAAAACCCAAAAAGTGTGTTAAGAGCAAAAAAACCCCAAACAAACTCAAATAGTCTTTGTTCTTCTGGCTGCAGACAAAACCACTTCCCTGTCCAGCCAATTTGCTTATTTCTTGACATAGCACTCCATACTCAGAGTTCTCAAGAGACTGTATTCATATCTAATGGTTTCACATGCTGCTACTATTCTCTGTTCATTTAAAAAAGTCAAGGGTATAAGTCAAGGATATCAGTGAGTCATATTTTTTCCTCCATTTATTTCTACAGTTAAGCACAGGTTATCCTTTATCACCAGATGGACAAGTATTGATTTGACATTCTTCTCAAAGCTGGTCATACAGAACCTGATGGCCTTCTCATTAAGCTAAACTTGCACTGGCATGCCTCCTTTGTCTACTTTAGACTTCAGGCAGAATGACAGAGGGGAAAGTTTCTAGTTTGCTATTCTGCAAGATACTAGTGATGAAAATATGGCCCCTCAGTCACTTTGACTGGAGCATTTCAGCCCTGCCAGTGCAGTGAAAAGCTTTCATGACCCAGGACTTCTGGGATGTGCTGGTATTTCTAAAGCTAAAGATGTCACTCTTTTCCCTTTCAGACAGCTTCCCTCTTGATCTAAACCCCTTTTTCTTAGCACTCATTTCCCCTTTCAAATCTCTGGATGCACACAGAATACAACAGACTCCACGTCTGCAGATTACTGCAAGCACGACCAAACCCTTGGAGCTCAAAGTCACAAATATGTAACTTCACATGAGGTTTCTTTGACAAAGTCCCGAGGCAATGATTGTGCCTTCGTTAGCTATTTTCTCCTCAGTGATGCAACCACCCACAAAGTGGTAGGAGCTTGCAGCTGACAAAAATGGCATGCTGTGATTTGGAAAAGCTACCCCACAACGACACTGGCCTTTTCTGGACAGCGACTCAAAGCTCACCGACAGGTCAAGCCTAGACTAAGAAAATTTCAAGCAGGATACCTGCTGTGATTTATCATGAATTTATTTAAAGAGAGAAACACTGGCCTCTGCACTGTATTAACAGAAAAAAACCCACTTTACTTATATATTAGATCCAGAAGGCGCTGCTGACAAAAGCTCTTCCCAAGACTATTACAAAGCTGGAGCATGTCCTAACCAGTAGACCGTTGACTGCATCTCAGAAAGCTCATATAAGAACAAGACTGTGAATGCTGAAAGGTCGTCATGCTTTCATGCTTTGAAATAAAACACCCTGAAGCAAAATGACTGCTCACAAGTATATAAAGAACAGTGGTGCAGTGATCAGGAGTGCTCCCAAGGTCACATTTTGGAAGGATAAAATCCATGTACAAAACCATTGATTCAAAAACAAAACAGCATTTGCACATGCGACATGTAACCAGAGATGGCTCAAACTATAAGCAATGCCTCAGCTACACGTGCAGTTACAGCTCATCTCCTTATTTCCTTGACCATTTAGTCTTGCATATAAGTCAGTAGTAATCAAGGCAGTACTTCAGCACCACTTGGTGTATAATTCTCCTACAAAGGCAGTCTCCTGCCCACAACAGACCTCGTACATGTGCACGTGTGTCTTAAAGAAGCATGTGAAAAACGTGTTTACCTGTGACAAAAAAAGCTTTCAGTGGATGACTGCCTTTGCTGTTTTAATGAGCTGAAAAATGTTGTGTGGTTTGGATTTTCTTCTTCTTTTAAAGTGAATGCTTAAGATTGCAAAATCGTTATGACCCAACATAACTACAGGGGAAGCTGACAGTGCTGTCACACTAAATTTGGAGGCACGCATTACCAGTTGTTATGTGTTCCTGAAGTGCAGAGAAAAACGACCAGAGATGTCAAGTACATCACCTGGCATTTTCACTTCTGTTGGGCAGAGTTGGTGGCTGGTTTGACCCCATCTTCTTAGCTAGCCTCTTGGGCTGAGTGGGTTGCAAATAATTCTAATGTTCAAAGTCATCTCCAAAACGCCACAGTGGAGGAGGAAGGGGGATGGACTGTTGGAATAAATTACCCTAGCCAGTAACAGGATGAAGGCACAATGGATGGCTCCCTGGTAGCAGTTAGGGAGAGGTGCTGCCCTGGCAGCTGCAGTCTGGTGACAAAGCCACAGAGGTGTCTGTATAACTAATACAGTCCAGCACCCATGGGACAACCAAGCAAAGGACCCGAAGAACTGAACTGGAAAGGCAGTAAGGGTAAGAAAGGGTGAGTGAGAAAGGTCAAGAAAGGCTGCAGGGCTGGGCGCATACACCATATGGGACCACAGGACTGACACCTCCCCTGTGCTTGCCAAGTCTTGTCTCATGGCAGCTTATGCCTTTAAAAAAACTCAGCAAGCCTCCTGATAAAAAGCAAAGTTAAGATATCCCTTAGCTCCATGCTGAGGACATCTCAACACTCCACTTCTCTCATTCTGGAAAGGCTCCTGCATTGTGGTATTTTGTTTGGATTTATTCCCCTCAGCCCTGCCAGGGAGACCCTAACACAGTGTATTGCTCACCCAGGTAGCAAAGGGCATGCTGCCTCCAGTGAATGCTTCTAAAAGGAACAAGACAAGGATTCACAGTCAATACTTCTACTAGCTAGGCAGCTCTGGTTTCTCTATCTAGCAAGTGCTCTCTGTATGCTGAATCTGGGAGGCAGCATGTGAAAAACAGGGTGCTGTAAGAAAACTGTATCATGACCGCCAATTATTAATAAAAGAAATTTCTCACCTCTGAGTTGCAGGTTTTTTACACTTTACCTTAGTAAGAGCCCGTAACTACAATGCCCTTCTAGAGTGCACTGAAGGCCTTTGAGGAGGATGTGGTTCTCAAGCTGCTTGTCTCCCTCACCAGAAAATGCGGTCTTCAGGCTTGACCCGTCATGTACAGCACTTTACAGTGATCACAACACTTTATTTTCAGTGAGTCACTGAATTTGAGCCTATGTAAAACACCACCACCAACACCTAATGCTGTCTAAAGGTCAGCACTCTTAGTGCCACATTTTAGAAGGAAGTAAAGTGTGAGAGGGAAAAACTTCTACTTTTTAATTAGAAAATCATCTGGAAACCTTTTCAGTTTAAACTGTGTTTACCACCCCAATCCTTCTCACTGCTCCTGCCTGCATTCTTCTCCACAGCAGTGACCTAGCTAACCTCATTTCCCCTTTCCCCTCCTTCATGACCACACCACAGTTCATACAACTGCAGATGGTTATCAAACTCCCTCTTCCGTCCAAGCTATAAATGCTTCACTTCTATAATCTTTCCTCTTGCGTAACTGACATTTTTTCCCCTCTCAACAGAACCAAAAATGTGAAGTGTCTTCCCACCCCGTGATGCTGCTAACGATTCATTTTCTTTTCAAATGGCCTAAAGGTTTTTTAATTGGTAAGATGCTGGCAGAGGAAATGGCAATGATGGACTTGTTCAAGAATCTGTCTCCCATCTGCAGGACAGCAGATTTGAGATCAAAGGCTGCCAAGTTCTAGGAGCACGTTGGTATGCTGCGGCAGGGAAAGCCTTTGCCTTGAGGAGGGAAGCTGCCAGAGGTGGATCAGAGGCTACTTCACCTTAGCTAACCATGGCTACAGGAACAGCAGCTACTGTATACTAACACAGAGGTTACAAAAATAAGATATTGGTCACTGGTATGCAGCAGAAGGAAGGAGGAGTGAGTAGGAAGTGAATAGGAAAAAGACCCCAATAAAATCTAGACATAAACCCTGCATTTTCAGGAAAGTAGACGTCAAACACCATCTTTTAAAAAACAAGGGAAGAACATTGGGTGATGTGGTTGCACCCCTTATACCTACACATGCGGCACATCGGACTTGATGAAGGAAAAAAATCAGTCCCAGCTGGCAGGCACCACTGCATTCTTCAGCCAGCGCAGGCAAAACCCATGCCAGCACATTAAAGCTCAGGTGCAGCCTGCATTTGACTTCATGCATTAATTTAAGTACAAAACACAGGTAAGAAGGCCAGAAGACAGACCATCTCCCAGCCAAAAGCCTTTCAAATGTATTTGTCAGCAAACAGACTAGCACATGCTTTGGTTCGGTGAGCTTTCAGCCTCACAGAACCCTGCACCTTAGGGAATGTTAACAAGGAGTTGGAAACAGGTAATGAAGAAATCTAAAACCATGTATGCTCTCCAGCTCTTATGCATGTGAATTTTCTCTGCACTCCACTGAAATTTTTCTGGGCTGTCAAAATTGAAAAGGGTTGGAAAAAACTACCTTAACAATGCAGAAATACTATGTGAAGCAAAACACTTGAAAATAAGTAGTGTCTTGCAGTTTATTCACTTCCTACACTAAAAGCTGAACTCTTCCTGAACCACTGCATCAGTAAAGCAAACTGGACGTGTCGGGCAACAGTGACTACCCTTTCTTCAACAGTAACACTTCAGCCAAAACAGGAACAGTGAATTTCTTGCATCATCTTTGGGAAAATAATTAAAATGGCACTTGAGATTTCATGCCCTTGTGGCACTTATTTTTCAGCAAAGTGCTCCTTACTCTCCAGTATTTTTCCTTTGTCCCTTTTTAGAATGCTCTTGCAAAGGCTGTGGAAATTAACTGTGCCTTTGCAAATAACAATGCTCTACTTCAGCCCTCTTTGGAACAAAATGAATATTTACACCTGGAATTATTCTTAGTTAATGTTTCATGCAGGCTCTTTTTTTCTCCATTACATCAGGAAGAAACTCATCAAGAAAAACTGCACATGTAGAAAAACTGTACAGCAAGGTAGTGAAGTTCTGCGGAAAATCTGAAAGACAGGTGATACCATAGAGGAGACAGAAGATGATAGAACTGCAGAGCTTTGCTGTTTTGGACACTGAAGTGCATGGGTCATTTACATCTCTTATTCTTACATTTTTTTTTTTTTTAATTCTCTAATGTTTATCTGAAAAGACAGTGGTGGTGTCTAAAACCATCGCTGCAGCAATATCATGTCAGTAGAAAATCAAACAAGCAGTAAGAAGTGCAATCTGATGATCTAATTGCATATTAACATTCCTGTTTCCCTCACCCTCAAATCCACAGGTTTCCAAGTACAAAGAGGATGGGGTAGCAATAGCTGATTAAATTAGCTTGTTAAAATCTAAGACAGTTACAAATTTCCCATATTTTTTTTAAGAAACACATTTTCTGATATGTCATTTAAACTGGAATTGAGCTCAGCAGTAATATCCGTTATTTAAAAACATCACAGATTTCTCAAAGTAGCTGCAAAGCAAAATCTGTTTGGAATTGCTCAGTTTTATGCATGGAATTTTCTGCATGAGCTGGCAGATATATTTAAATTTTCTATTTATACAGCAACTTACATCCATGTTTTACAAATACGAAGGAATATACTTTGTAACTGCCTTGTGAAACACATCACTATTTTAGAACTGATGAAACTCACACAAAGACAGAGAAATGTCTTGTCTAGGATCAAGACAGGAACAGATAGAATCTGCACTTTCAGAGCTGGAGCCTTGAGTGTATGCCTTCTTTGCATATAAAAAGACACTTATCTTCAGTCATAAGATTGGCCACGTCATATAAGCCTTCGTATACAACCAAGTTCTTCAGGCAGCAGCAAAATGAGCAATGATTAAAAAGAAATCAGTTCAGACCAAAGCAAATGTAAAGAGAAATCAGCTTTCTTGGTTTTGGAACAAGGCAGCCAAGAGAAATAAACAAAAAAAGCCCGGAAACAAATCAAATGGTCAGTTCACTTCACAACCAGAAGTTTTACTTTGGGGATTTCTCAACATGATGCAGAATACAGTGGTTCAAAACCCTTTCAAATTTCAGTTTTGAACCCATGTTTTAAAATTAGGCTTGGGGTATTTTCAACTCCTGATTTCAATTCCCAAAGCTGACCTTATCTCTGAAATAAGCATGAGAAGTATTTGGTTGGCCCATGCACCTTTTTCAGTGGATATCCAATGACATTATGTCTGGAGTTATCTCCAGAGAGGGCCCTCCAGCCTAGAGACTGGGAACTGGGACTTATTGGCAAAGTTGTAAATGCTCCTTGTCTCCCACTGCATGAGTCTTCTGGTAGGGAGAATCATTTCCACCCCACAGACCTCAAAGTTTTATTTTCCAGCAACCTGGTGGGTAAATATCATCCGAACTTACAGTTTTGAGATTAATTAAATTACTTCATTAAAAAGTGGCTGCATGGAGTTGTTTTTCCCTCCCTCCTTCCAACCTGTCCTGAAAATGAGCTATCTCTACAACTCTACAGATAGCCAACTCCTTCAGACATGCTGAATGGTCAGCAACAAGTACAAAACCTGCCAGTTCTTAACAGTGAAGCATAAGAAAGTCCAGAGAAGTCCTTAGAGCCAATCTGACACAGCCACAGGAGGTGGGAGGCAAGGAACTGGATGGTTTTGTGAAGGAAGGAGAGAGCAGGATAAAAAAAGGGAAGGTACTGACAAATGAAGCAAAACAAGTCCTAGCTCAAGATTATGTATTTTACACTACGGCAACATGGAGCACCGCAGGGAATGGACACCTCATTAGCAGGTTCATTCTCATAATTTCTAGTACCATGTGAAATCTCCAGTGGCGATAGCCCCAGTGCTCTTCATAACCTGTTTATTTTGTACCATGCATGCTATAAAATGCAAATACATACTGGTTAAGCTGCCAGAAGTAAGTCTTTGTCACCTTTAAGAACATTAGTGCTTTGTTGAGATTTGGCTTTTATCCGCAAATGTTTTATGAGATCTTTGACTTCTTCCCAGATCTCAGCATGCACTGCTTGCTGTGAAATGCCAGCAAATGCCCTGTGTGAGTGGTGAATGCAATGCTTGGTGTCTAACACCCGCTGCACTAACACGGACATATAGGCCTAATTAATCTCTTGGGTAGTCTCAGAAGTTGTCCACGTGGTCTAGAGCCCACCTAGCACTGGTGTGAAAACCTCCAGTGCTTGGCAGATGACCACTTAGGAGCTAGGGCTGGAGGGTTCGGGCTGGCATGGAAAGGGAAGTAAAGCTGTACTGCTTACAGAAAAGTCTCTGGAGACAGCGCTGAGGTATAAATTCTGAAAATTACTACTTCAGGTGTGTGTGGTTTGGTTTTTAATCCTTCATAGAGGGTCTCACTTGGATTCGCTCACTCTAAACAGGAAAGTTGGATGTATTTCAGTGGTCATTCCTAGCTATTTCCGTGATTATTTGGCTTGTGAGTTCTGCACGAGAAACTACTTCAAAACAATGCCATGGAAAGTAACAACAACAAAAAAAATTCTGTTGATAGTATACTCTGTATATGTTTCCTTCTTCAGGGAGGGAATAATTTCATCTAAATTTAATTTAAAATGCTGTGTAGTTCACATTCATTTAAAATAAATAGGACATTTCCATCAGCATACCCTATTAGTACTGTGGTTGTGGTAATATACAGTCATGTTGTGCACCTATTATAGGACCTTGCTAGCTTTCTTGTTTATATGGTACTAAAGTCCTACACAATTTAAATGAGTCCCTGACCTCTTACAACATCAGTAACAGGAGTACTTTGCACTCATACAGCACCTTTCATCTCAGAGTGCTTCTGACACATGAATTTTCATTACATCTACATACAGGTAGGTGTCTAGGCACACTTCAAAGGCAGGGAAACTGTGCCACGGAAAGGTTACACAACTTGGCACAAATCCCTGGTGAACAGCTGGGAATGTGAACTCTCCCATTACTTGTTTTGAACGTCCAGACAATAATGCTTACCCCAAAACCAAGCTTCATAAGGCATTAATCAAAATGTTTAACCCCCTACCAAGTTTGCAAATGGCATGGGCAGACAATAAGCTCACTAATTCTTTTTGATACATTATTCATGACTTGTTCTCCTTTTCTGGCAACTTTCTTTTTTTAAGTTAAAAAAAAAAAAAGTGGACAAAAAACCAGACCAAAAAACCCAATCAAATACAAGAAAAAAACAGCAATTACTGCAAAATAATTTGGAATCTAAAACATTTAGCATTTCCTTTATGGCCCATCTGTTGGATCTCAAACACTACAACGTGGGCAATGTATGGCAACTTCTCTGCAGGAGCAGAGCACCTGAGTGACCTCTGGGGAAAGCGGCGGCAGGGCTGCGCTTGCTCGGTTTGAGTTCCCAAGGGCCCACAAGCCACTGAACACCATGCCTGCACACCTAAGTTATGCCAGCAAGTTAAACTGCCCGGCCAACAGCTACTGACAGTGACACAAACTAATGATCAGCGGCTGGATACATGATAGCTACAAAGTTAAAAAAAAAACCCCAAACAAAAAACCCCTCCTAGTGTTTGCATTGATAATTAAGCGACTACCACAAACAGGCCTTGAGATCTAAATACTGCTCTCTGCCCGGCCTTTGCCACCCCATGAGCACCAGAGAGAGCTACCAGCCATGCTCGCACACTGCATTTAGCGCTCCCTATGGCTGATTCCGTGCCTCTGAGAAACTCAGAGAATTCATGCACACCTCAGCTTTCCCTGTTTGCAATAATGCTGATGCAAATGCACACGTATGTAACAGGTTAGGCCACCACAACGTTATGTGAGCAGCTCTGAAACTGTGTTAAAAGGAAAACTGATGTGGGTGGTGACGGATTTCTGAGCCCTCAGGGTAGCGATGCTGTTATTTGCTGGTTGAGTTGTTTGAGGTTGTGCTGTTCTCCATCACATGGGAGGCATTTATTTATTTATTTCTAAGCAAGTACATCCAACATCTTTCAAGGGAGACGGAATTTTTAATGCAAATTCTGCTCTCCAATGACTGAGCTTTGAATACAACAGTAATTATTGTGAATCTCAGGGAAAGATGTTGAGAGTTGAATGTTATCAATGGCAGAATGAAAGGGACCATTTCTCTTCTGGTGGTGTTAAGGTCTTGGGATGAAAATGCTCTGATGTGTATATTTGTGTGTGCATACATATACCTAGAGAAAAACATATAAACAGATGCATGCACATGAACACACACATTACTGACACACAGAGACACAGATTTGAGTGGAGAAGGAACATTTAGCCAAAATATTTGGGACTATTTTGCTGAAGGCCATACTCTTAAGAAGAAAGCTATGTAGTATTTAATTTCATAAAAGCCATGTAGCACTGTAAATAAATTGGAAATGGGTCGCAGAAGGAAATCAAGAAAGTAGGTTAGAAATGGTTTCTCTCTCTAATATTCTGGTCATTTACCTGGTCATGCATCAGGATTACCTTTTTTAGTAGAGGGAAAAAAAATCAGGTATTTGTCTAAGAGACTTTATGAGGTGAAGAAATGAGGTCAGCTCACTAAATTGGAGTAACACTGTAATAGAGCCTTGTCCTAAGGCATTGCTGGATTAGAATCCAGGGGTCAACAGGAGGCTCTTCACTGGCTGTAGTGGTTCTGCAAGTGACTTCAGGGGCTGAGCTTATTAGGTCTTATGCACTGCGCCAGCATTTTTTACTTCCTGTAAACTAAACAGACTTGCCATACCAAGCATCTTATATGGGGCAACGGTGACAGCCTTAACCTATGGTCTGCAAACATCCTTTAGCCTTACTGTAAATTGCCCTTAAAGAAGCAAGAACGTAGAGGCAGCTGCATACCAAGGATCTGGTAATTTTCTAATGGTGTTTGCTATTGACTACAACTACTCAATACCCTGAAAAGCCTCTCAAGGTAATAGGAAAAAAAAAGTGTGATTCTCTTTGTTTCTCACTTTTCAGTCTCAGATGTCTAATAGTATAAGCTTTTGCTAAGAAGGCTCTGCTTTGAACACTCTGCTTCCAAATATTCTCCCCACTTGAGGGAGCAATGTATGAATACCATACATCAAAAGGGTTTATGACTTACCGCATTTCTTACACATCTCTTCTTCCCTGGTCAGGCAGGGTCCATTCTCTCCCTAATTTTTTGTCAGTCATATCTTACTTCTGACGTGTAGTTCTCCTGTCTCTTTTACAGTATTGCCCAGTGCAAGCAATATTACTTCATGTGAATATTACTTCCCTTATCATTCTTAGAAATCTTTGTTATCTGCAGGATACATTCACAGGAGGGGGTACTACAGCCTTTGCAGAGCTATCTGTTGGCACACCCATTCTTCTATGTTGCTTCCATTCAGCCCTGACATTAAAATTATTAGAATTTTGTAATGCAGAAAGGTGACTGGCTCAGCAAGTCAATGTATGTTCAGCCTCTCAAGTCCAACAGTAATGTCCTACAAGTGCAAAAAGTAACTTCATATATTACATGCAGGAAAATAAAATCACTGTTCTTTTGTCTGTAAGAAGAACCCTGGTGTAGCTTTGGTCCTGCTTCAGTTTCCTGATTTCTGTGTAGGTAAGGCTGGTACAAAAACTATCCTTCCAGTTTCTGCTCCTGAAAGAAGCTAGAGTTCTAGCAGGCTGGATTTCTCCCTTTTCAATTAAATACCGCCCCAGGCTGCCATCTGAGACAAGGGATAACCCCAACTCTCCTGCAGGGTCAATCCTATGACTTGGCTATCAAACAAAACAAATTTCCTAAGATATTTTTGTCCCTAATGCTGTCAAAGTTGCTTAAGTGTTTACGTGTATCATCCACAGATTAACATCCCTCCTGTGCCACTGATACCCAGCTAGACAGAAGGCCCTTCACTTATAAAATTACTTGCAAATTTTTGAAATTCTGGTTCAGAGCACACTGAAGCCAAGGGGATGTTTTTTTAGAGGCTGACATTTATCTTGAATCGAGCTGACCTTGTATGAAGCAAACTGTGTGAATGCACCTGTCATACTCAGTTCTCTGAGTGCACTGCTTTCAATTTAACTTCTACTGTATGTTATTAACAGGGCATAGTTATTAGCATTTAAATCACCTTTTCCTTTGTCATTTCTATATTTAGATTTCCCTTCCCTCCCCGCCCCCCAGTATGTTTTATAGAATACTGACTTAGTAGGAAAGCATGTAATTGTTAGACAAGGATGGAATTGTATTTTTTAGTATCGCAGCTTATTTAAGGGACTAGGAACCAAAATGCGATTGACACAGCCATGACAAACATATGATTAATGTTAGCTATTTTTTCCCACTGTATTATTTTCGCTTTCACTTTCTTCTTTACAAATGCTTGAAAGTACCTACTAATTTTCTGGTATCTTTGCTCAAGAAGCACGGGAGCAAGTGTCTATTCTTCTTAGCCAAACTGAGTGACTTAGGACAAGGATAAAGCTATTTGGGGTGCAATACCTAGCGTACCTGCCCAGCTTAACACTCGTGAGCAAGTAGTAGTGTATACCATCCTACTAAAAATGTAATGACAGGTCCTATATAGTGCAGCCTAACAGAAGACTGGGGCCTGGACTGTCATAAATACCGAAATGTGAGAGCAGAGATTCCCCCACGCCCCAGTGCAGTGGCAAACGAGCACCCAGCGGAGATAGCTCGGGCAGAGGAGTGAGCACGTCAAGCACTGAACATGTTCTCGGTGCAAACGCAGCAAGCGGGGACTGGGAGGACGAACTGGGATGGCTGCACGCCCGGGCGACAGGCTGACGGCAGGTTCGGATACACCGGGCTGTCGTCTCGGTGCCCATGCCAGGGGACAGCCTTAGGTCACCAACACCGCTACAGAACTGCAGCAGTGCTGAGGCGCACAGAACACCGGCGGCAGGGGTGCAGCCGGAGGTTCACCTGCTCGGAGCCCCGCCGGAAAGTCGCCCCCTCCCCGGGGGGCGCGGAGCGGCTCCCCGCGGGATGCCGCGCTCCTCCCGCGATGCCGCGGCGGGGCTCTCGGCGGCGGGGGCCGAACCGCTGCGGCAGCGGCNATAATCCTGAAATGAGAGGGGGAAAAATTCCCCGAAACAACCCAAACCCCGCCGTCCTTCCCCGGGCATCTCCTGGGGGTGCGCGGCAGCCTGTGCTCTCGGGCGGCCGCCGGGGCAGACACGCCGGCACCGGCCGCCCGCTGCCCCCACCGGCGCAGGGGCCGCAGCCTCCGCCCGCCGCGATGAGCCGAGGCAGGACGGCGGGGCACGGCACGGCTCGGGTCGGCTCCCGCCTCCCTC